>OZ010701.1:9682002-9724562 GCA_963932265.1 Thymelicus lineola
TTAAGTTATATTATATAGCTTCAATTCTAAATCCGTTATAATTGAATAATTCAACTATAATATCTTTATCTCTTTATCGCTATCTGTATCTTACGTTTTCGCGCGCATTTTGACAGTAGATTGAATTTAAATTGTCAGTTCTTTGATGTCAGTAAAATAACCTCTACCTACGTCTTTGTCGGCGTTTGGTTTTTAATTTATCAAGAATAAAATAATTATTTGGCATTATTGTTATTGTTAAATTGAAAACATTGGGAACAAGCATTTTGTAATATGGTTAGTTACACAAGTGATATAGTAGTGATAAGTGTTAAAAAATATCTTTGAAAGTTAAGACAAAGAATGACCAACCTGTGTTTGTGCCTGTGTTGTAACTTTTGATTTGTTGTTTAGAGTTCTCCAGCCCCTGATACGCCTTCAGAGAGAGATGGGGCTCCTTCTCGGATGACCTCCCCGGCCCGTGATTATGAAATGTTTGAAGATGAAGGCGCCATACTTGGTGATAATCCTGTTGATGAGGAAGAGGAAGATGGAGAGGAACTATTTAATGATAATATGGAAGCGTGAGTCTAAAACAACGTTTAGGTTTAGTTTTATTTTGTACTGAGACAGATTGTTAATGGTAATATTTACATTAAGAAGCATAGCTCTGCTTGTGTAGTGAGATGAAGCTTAACAATAGATAAGGAAATGGCTCCCAGTCAATTCAGTGAAACTTCTTTTTGAGCTCTGTACTGTCTCTATGAAATCTAATATTTGATTCACATGTTTCAGTGATTACCGTCCTATGCCAGCATTGGACCGGTATGATAATGAGGACCTGGATGATGATGATTACGATGCCATGTCGATGGAGGACAGAGTGGCAGCAGAGCGCGAAATGCGTCGTCGGGATAGAGATGAGGGCAGAATGAGAAGGGATGATCGGGATTTGCTCTATGGTATGTTTATGGGTTTTTTAAGTGAATAACTGACAAACACACAGATAAGTTTGTGTTGAAGCTATTTAAGTCAAATAAAGAGCATTACCATTTTGTTACTAATTAATTAATTTTTTCAGTCAGTAAAAAAAACTAAAAACCTGTCATATTTTTCATTCATGACACTAGTCCAGCTTCCAGCAATCTTTTTACTATTCAATTCCTGCGTAAAGCACTTATTCACTCTATGAGAGTTTGAAATGTATAGGTTTGGGTCTTCACTCACCTTTTCACAGATGAATCAGATGAAGAAAGCACAGATGCTCCGAGGGCGAAGCGCCGCCGAGCTGCAGAGAAGGCAGCGATGGGGACAGAGGAACAGGTGGAGGAGGGCATAGAGAGTATTGAGAACCTGGAAGATACTAAGGGGTATACCACCAAGGAGTGGGTCTCTATGTTGGGGCCTCGGACTGAAATAGCTAACAGGTCAGTATTTTTAATAGTATCAGTAGTAGTAGTTTGCTGAAATACATTATTATTTGGTTGCAAATACTATCAACCAATGACATTTTTTTGGAATATGGTATATGGAGGACCATGCATTTTTTGTATGGGTCAAGATTTTTAAATACTGAGACTTGAAATAAATTACTTTACGTTGTACAAAATCTATCCGACTTAAACAATGATTTGTCAAATATTCTTTGGTGGAGGTGACTAAAGATATATATTTTATATGTAACTGACAAACAAGTTGGTTATCAACCTCACGGTAAGTGACCACCGTAGCCCAGGGACATCAGTAACACTAAAAGCTACATCAATGCGTTGCCCACAAATAACAACACCAAGAAAAACAGCTAAGAACAGAAAAAAAATTATCATTTAATGATACAATTTGGATTTTATGTTCCAAAATTGTAAAATTTCATTTTTCAGCATATTTCATAATACTGTTTTATGAAAGTTTCTATTGAAGCAGATTTTTTATCGTTTATGATGATTTCAAATTGATATTTTTAAATATTTATTAACTAACAATTGTAAATGTATCAAATTGATTTCAGATTCAAAAACTTCCTTCGCACTTGCACAAATGCGAAGGGTCATTACATATACAAAGACCGGATAAGGCGAATGTGTGAGCACAACCAGGCATCATTCCACGTAGAATTCGACATCCTTGCACGTAGAGAACAAGTCCTTGCCTACTTCTTGCCAGAAGCACCCTTCCAAATGCTACAAATATTCGACGAAGTTGCCAAAGAAATTGTTTTACAGATATTCCCTAGCTACGAGAGAGTTACTTCAGAAATACATGTCCGTATATCAGATTTGCCATTGATTGAAGAGTTGAGGACATTTAGAAAGCTTCATTTGAATCAGCTGGTACGGACAGTGGGAGTTATAACAGCGACAACAGGAGTATTGCCACAGTTATCGGTTGTGAAGTATGATTGTAACAGGTGTGGATATATCTTGGGTCCGTTTGTACAGTCACAGAATGTGGAAGTTAAGCCTGGCTCATGTCCAGAGTGTCAGAGCGCTGGGCCATTCATGGTGAGTTCTATTAGGTATTCTGCTCTTGAATTCATATAGCTAAAATAAAAGCAGCCAAATGCAGGATCATCTTACATTTGGCTTGTTTTATGAATTTCGTACAAGAGATATATGACAAACTCATATCATATCAGTTTACAGTCCAAGCATGAATGTGAATTATTAACATTAAATGTAAATTATTATGAATTAAACCTCATTTTTTTTAAAGTAACAATTTCACTAACTACATTAATATTATCTAAAACCATACAACATGTACATAAAGTTTGTTTATAATGTTTTTTATTGTTGTATATGTTTATTTAAACTGTCATTTTTAACTGAAGTTTTGATGACAATAATTATAATTGAAATAACTTTAGCATAAAAAAATATCCTTCATCTTAAAAAGAGGAAAGTATACCAAATAAATACATTATACAATCACGCCTCTTTCCCGTAGAGGTAGGCAGAGACCACTTCTTTCCACTTGCTACGATCCTTACATACTTGTTTCGCTTCGTCCACTTTCATTATTCCCTTCATACATGCTCTTCGGTTTAGGGTACTCTTGACCTGGCCTTTTTTCAAGATGTCCCTGAATTGGTACCAAATAATATTTAATACCAAATAATTATCTATTATTATTCCCAGGTGAACATGGAACAAACAGTGTACCGCAACTACCAGAAGGTGACAATCCAGGAGTCTCCAGGCAGGATCCCGGCCGGCCGGATCCCTCGCAGCAAAGACTGCATCCTGCTATCAGACCTTTGTGACCGATGCAAGCCAGGAGACGAGGTGGACTTGACCGGCATCTACACTAATAATTATGATGGGTCACTTAACACTGAACAGGTATTTTTAATTCCATAGCTTTCGAGTTTAATTTGTTGACAAATGAATGTTGATTCAATGAATGAATTTTAAAATGAATTATTGGCTATTTTTTTCGAATGGATAGTTGCTGTTGTCACTAGTAGCCTTTACAGCTTCACGCGAACAGGATTGGCCATTTGAGTACTAAGTATTCGCCTTGTGAGGGTAGACCAGAGCCCAGCAGGGGGATATTTATGAATTGCAATGATGATGATAATGACTGGAATATGTTTCCTGACTCATCTAATACTAAGAAATGCCCCTATTGTTCTATAGAGGCATAGAGGGTAGCATTTTTTTTTGCAAATAGATTTATGGCTTCACTTATGTGTTAAAGACCAAAAATGTAGTGGCGGGCTGCATTATTTCTGGGTCTATGAATAATGCATAATTTTATTATTATAAATAACAGTTTCTTAACCTCTTTTCAGGGTTTCCCAGTATTCGCAACAGTAATCATAGCTAACTACATAGTTGTTAAAGATTGCAAACATATTGTTGAATCGTTGACGGATGAGGATGTGGCCAATATTGTCAAGTTGTCAAAGGATCCCCAGATCGGTGAGAGAATCATACAGAGCATAGCACCCTCTATCTACGGCCATGATTATATTAAGAGAGGTCTTGCTTTGGCTTTGTTTGGAGGGGAACCCAAGAATCCAGGTAAATTTTAATTACATCTATGCTATGTTTAAAGAAATCTTTATTTTAGTTCTTAGCCTAAGTGCATATTTTTTAAATAAAAATAATACTTATTATTCTTCAAACTTTGGTCAATATTGACACTGTAATTTGTGAATGGATAATATATTCAAAACGAAGCTCTTAGAATAATTGTGTTTGAACTTCACATACAGGTCAAATTTGTTTAATCATCAATTATTTCTTGTAGGTGAGAAACATAAAGTGCGAGGTGACATCAATGTTCTTATATGTGGAGATCCTGGTACGGCCAAGTCACAGTTTTTGAAGTACACAGAAAAGGTATTTCAACAGTTTTAATGTTCACTAAATTAATTGAATAATAAATAATTTCCACATCTCGGAAAAAGGAGCATAGGACGCCCCCGACTAGGTGGACTGATGACCTGAAGAAGACAGCGGGCATCCACTGGATTCAGGAGGCCGGTCAGAGTGGTGCAAGTTAGGGGAGGCCTATGTACGCCGTAGACCTCCAAGGGCTGATGGATGGATGGATGAAATAAATTGAATATAAAGTATTTTTGCGTGATATTTTGAAGATGAAAGATAAGAATGTAAGTATAGAGACATGATAGTGAAGTATGGAAGAGAAAATCATATTGTGTCGACCCGAAAATAAAGTTAATGATCAAGATATTTTGATAATGGTAGCAAATTGGCTAGACGTTATTTAATAGCATTAATGTTTATTTGATAGATTGCCCCACGAGCAGTGTTCACGACGGGGCAAGGGGCCAGTGCAGTGGGTCTCACGGCCTATGTCAGGAAAAGTCCTACTACCAGGTAAAAAAATCATGATATTACATACATTTTATAGCACTTTTACTCGGGGCGAAAATTGATGACTTAAAAGGTCCTCTGTTTAGGTCACGAAAAATAAGTTTAGTGGGCATTGCTGGCGAGAGCCACTGACACCCCAGGCAAGAATATTGTGGCACCCACATAAGAACATGAAAATGGAGCTTTTTTTGCTAGAAAAATTTTTTGCTGAATTAATGGGAATGTTTATTAAAAAAAATATTTTTCCTTTTTTTTGTTCCTCACGCCAAATGTGGCTTAAATGGTCTATTATTGTACGGTATTTAGCACGACTTCACATTAGTAACACTAGGTGTTGCCAATGCGTTGCCGGCCTCGAAGTAAACAATAGATTCGCTTCTTGAAGGACCCAAAGTCATAGCTTAGTGGGAACACCGACGCAGGAAGTTCGTTCCACAGTTTACATGTCCGTGGTAAGAAATTACGTGAAAACCGAACTGTGGACGAACGCCATTATTATCTTGGCACACAGACAGACCATATCCAGATGTAAAAAATAGATTCTAGTGAGATTATTTGTGTAATTGTGTATTATTTGTAAAACCATTCTTCCGCGGGCGAAGCCTGATAGGATAGACTATTTTTTTGAACTCGGTGAAATTGTTTGATAAAATTTCGATTAGCTAAATAAAAAATGGTTGTCTGTTGTGGTGGTTTACGGACGGTAGTTTAACGTGACAACGTCATGACAAAACATTGATGAAGTAGTGCTCGAATATAACGTAACGTAACTTACGTACATACCTACATCTGGACTCTTTCGTTCACACACTCTCGCTCAGAAGTCTCAGAACATAAAGCTGTAATAGCGTTGCACGCGTTGGGAAGAAGTAGTAAACATAAAATATATATATATTAATAAAACAAACTATACATTATATTTCTTATGTTACTTACCTGGCCTACTTAAGCACCTTAATTTTATTAGTTTAAATTCTTAATTTGTATATTCTACTTTGTTTTAATACGTTAAGTACATAGTTTCATCTAGTACGTGTGTATGAACATGTTAATGTTAAGTACGGCATTGTAAATCACCGCATGTTGATGCCAATTGACCGAACTACACGACAGAAACAGGGCACACTGAAAACCAGCGGTTGGGGCACTCTGCCACAACTAATGCTGAGTGTGTTCCTTTTTCGTCGTGTTTCGCAACAAACTTTAGCTCCTCATATTTTGTTTTTAATAGCATGCATTTTTTGTTATTTTGGTTTGATTTGTTGTGTAAACTGGCGAATTAAAGTTATTCTATTCTATTCTAATATAATATTATCTCTGGAAATTAACTTATAATTAGAAACTTTTATCTTTATACTACAACGCCATCTAGAACTCCTGAACTAAACTATTTTTCAGCAAGTTCCTTTCTGACTTAATTGTGTATATAGTTTTGTTCATAGATGGCGCTTTCTCCATTGTTCGGTCGCTCGCGTAACGCGACAGATGAGTCATGCTTTGTCATGCGGCCGGCATCGTTTTAATAGACGTTATCACGTCAAAAGAACTAAACAAGTGTATGTATCATAGGGAATGGACCCTAGAAGCGGGCGCGCTAGTTTTGGCCGACCGCGGCGTGTGCCTCATCGACGAGTTCGACAAGATGACGGACCAGGACCGCACCTCCATCCACGAGGCCATGGAGCAGCAGTCCATCTCCATTTCCAAGGCCGGCATCGTCACCTCGCTGCACGCCAGGTACCGCGCAGAGAGAGAGAGAGCGAGAGAGAGAGAGAGACTGTAGTGGCAGTGTTGCCAAGTTAGCCACTTTTTGGCTAGATCTGGCTACATATTTAGCCACAATTTTAGCAACTCATGACTTGACAAGCTAATAACAAGTAATTATTACCTTGTCAAGTCATTTGCTAAAATTGTGGCTAAATAAGCCAGATCTAGCCAAAAAGTGGCTAACTTGGCAACACTGTTGTGGTGACATCGCACTAGGAAACACACGCACGCACACACACACGCACGCATACAAATACGCACACGCATACACACGCACACATACATAGAAAGAGAGACCGAGTTGTGGTGAAATCGTACTTCACGTCACACAGTGACGGATGAATGTACGAGTCGGCCGTTTCCTTTGCGAAACTGGTGACCCCGATTTGAACTGAAAAATCAACAACTGAAGGTCTCCCTTTGCTAAAGAGTTAGAAAGATAGAGTGATGGAGAGTTCGAGAAAGTAAGAGAAAGAAACTAAAATCTTTCTCAAACCTGCATAAATAAATAAATAAAGTGTATTATAACTTACGAGGCACGGTACTAACATTTTATATGACGCAGACATCGAGTGTTTATGCTACACCGTGCGACGTCAGTGTCTGAGCCGAGTAAAATGTTAGTGAAATTGATCGTGCCCCGCACGGCTCGTACCCGGCTCGTACCCGGCTCGGTGTAGCATAAATACACACACAACAATACAACAATTTAACACACCAATTTAGTTGTATATTAATTTTTGTTTTCTTATTTATTTATTTTTTGTCTGTTTGTAAATCCTTAATATTTTTACTGGTTTCTTTTTGTTGTTATTTACGTTCGTGCGTGTACCTAATAGTGTGGCACAGAAATAAATGTTTTTTTTTCTTTCTTTTTTTAAATAATCCCTCATTCTGTTCAGATGTTCGATAATAGCGGCGGCGAACCCGATCGGCGGTCGCTACGACGCCTCGCTGACGTTCTCTGAGAACGTGAACCTGTCCGAGCCCATCCTGTCTCGGTTTGATGTCCTATGCGTCGTGAGGGACGAGGCGGACCCCATGCAAGACGCGCATCTTGCTAAGTAAGGGCTTGGTTAGTTATTGTAGACACAGACACAGCCGTTGGGGGGAGGGGGAAAGGAGGGGAAAAAAAAAGAAACAAAATCAATAAAATTAAATAAACGTTCCCATTGATTTTTTTTTCAACACCAAAGGCATCACTGATCGGCTGTCCCATTTCAAAACATAGCAAGTATATTTGACCAAATTTTACAGGAGAGCAAAATAACATGTTTTAATGTAGCCTTTCTAAACTATACAAATATCTGTTGAGAAATTGTTGTTTAGAAGAAGAAGTAGTTCGGAACTCTTAACTTGATATATAAATTACTTGTTAAGATTTAAAGTACAAGTTTTATAAGCTAAACTTATTTTGAAAATAAAAGTCTAAGAAAAACTATACCCTCAAAACAATTTCAAAACCTAGTAACATCTTTGGCACTTCATCGCTTTTGTCTTTGTGTCTGTTAATTTCTTCCTCGTAATAAGAACAATCCGCACATTTATCGGATTTTGGCATATTAAATGAGATATTTAATTTTTTTATTGTTCGCCTGTAAATCTCGACACGACAACGGAAAGGATGAATCCGTTTTAGACCAGTGCCGATAATTTTTGAAACAAAAAATAATAATAGTAGGATGAAACCCATTGCAAAAGGAAGAGAATATAACAAAAATGAAAGTTAAAATAATTTACGGGTGATCTGAGGTGGGGGAAGGGGGGGTTTAAGGGTAAAAACGGTTTATCTCAATTTCCAACAAAAGTACAAATCCTATTGAAAAAAGTTAAATGTCAAAGTTGTAGGTAATAAAAAGATCCAAAACTTTTGTATAATATACACTTTTCTACATAACCTCAAAATTTATGTGAAAAATTCAAATAATCTTTTTGGTTTTTTATTTTTATCTTTCACAAAAATATTTCTTTTCTCACAAAATTTGGTGAAAACATCTTTGAAATCTCGACACGACAACGGAAAGGATGAATCCGTTTCAGACCAGTGCCGATAATTTTTGAAACAAAAAATAATAATAGTAGGATGAAACCCATTGCAAAAGGAAGAGAATATAACAAAAATGAAAGGTAAAATAATTTACCTTTCATTTTTGTTTATTATTTGTTTTTCATTTTTGTGTATTAAGTTTAAGGGTAAAAAACGGTTTATCTCAATTTCCAGCAAAAGTACAAATCCTATTGAAAAAAGTTAAATGTCAAAGTTGTAGGTAATAAAAAGATCCAAAACTTTTGTGTAAACACTTTTCTACATAACCTCAAAATTTATGTGAAAAATTCAAATAATCTTTTTATTTTTTTATTTTTATCGTTCACAAAATATTTCTTTTCTCACAAAAAACTTTTGTATGTCCCAAACATACTATATTTTTTTGATTTTAAATATTTAATTTTTCACCTTATTTTGACTTAATATCGAAAAAGCACCCTAATTTTCAATCGAAAATTCAGCCGTCACAATATCTGCTGTTTTAAAAAAGTCGGTGGACTTTTTATTCGTTGAAATATCTAATTTCTGATGGTATATAAAAAAATATATACCCCCACTTCCCGACCTCAGATCGCCCGTTAATTATTTTTCCTTTCATTTTTGTTACATTCTATTCCTTTTGCAATGGGTTTCATCCTTCTATTATTTTTTTTCACATTTTAAAGTTTTTAAAGGTATCGGCACTGGTCTATTTAAAATCTGCTTTGTGTCATGAGCAGGAAGGGCGTGGGGGGCGACGAAACCCCAAAATGCACGTGGGGAGAAACAACGAACAAAAACTTAGTAACTCGCTATTTTAATGCCTTACAAAAACCAAGAAATATTGTATTTATACATTTGTCCACTTCAAAACCTAGTATATATCTTTGACCATTTCAAAAATCCAGTAAGTGCTTACACATACTAAAGTTTTGAAATGGTCGTGTGACTTACTAGGTTTGGAAGTGGTTCAGACTGTGCTTTTGATGCACTTACTAGGTCTAGGGTACCGCATAACTTTTGATTTAAGTGCATTTTGACGTAGGTGTTTTTTGCATAATGTAGAGACTTAGTAGAAAATATTTTTTAGCTAAAAAAACAAATTTATTGTTTTTGTTGACTTACTAGTTTTTGAAATGGGACAGCCGTGATGCGTTGCCGGCCAAGAAAGAAAGAAGAAAAAGAAAGAACTGGCTCTCAAGCCCCCAGCCGGAACACGATGAGTCGTTTGGCGGCTGACTCATGCTCAAGAGTGGTAGCTATCCAGGCGAACCCCATGGAGAAATAATAATAGTAATAATGGTATTAATTAACAATTAAAATCAATACTAATATAATCCCTCCGATTCAGCAAAAAAGCTCGATTTTGATTTTCTTATGTGGGCGCCACAATATTCTTGCCCGGGGCGTCAGTGGGTCTAACGCCGGTACAGGACACAGATAATGTACAGCAAATATAGCTAAGAATTACACAATTTAATGTATATGTCATTAGTTTACTTATTAAAAAAAATAATGAAACAAGAATCAATTGAGTAACAGTATATTATATATTATGTTAAAATACAGTCGAAAATGTAATACATGATGTTTGGTATATTGTGGTAATTAGAGAGTTAGTGAAACGAGTTATCGTATATATTGTGTTTACCAACTCCTTCATTAAAAATATTGGTCACATTGGTCCTATCAAAATTCAGGTTTTGGAAACATTTTGAGAACAATGAAAAATTGTGGGAACTCTTCAAATATTATCTCTCAATCAACCATTCAAAAATATTAATTATACGTATGGCGATTTTGATATTTTTTCGAAGACTATTTCCTTGGAATCAGTATTTTTTTTGGGTTTTTGAGTATTCATATACCTAAGCTATTGTTAATGTTTTCACTATAATTTTTTTGTAGGTTTGTAGTAAGCTCCCACATCAGACATCACCCTACGCAGAAAGGCACAACCCTTGAAGACAACAACCCCGACAATGATATCTCAATCCCACAAGATTTGTTGAAGAAGTATATTGTGTACTCCAGAGAAAATGTTCACCCGAAATTACAGGTAATAGGAATTTCGATAACTAAGTACGATGAAGTCTCCTTTGGAGTTTCTTACTATTTCTTCTTTTGGGACCACTCACGTAAAAAAGTGTTTGCAAAAACCATATACAACAAACTTGTAATATAATATATTGTCACATCCTATTATAAAACTAGCTGATGCCCGCAGCTTTGCATACGGAAATTATATTCAAAATTTATCCTGTTTTCCCGGGAAACCTTTTAATTTTCCGGGATGAAAAGTTATCTAAAATATGACCCAGAGTATCAGTAACAACTTTACCAATTTTCATCGAAATCCGTTCAAGGGTTTTTATGTGATGCCTGAACAGACAAACAGACACTTTGAGTTTTATTATAGTAATAGATATATCGACGCTTGAAAGGAAAAATTGACTAAGCGACAGTCAGCTAATTTTATAGGAGAGCAGTTTAAAGTTGGAATTTTTAGAAAAAAAAATTCATATATTTTTTGTAATCCTCCTACCGACGTTATTCTTACTGTTTTGGGATCCTTATTTTATCATCTATATTGTGTCATATACAAAAACTTTCCTAAAAATTCAACTTTAAACTGCTTTCCTGTGAAGTTAGCTCAATGTCGCTTAGTAAATTCCTTTCAAGCGTCGATATGATGCTGAATAGAAAAAATATTTTTTTTTACATACATAAATGTTCTATAAAAAGCATTGTTTGCATGCTATCACTGGTAAAATGAGTGAATAAGTTTAAGTTTTTAGTCCTTGTTTATATTGATTACAATTTTCGAATCTTTCATTCTTGCCACCTGCCACAAACTCACCATCACCCTGGGTTGACTGGTAGAGAATGCCACTAGGCATTAAGTCCGCCCATGTAAAAACCTGTTCATAGGTCTTATAAAAAGAATAAATAAATAAATAATAAAATTGAATTCTTTCACAGAACATGGACCAAGATAAAGTGGCCAAAATGTACAGCCAGCTGCGACAAGAATCATTGGCTACAGGCAGCTTACCCATCACTGTGAGACACATTGAATCTGGTAAGCATGATGATGCATAACGTAATGGAGAAAGTTTGATTTTACTCCTCATAAATTTTCATACCCCGGTAGTATTGGGAACCTCCTCCTTTTTTTCGTCGGTTAAAATTATTTGACGCGTGTATCGATTCGCAGTGATACGTATGAGCGAGGCGCACGCGCGTATGCACCTGCGGCCGGCGGTGGCGGAGGCCGACGTCAACATGGCCATCCGCACCATGCTGGAGAGCTTCGTCGACACGCAGAAATACAGCGTCATGCGCGCTATGAGACAGGTAATGTACTAACCACGGATATTATCCCGTAAGAGCCGCCATTCATTAATTACGTAAGCAAAAATTTTGGCAATTTTTGACCTTTACCCCCATGTAAGAGCACATAAGATTTCTCGGACTCTCTCTCGCCCTTCTTACATAAGATTTTAGCTTAGATTCTAGTTTTAGAAAATGAAACTCCTAATTTGATGTAAATATTTTTTTATTTTGGAAATTTTTGACCCCCTCTACCCCCATGTAAGAGCACATAAGATTTCTCGGATTACCCCTCTCCCTTGTTACGTAAGATTTTATCTAGTTTTAGGAAATGAAACTCTTAATTTGAAGTAAATATTTTTTTTTATTATTAGTATTTCGACTTGTAAAATATTTCGTAAGAATGGCTTTACCCCTTCCCCCTCCAAGGGAATGTAGAGATTTTGGGACTCCCCTCCCCCTCGGGACCCTTACGTAATTAATGAATGGCTCCTTAGAAAAACAACGTTCCTAAAGTATCATGGAATTTCTAGCAGAAAAAAAAGTCAAAAGGATGTATTTTTGGAACATGGCTAGAAGAAAATCTGACAGATGTGAGATTCTATAATACCAGACTCGAGCTGTATTCTTGCGAATAGAACGCCATATCTCATTGGTATACTCGTATGTTGTCATGCTAACAATGGTTGACATCATTATAATCTGGCAAAATTATTGGCAATAAAATCTTAATTTATGAACGTTGGCTATTTTTAGTCAATTCTTTGAAGACCAGGTATTAGGCAATATTATAGAGCCTGAATCAGTAGACTTAGAGCAAGTCATACGTAAACTAGTTGTTAGAGTTTTAATTTAATTTTCCATTTTTTTCCAGACATTCCAAAAGTACCTGTCATACAAAAAGGATCACAGCGAGCTACTATATTATATCCTCCGTCAACTCACTATGGACCAGTTGGCCTACATGCGAGGTCTTCACAACCATTCACAGTCCACCATCGAGATCTCAGAACGGGACCTCATTGAACGAGCTAGACAAATCAACATATCAGACTTGAAACCCTTCTACGATAGCAGAATATTCAAAATGAACAACTTTAGCTACGATCAGAAGAGAAAGATGATTATACATACCATGCCGGAAGTACCTACTGCGATATAGTAATAACCTATGCCATTGTTTAAGATAGGTAGGTAGATATACTTGGATAATGATTTATTAATTGTTTATGTGCTGTCAAATGTCCTGAATTTTAGCCCAAAATTAATTTGGGGAAACCCAATTCGATTTTCGAGGTTTCAATAATATAAAAGAAAAACTAAACTTTAAAAGAATTTAAATCTGTAATTTTGAGTACTTTGTATCTCGGCATAGTTAATACTACTATCATCATTGTACTTACATAAGAAAAACTACAGATTATTTTCGAGTTTTACACATACACATTACAAGATTTACAAGTGTCATCTTGGATACCCATTTTCGGCGTAAAAATATTTTTTGTTTAAATTGTTTCAAAATTCCTCTTCGCAAGAAACAAAATCTGACAATGCCTATATACTACTTCGCAAGAAAGAAGGGTTTTGTTCTAACAAAGTCAGACAATATGACAATATTATTTTTGGGTCTTGATTGTGATTAGTTATAAAAACTTTAAATGATTTACTAAGATTAACAATTAACAGTATCTTGATTTAAGTTAAGCATTTTGTTTATTTTGTAAATGTAAGTTTGTCAGTATACTTACTTTTAAGATGCTCAGTGATTATAAAAAAATCTGATAATTTTAAACTTTTAAATGATTTTTGTATTAGAATTAGGAAATCCTTCCATGGTATAATAGGGGACAATATTATCTATAAATATTTTCTACAATGCAACACCATTTAAAGAAGGTATTGAAGTCAAATTTTTATAATTTAGGTGGCCAGAACGGCCAATCATCATCTAATGAGCAAATATGCCTAAAAAATCAGTGCTGGTTTTAGTACTACCAGCGCCCTGGGCGAGATTTCTATGGTGCCCCGTATCTGCCATTGAAACCCAAACGAAAATAATAGTAAAATTAATACCTAATAAATATGTAAATCCATGCCAAGTTACAGCTTTCCAGCACTCCACATTATGCAGCGGACGGACGGATGGACAGACATGAAGAAACTACAATGGTTCCATTATGAGTATGGCTACCTGTGGCACCCCTTTAAATTTGGCGCCCTGGGCCGACGCCCCATCGCCCCCCCCCCCCCTAACGCCGGCACTGCTAAAAATCAATGTCCTATATTGTTTAAAAATAAACCCATCACAATATTGTATGTAATAAGATAATAGAAGCATTGAATCAATTAAATAGTGTTGTAATACCAGTTTTGTCATTATATTGTATACAGATAATAATGGACTGGAGACCATCCCGCCTATTTTTATAGTTATAGATTTAATTGATGATAATGATGTGCCTTAGCCAAAAGTACAAAATATTGCTGAGTTATTGTATTTGTATCATCGTGTCAATTTTTTGATGTAATAACAGCAAAATATCAGTTAATTTTTTTATTTGTTTTGGACTTGTAATAAAACATAAAAAAATATCCAAGTTGTTTTATTTCATTCATACCAAATTCTCATGACAATATTTTTCTAATAACTCAAAGAAATCTACAATATAAAGTAAGAGAACATATTTTGCTTCTATACAATCTGACAATAAAAATACACCATCTATTACAGAGAATTAAGGTATTGATATATTGGAGTTCTAGACGTCTACATAGATATTCCTTTGCAAGTTTTTACAAAGCTTATTTTAATATACTGACTAAAAACTACCGAGAGCTTAAATCATCTTATCTATTACAATATCTATAAGCATCATAAACACATGAAAATACAAGACAGTGTTTCAAAATAGATTAAATCATTTGATGAAACTACCAATCGCTAATAAACAATGAGATAATTATGACAACTTTACAGTGCTAGCTAGGGACAAAATTATCGACCTCACAATTAAATTGTTTATCAGCAATCAGGTAACAAATACAATACAATTACAAAGATAAACATTAAAATCTAATACAATAGTTTTATATTAAAAACATATCACACGTTGCCTGTAGGTTCAACAAGAATTATGCAAGTGTTTACCCTATTTTTAATGACCAGCATTAGACATTAAACTTACAGGCAAATACACACTCCATTCTGTTGTTGCAGTTGCCAATTTCGATTTCATTATAGACAGCCCTTCATAAACCACTCATTAAAATATTCATCAAAGTCAAACAGGTAAAAAATTAAAAATAATTAGAGATAGACATAGATAAATATACAGACATAAGTGTATCAGTGATAGCTACATTAATAAAAGGTTATTTCATTAAAATAGACAAAATAACATATTTTTGGACATTTGGGCCTGCTTAACTCTGTTCTTTAATGCATTAAACCATGAAAATTACGTTTGCAGACACTTTCAATGTACAACTTGCAGTATTGTTAACAAAATTTATAGTTTTTGTCAAAACCAAGCTGCAAAAAGTAAAACTTTTCAAAGGGCTGCTCTCACAACTGCAACAATGTCACATACTAAAACTTTGTCAAAATACTCACATCCCCTGACAACAGTAAAAAATTTGACAAAGTTAATAAGCTCATATTTAGTCGCTGCCAGAGTCAGATCCGCTGCTGCTATCGCTGTCGCTCTCGGAGTCACTGCCACTGCTGCTGCCGCTGTCCGAGGACCCAGAACCGGAGTCGGATGACGAGTCTGATGAAGAGTCTGATGAGCTCTTATCGGAGCAGTCTGAGCAATCTGAGTTGGAGCGCTTCTTCTTAGATGGCAATTTGCATTTACCATTGCTGAAACAATGTGAATAATATCCTCAGTCATTTTGTCTTGTTTTAATAAATTTAATTAAACAACTTCTAAAAGCTTTTAATTTTTAGTATAAAGAAAAGCAAAAAACAATCTTCGTCTTTTTATTGTCATAATCTTATCATGAATGCAAAATTGATCAACAACATTTAATTCAGGATTTATTATCATAATCAATCCTTGTAACAATATATATTTCTCAAAATGTGATGAAGACTTGTATGAATTAAAATAAAGCTACATTTTTCTAAAACTTAAAAGTTCGTTACACGATTCATACTTTATTTAGGATTACCCTCAATATATTTTTCTGAAGTATTACCCTAAGTTGAAAGAAATGTAACATTTAAAATTCCCAATATTTTCTTTTTGCATAATTATTTTAAATAAAAGGTTTAAATAAAAACCTAATAGGAAGTTCAATCTCTTTTGTTGCAATATTGCAAAACTACAAATTGGTTAGACAATATGACCGCGCGAATTACGACGCAGGTAGTTTTAAAAAAAGTATATCGTTAAAAATTCGTATTAAGAAGAAAATTGTGGTTTATTCACCTGCATTGTCCTTCTTCTTTTGCCTTCAAGTTCTTTTTGAGGACCTGTGTACGGGAAGGACGCACGAGTATCTTGCGCTTCCCTGTGCATTCGTAGCTCCAATGCCCATACTCCAAGCATTTTTGGCAGCGAATACCTTGTGGAAACGCCGCAGCTATTGCAGCTTGCCTGGAAACACAAATCCATGAAAAAATCCACCAAAAATTGTAAAATAATTCTTTGATATCATCTAATACGCAGATTTTCTTACTTCTTCCTCTCAGCTTGATGTCTGTTATACGTTCCCAGCGTCATTGTTAATTTGCGGCGAGTGTATATATTTTGTCAATATATGAATTTAAAAGTTAACTGGGATGTAGATTGACTCTTCACCAGATTGTATTCAATCCGTTTCCAATCAAATCACAAATGATGCAAAAAGCGAAATGCACAATTTCACGTCAAGCGTGGCTAGCTCCTCTCCTTGATGAATGAAATGTCAAATGAATGATGTCAAAACTCAAAGTTGAATGTTGTTTGCACTTTGTTTGTCTTCTGGTTCAATAAATTCATTCACTTTAAAACAAATGTTTTATTATTTTACTGTTATTGACAAAAATAAAAGAAGTACTAATTTGGGATACTCTGCATTAAGTATAAAATATTTTTTACAATATAAAAATTAATCCATATTATCAATAAACGAGAAGTTTTATGTTGACAGCCATGGTTGACACTTGACAGGTAAAGACACTTGAACGCATTTTAACCTCAAAATAATAAAATCTGAGATCATACCACAGATACCTATATACTTCAAAATGAATTTGGTTGTTGACATTTAATTTTGATGTCACTTTTTTAGTTTAGTCGTAGGTTACTAATATTTTGTGAAAGAAATGGCGAAGTATATAGCTCAAATAATTGTCTTAGGCGCCCAGGTTGTGGGCCGAGCTTTCGCTAGGGCCTTAAAGCAAGAGATTCGTGCCTCACAGGAAGCTGCAAAACGGGCTGGTGGTGGACCAGAGGGTGCTAAGAGAGCAGCAGCTAATGCTTCAACAGGACTGACCCTAGAAGAAGCGATGCAAATTTTAAACGTAGAAAAATTAGATCCCGAACACGTAAAGCAGAAATATGAACACTTGTTCACTATGAACGACAAGGCAAAAGGAGGTTCCTTCTACTTACAATCGAAGATCGTACGAGCCAAGGAGCGATTAGACGTGGAATTAAAGTCGAAGGAGCCCAAGCCTGATCAAACTCCTCCAAAAGACACATCGTGAAATCTTAGTTCAATTCTTTCAATCAATGTACATTTGAGTGTAGATATTATTTTATAGAAACAATTTGTGTTTTGTAAAATACTTTATTATGTAGAAAATGGACACAATAGTGACTAGAATACATCAGTCTTCATAATGTGAAATGCTGATTATGCGTACTTGTTATAAAATTATAATTCCTAACAATGTTATGGAGACAAATTTTCAACCAAAGTAGTTTCACTTCATATAAGCTAGATAGAAATCAATAAATTTCATTGCAATAAATAAAGTCGATATTTTTATGAGATAGAGATGCCTCTTAGTTGCATGCTCAAATAACTTTTCTTTATAAAATAACTATGTTTTATGCCCAAAAAAGTGCACCAGATATGGATAAAATATGGTGTAATAATTATGCAATCTGTTATAGTCTTTTTAAAATGTAAGCTTTACATTATTGGAAGCATGAAGCACTGAGTATGTGACAAAAATATAATTTTGAACACCTACATTAAATGCTATTTTATTTATTTGCAACTATGATGCATCTACTGATTACCAAAATTGCACATCATTATGTAGAAATTGATACGGAATATAAAATTACAAAATTGGACTTTTAAAAATTAATAATAATATTATGCTTAAATGGTTGAATCTTAATAGATCTTTAAAATAAATGAATGTACCACATTTTACATAATGATATGATATTAAAATGTCCTTCCTTAAACCTATGATTACATTTCATTATATCTATAAATTGATTATATTGTAATAGCAGTTTTGCAACAAATACATTTTAACTAGTAACATTCGGTACATGTATCACAAAAGACTAGAGAATTCAAAACATTTCAGTTCATTTAAAAATGGTGTTTACATAGATACTTAATGATTTTCAATTACCACATAGGTAATTAAAATATGGCTTTATAAACACTTATATTTGGATAAATTGTTACCAAAATGGTTAAAACATGCATGTACACATTAACTTGTCAAGCAAACATTTAAATATATTCCTATACAAATATACCTTAGACTATGGAAGATTTTGAGCAAATAAAATAACTTCTTAGATATAAATGGCAGTACAATTGGAATATTTATCTACTCAACATTAAGAATTTGCCAAATATGGTAAACTCCTACATTGAACAGTCCCTTTGTTCCCATGCAAAATTCTTAAGACATTTTTCCAGTTACATCTTAATCCCAATACCACATCAACTTTCAATATCCAATATAAAAATGTCTGTATGAAACATAAATAAAACTCGCTAAAAATGACTAGCATAACTTAAGCAACAATTTGTCAGCTGATATAAACATTATTAAATAAGTTTGCTTAAAATATTTAAACACTAATTATTTAATTTTTATATGGCAGTGGATATTACAATTATTGTGCAATCTAGGTAGGCTTTACGTCCATAAGTACAACAACCTCATACGGACTGCATTCAGACATACCCAAAGTATTACAGAGCCATCCATAAAACCCTTTTTCAAAATCACATACATCTTTCCACCAATTAGCTCCACTAAAAGTAAGTTGTACGATACCAGCATATAACCCTACGCCAAGTGTAAAAATCACTATCAAAAATGGATATGACAAGATGACTATCGGTGCCAGGAAAAACTTTTTGATGCAACTGAACTCCTCAGTTATGAATGAAAAGATATTATACCATGCCATGGTACCCACATAGAAGGAATACATAGCTGATATAAAAGCCACAAATGGTGTACATAAAAGGCTGAACAGGAAAATGTGTGGTCCATTATATAGTGAACATTTGGACACATCCATCTTATTATATTCATCTGCAACTATTGCTGCTTCAATGATTTCCAGTTCCTCTCTCGATATGTTGAGTTTCACATCCACATTTTGGCCCTTCTTCTTACCTCTCTTGATAGTTCCAGTCATAGTAAGGTACCCATCTTTAGTGCTGTCAGCAAACGAGCAGGTAGGCGAAATTGAACTTTCAGAATTATTCCTCAAGGCAGTAATTTCAGTGTCAGTAATTTCAGATTCCACAAATTCTGGAACAATGTTGACTCTCTTCTTTCGCTTAGCACTATTCTTTAGGCTGTCAGTGAGTGTTCCCATCTCAAAGCTGTTTTCAGACTGGGTTTGTGACAAGCTATTTGGAGTTGCAGAAGAGCTTTCGTTGTTTTCCGAGTTCAAAATTCGGCAACTCTGCTTTAAATCATTATCATTGACTTCTCTCAAGTCGCCGTGACTAGAGCATGCATCAGATGAGTTCTCGTAAATAGGTGACAAATCAATAATTTCACGGCTGCTATGTATAGTAGAAAGAGGTTGGTATCCATTTTTCTGCAGGCTTTGAAACTTCTGTATAGAATCATTTTGAGCATTTGCCTCATTCATTTCTTCATCGTTGACATCGGTAATGATTGGAAGGTTAATTTTCATGTTTGATTTTAAGCCTTCCATTGTAGAGTGAATGATACCGTTGACAACATGCTCAGAGACTGGTGACAATCCATTTTTGTGCTTCGTAGGAAGCTCATTATCTGCACCCTGTAAATTGTATTGATAAAGTTACAAGTTATATGGAGTTTCTACATAAAATGAGCTTGCATGTTAAAAGAAAAAAATCTCAATGAACATTATCATTATGATTCCTTGTTGCAGATTATACACGTAGATGCATAATGTACACAAACATTGCCATAAAACCCAACCAAGAACCTTACATTCAACAAATATGTGTCGCGAAGGCCTACACAGTAAATATTTATGTTTATATATATATTTATATTTAATTTTATATGAATACTATACGAATCTCAGAAAGCCAATTATCATAGTTCCTGACTGCCATCGATGAATGTTTGTCGGACATCCAGCGTATTAAAGAACGCTCGGAGCAAGCGTCAATTTATAGTAACCGTAATACTTTAATTATTTACAGACCTGGACAGTAATTATGTGATCGACATGGCCAGCAATCGCGTTCTGTTTCTTTCCATTTCGTTTCTTTGGGAGTATAAACAACGGCTGTTCCACTTGAGCCATGATTGAACACAGATTTTATAGTAAGTTTTGGACTGATTTAACTTTATGATCCAAAGATGCACCATACAACAATTACTTGTAAACTTATTGCATGTTAAGAGTTTTATTTTTAAATACTTAAATTATTATTAGATATTGTGCTTAGAGTCATGTTGTAATAAAAATCAATAAAAGTTTACAAAACAATCACGACACCATTTTTATTTTTGTAGCCACAGAATGATTATTTTATTTTATGTCAGTGTCACAGACTACTTACAGATATTATAGTTTTTTAGTCTATGCATTTATCATGGATATATTATTCTAACTGGATAAGTAACGTTACATAACCCAAGGACCATTTTTCAATTGTGTCCATGTTATCTATAGTCCCAGGATATTGATGATGAAATATGATTTTTATAATGATATAAAAACATCTTACATGAATATTATAAGTATTTAACGTAATTATTGTGTGGTAGTTTGCAAAATTACGCCAAAAAGTTAATGCAATTTTTCAATGTGCCGATTACGGTCATCGGAGATTTGTGAAGACTGTGGTCGTCGTTTTCGTTTGTGTTGCTTAAAATGTGGTGTTAAACTTTTATCGATTATCAGTGAGAACATTACAATAAAAACAATTGCAATATTTGAAATTCAGTAATTTTGCTGAATTTTTTTAAAGTTATATTTTGATATTATAATTTTTACCACGAGAAAAATTATCAATAGAAAACATTAGAATCATATCAAAATAGGACATAATTTTACTAAGTAAGTGTGGACACCCTACAATTATGAAGGACAACCTCAATCCAGATTGTGATTGTTCGAATAGTCCTCAAGATATGACGTCATTGAACTATTCTATGCTTCAGGTACCTCTACAAGATCAGCAATCCAGATAGTGTAATATATCCATGTCACTCATAGACATAGACATAGCTTGACATTTGTGTATACCGGGTGTAATCTTTAAGTGTGCACAGGCGATTATTCCGTAAATATTACAGATATCAAAAAACTTTAAAATGATATCGAAAATACTTTACCTAATGAGTAAAATGACAATAATAACTTATTAAAAATAAAACGAGAAATATCCAAAAATTTTACATTAAACACTCCCATACATTTAGTATGAGATAGTAGAAAGGTTTTACTTTCCTTATTTTAAGTGGAATAGTACCTACTCATTTTACCCCTATCATTTTATAATTATGTATGATATAATATTTAATATGTCCCTCTTTTATTGGTATTGGTATTGGAATATGCCATTTTTCAATCAATAGATGCAACAATCATGATTATTAACGCAAATGGAAAAAAACAATAAATTGGCGGGAACGAACACCAAAGAGTATCTTTCTTTTTGTTTTTATTTAGTATGTTGCTTTTCAGCCAGTTCAAATCAATACGATATTGAAACAAGGTTTATTATTAATTTGCAGTGGTAAGATAATTAATCTACACGTGTATCTACTTGAAATTCATCAATATCATATCATACATAATTATAAAATAAGGGTAAAATGAGCAGGTTCTACGAGTATTTCTCTTAAAATAAGGAAAGTAAAACCTTTCCACTATCTCATACTAAATGTATGGGAGTGTTTAATGTAAAATTTTTGGATGTTTCTCGTTTTATTTTTAATAAGTTATTATTGTCATTTTACTCATTAGGTAAAGTGCTTTCGATGTCAGTTTAAAGTTTTTTGATATCTGCAATAGTTACGGAATAATCGCCTGTGCACACTTAACGATTACACCCGGTATAATAGGTTGATTATTTTGACAGTTGACAGTGACATTTTGTCAATTTTGAAGTGTAGAATTTGAAAGATTAAATCGGAGTGGAATTGAATTGAGTGGATGGAGCGGTTTATTTACTTTCCAAAAAATTCTTTAAACTAAAGTTACATACAACTTTTAACTGTACATACAGCCAGATCTTGTGTTGAAGATGCTTAAAGTATGTGTAAAATGCGTATGAAGCTTGAAATTACAGTGCAAATTTCGTCAACATTAACCTAACCTATATTACAGGGAATGGTGAGTTTAGTGACTGGTGGGGCGTCGGGATTAGGGAAAGCCACTGTGGAGCGGTTGGTATCGAATGGTGGGAAGGTCGTTATATTGGATATTCAAGGAACAAGAGCACAAGAGGTCGCCAAACAGTTTGGAAACGATGTAGCTGTGTCGGCCGGTTGTGTAAGTAACAAAGGCATTTTATGATGAATTAGTAATAGTAACCAACTTAAAAAGTAAGTAAAATGAAGAGTAGGAATTTTACCATTAAAAAGTAAACATTTAAAGACATCCACAACACCCATAACCCTTTCCTTAACCAAACATTTATCTGTCGCTTAGATGTCTGCCCTAGCCATGATTCACACCTAGAAACCCTGGATTCGCATACACGGCCCAATCTGCTTAAGAAAGTGGAGCCAAGGAATGTCATTCTAGTTATCAACTACCTTATATCGTACCTTCAGTGGAAGGCATACGAGGGTGGATTGATAAGTTTCCGGCCTGACCAAGAGATGGCGCCACTAGGCCTACCTTGAGGTGGCGTTCTATAGTACCATCCTTAGATAGCTTGTAGCTATAGTTTCAGTCCGATCGCCATGTTAGTTTAGGTTTGAGAGCACGCTGAACAAGACGCCTCTGTGTTTTTCGTAAAAATGGAAAAGCTGGAAAATCGTGCTGTCATCAAATACTTTTATTTGAAGGGGTTAACGCCGAAGGAAATTAAAGAAGAGATGGTCTCAACACTGGGGACATCCTCCCCATCATATTCAACCGTTAAGCAGTGGGTTTCCGAGTTTAAAAAGGGTCGTGTGAGCACCTCTGATGAGCCTCGCTCAGGACGCCCCATTGAGGTCACAACTCCAGATACGATCGAAAAAATCCATCAAATAGTGCTGAAAGACCGCAGATTAAAAGTGCGTGAGATAGCTGAGACCTGTAAGATGTCATATGAACGTGTACAAAATATTTTGCACCAACATTTGTATATGGAAAAGCTCTGTGCAAGATGGGTGCCGCGTTTGCTAACAGTCGACCAAAAATTGATTCGAAAGAACATTTCTACCGCCAATTTGGCGTTGTATAAGCGTAATCCAAGCGAATTTTTGCGTCGATTCGTAACCGTTGACGAAACTTGGGTCCACCACTACACTCCTGAAACCAAAGAACACTCTAAACAGTGGATTGGACCAGGGGAACCAACTCCAAAGAAGGCAAAAACAATTTTTTCGGCGAACAAGGTTATGGCTACTGTTTTTTGGGATGCAAGAGGTATTATATACATTGATTACCTTGAAAAGGGTAAAACTATCACTGGTCAATACTACGCAGACTTATTGCAACGTTTGAGCCACGAAGTGAAAATTAAACGACCTCATCTGGCGAAGAAAAAAATCTTGTTTCATCACGATAACGCACCAGCGCACACGTCAATCGTTGCGATGGCTAAAATCAACGATCTGAAGTTTGAATTGATGCCGCACCCTCCCTACTCTCCAGACCTAGCCCCGAGTGACTATTATCTGTTTCCTAACCTCAAATAATGGCTTGGCGGTAAGAGATTTGCGGACAATGAAGAAGTAATCGAAGCTGTAAATGAGTATTTTGAGGAGCTTGACGAATCAGTCTATAGAGATGGCATTACTAGACTAGAACACCGCTATGAGAAATGTATCAGCCTCGGAGGAGATTATGTTGAGAAATAAAAAAAAAATTCTTAAAAACGTTGTTTTTCTTGGTCAGGCCGGAAACTTATCAATCCACCCTCGTATAAGATAAAAATTGCAATTTTACAGGGGAGCAAAAAAACTTACAATATCAGTAAGTAGTCAAGAAATTAACATTACGATTTCTTGCACAAAACCGTCAAGATTAATGATAATAATTAAAAAAAATTGAGCATATGCAGCTTTTGTCCCTGTTTCCCATCATATTAATAACTAAAATTCAATGTAAGACGACTTATGCTTCTTTTTCACTGAGGGTGCAATATGTTGTTGACTTATTGAATATGTTAATGACAAGGATTATTGTTCAGTTGTGTAATTGATACCACTCAGGTTAGGATCTATTATTTTTCTGAACTCGATGCATTCTATTGTAAACATTATGGTTTTTATAAGTTGCGCTGAGGAGTTTCTTTCTCCATTTCTTCTCCTATATGACAAAGCTTGTTTCCAAAATGGTGGTAGATTAAAAAAATATGTGCATAAGTGTATTAGTGATATCTAAATTATTTTGATTTTGCATCTTATTGTAGGTAACATCAGAGGATGATGTAAAAAAAGCTTTGGAACTGGTAAAAAAAAAGTATGGCCGTCTAGACAATTTGGTGAACTGTGCCGGCTTCAATCAGACATACCAAATATACAACTTTCAAAAAGACAAGCCATGTACGATGGTTGATTTTGAGAAGTGCGTTCAAGTAAGTTGTAATATATTTTGAGTTAATATTTTATTACTTGTAAAGTGCTTATGTGCCATCCATTAATTACGTAAGGACAAAACATTCCCTTTCTTACATAAGCTTTTTTTAGTTAAAAAAAATGCAATGAAATGAAATAAGTTTTATTCGAAGTAGGTTTGTTACAAACGCTTTTCGAAAGTCATTCGATTGCATTGGCAATCGCGTCAACAAATCCCTACCGTGAGTGGTCCTGGGAGAAGAAGCGGCAAGAAACTACTAATAAATAATATTATTGGCGATTATTATTACTAAGAAATTCACAAATGAACTATTTCAGATCAACGCAATAGGTACATTTAACACAATAAGATTAGCAGTTGGACTGATCGGCAAAAATGAACCTTCAGAAGATGGACAGAGGGGTGTTATTGTGAATACAGCAGGAACATCAGCATATGATGGGGACATTGGTCAAGCAGCAATAGCAGCATCGAATGCAGCAATCATTGGAATGACGCTGCCCATCGCTAGAGATCTCTCCAAGCAGGGGATTAGAGTTGTTACCATTGCACCTGGTTAGTTATTTAAAATAAATTTGCTTTTTGAAGTGTAACTTCTATATAGTTGGGGTATTAGGATTTTCTGTCACGAAAAAGCGTTACGGCGTGGAGGGGGTAGAAAATATATCGCGTGGAAATATTTAAAATAAATGTTAAATATAAGTACGTTACCCTTCGTTTTAAATATTGAAAATATATTTTTGAATATTTTGAATTTTTTTTAAATATTTTTTTGGAATATTTTGTTTGAAATGATTTTTTTTGGAATGTTTTTTCTTAAATTTTATTGAATTCCACTTGTCTGTTGAAGTTTCACTTCTACTACACATGTATCCTAGCACACATTTCGTTTTTATTTCTTTCGGTTTTTCGTAATCATTTTATTTTTTTTATTTATTTAATGATTCATGCACACCATAAAATTTTAAATAGAAAAACTTAAATTTAGAGACATTCGCACATGGGATTTCTTATTATTATATGGGATCATTATTTTACTGGAGATAAAGTTGCCCCGACAAATTTCCTTAATTCTATAAACGTTTTTAGATACTTCAATGTTGATACTCGAAGTACTCGGTGGTAACTGTATTTATCAATTAAATTTTACTTACAATTAATTAACACTCGCATAATTTTTTCAGGTACTTTCGACACGCCATTATTAAGTTACCTACCCGAGAAGATGATTCAATTTATAAAGCGTATGACACCGTTTCCCTCGAGACTAGGCAAGCCGTCTGAGTTTGCTCTCCTAGTCACAAGTGTTATAGAAAACCCCATGTTGAACGGTGAAACTATTCGGTTAGACGGCGCACAGCGATGGTTCCCTCTGTAGCTTGTATATAATGTAGTGTAGCTTAAAGACTGTTAATAAATGTATAAAGTGTTGTGTACAGTGTGTATAAATCTCCTTTATTTTATCTTCTTTGAAATACATTAGTGATAACTATGAATGATAATGAAGCGCTCATAGCCTTTCGACTTGTGTCGATCCTAAGTGATCGACAAAGTTAAGCAACAGCGGGCGCGGTCGGTAGTTGGATGGGTGACCGTTAGTGGCAAAAAATTCTTGAGCGTTTCCGTGCTTCGTAGGGCACGTAAAGCCGTCGGCCCTGGCTCCCAATTCTCATTTTGTAGAGATAATCTCGAAGTTAGACATATCACTAATCTTTAAATCTCGACGAGACAAGTCGGCAAAATCTCGAATGTATCCAAAAAAGTTATTCTGGGGCACATTCGAGATTTTATCTTTCGACATTACCATTAGACATATGAAATAAACGTAAAAAAGGTTTTAAAATACTCAAATCGTATAAAAGTACAAAACAATCACTGTAGTATCCATTCTAAAATATATTTGAATAGTTATAATTTATTTACTGGGATATTGTAGTTAAAAACCATTATTACAAAAAGACTAGCCGTCGCATGCCGTATAACGAAACATTCATGGTAGTATCCGAAAGCACAATACGAACTGTCAATTGTGAACATTTCAATCAAGGACGCTTTACGACGCTGTGATTGGTCAAACATTTCAATCCCGAACGCTTTACAACGCCGTGATTGGTCAAAACGCGTGACATTTCAATCTCGAACGCTCCGGACCATACGTTGCATGTCGTAGGAAAAGGCTCAGAGATATCTCTAATGTGACATCCCGAGAATAAGGAAATTAGGTTTAATTAGAGATCCGCCATGTTTTTTAGAGATATCTCTGTTAGAGATGTATCTCTACGAAATGAGAATTGGCAGCCTAGTTGTTATCATAAGATAACAGTCGTTAAGCCATGTCGGAGGCCCTCTGGTGGTTTAACTATAATAACTTCCCACACTCGGGTTGGCCACTAACCCCTCCACCAATCCGCACTGGAGCAGCGTGGTGGAGTATGCTCTAGGCCTCCTTAAGAGGAGAGACCCGCGCCCAGTAGTAGGCCATTAATGGCTTGAAGCCACACTATTTATTAACACAGGTTTAGCTGTCTAGAACGGTACCGTAGTCCTATCGACAAGCCTACAAGAGTTTGGTACATATCACTCCCATCAATACACCAATTGAATAATTCAATTAAGTGAAGCTCTCTCTCGGTAAACTTTAGATAACTGTAATTCTTGTCATTGAAAACAATCTCCTATTCTATTTGTCAAACCCCTTTCAGTAAACTTGCATTTGGTCCTTCGAGCCGGACCCATTTGTCAGATAACGGCGTACCAAAACAGGTTCTGCTCACGAACAACGCTCACGGAGTAATAAAATTATAAATGATTACATATTTATTTCAATTGCCGATTTGTTTTGTTAGGGGCTGTTTGTCACGGCATTTATTGCTTTATCTCCTGTCGAAGTGACAGTTTGCGGCGAGAGAGGCGCGTGCGCAGCGGGATCCCGTCCCTATATATTCATGAATGACCGCTTCTTTAATGTATGACACGACAACGACAAAACTAAAATTCTCGATCACTTACGACGATCGACACAAGCCGCCCGCGCCGGGCTCCGAGTGCTTTACTAACTTGTAATGATAGATGTGGAATACGTGAAGCAAAACCTTTTTGGGGGCGTCCATAAATTACGTGAGGCGATTTTCAGACTCATGAGATTTGGCTCAACCCCCTCCCCGTCCCACTTATCTCACGTAATTTTTCAAAATATATAATTTCTAGTGTCTACATTTAACTTTGGATGAAAAAATCAGAATGTGTGTTTTTTATTATATTTCCATTTTGTGGCCTTTGTTTTAGATGTACAAGGTCCTATCAGGGGTACCTGTTTGACGTTCTAGTTAATCCAAACTTTTTACTTAATTTAACACTATTTCACTCAATTTTCCCTTTCTCCCCAACGTAACATTAGATCAGATTCGGCCCGAAAGGAAAGAAACGAAGTACCTACATGGCTATCCAGAGGTCGTCCACTTTAAAAACGTACTACATTTTTAAAGTAGACGATCTCTACTAGCGTCTGACCCTCAAGCCTGAAAGAATCAAAGTACTGGCTCTCAGTCCCAGCATACGTATAATTCTTACCTATTTTTTTGTCGATTTTTCGTGATCGGCTGAGTAGACAAACTTCACGCATAGTCAAGATTTGAGTGGCTGACCGAAGTGGTAAAACTAAGCTGGTGATTGTTCGTTAAAAAGCTGTATGTAGGCACTAGGTAGATAATATATATCGGTATTGCTATCGTACGGTACACAGACGACGTTAGGCAAAGTTAAAAGCTATCGAATGGTATAATAACATTAACATTAAACAATAACATGTTAGTGAATTCTTTGTGAATATAGGCAAGAACTTGGCTGAGAAATTCCCAACATACTTGTCTTCCTCTCATAGCTCACACTATTCCGAGATTTCTAATTCTCTAGTTCTGCTTCCTACGGATGAATCTGAAGTCAAAAGGCTAATTGTTCTCATGCGCTACAGTAGGTTTTGACAAAATTTCTTCACGAATGTTAAAATCCTGTCTGTCAGTGTTTGTTCCCGTCATTACACACATTTGCAACAGGATGCTTTCCTAGGGTTTTTAAAAAGGCAGTTGTACTTCCCATTTTTAAGAGTGGAGATAAAAAAACGTTAACAGTTACAGGTCCATCTTGATATTCCCTCTATAGCAAAAATCCGTCATCTCATTTTCAAATTCGAAACTCTCGGAATACGGGGTCAACCACTGGAAATTTTTAAAGATTAGATACTTTAATGACCATATTCAGTATGTGAAGATTAATGACATGATTAGTGGTATAAAATTGTGGTGGCCCCAAGGCTCGATTTTAAGGCCAACATTATTTTTGGTATTTATCAACAATATTTGTAAATTATCTCTTCCAAACTACTCCATTTTTACTTAGGTACTTACCTATGCGGACGATACAACCTTACATGTAGGTATACGTAACAACTGGGCAGATATCTACTGTAAAACGTGTGGAAACAGCTCTCTCATCTGTAATATTGTGGCTTACTACTAACCACCTACGTTGAAAATTACTAAAACGGTTTTACCAATTGCATTACATTCCATTACACTTCCAGATACAAATTCTGTGGTTCTCAAAGCACATTCATGTTCACCTAGTCCTTCTTTTTTTCGTCCAGTGTCTTTGCCCCCGTATAATAAGTTCAAGTAGGTACAGTTAAATATCTTACGATCTTAATTGATAATCTTTTAAACTGGAAGCCTCATTTTGATAATCTTACTTCTCGAGTACTTAAATTAATATTTATAATCAAAAAGTTGAGGAAATCCCCTTATTTTAATACTTTGAAAACTGTATAGGTATATATAACTGTATAGGTAGGTATGTATTGGTACAGTCATTGATAACGTATTGTGTCACTGTTTGGGGGGAACAGCTAAGACAATTCTCTTACAAATTGAACGAACTCAAAGAACTCTCAGAGTTATGTCGTTCAAGCTATAAAGTATAGATCTGAGGTATAGATATCCTACAAACGATTTATACAACCAGTGCAAAGTTCTTTCAAAATGATTTCGAAGACTACGCTTCAGTATTTCTTCAGTAATTTTTTATAGAAGTACGTTCCCAGACCTCTAAAAATAGCGTGATCTCTGACTGGAGGTGTCTGGAGCGATGATTGATGAGACACAACATTCCTCTTATGGCCGGTAATGCACATGACATGTAAGTCATCGATGAATCATGATGAAATTAAAGTTGAATATTAAAATGCCACTGAATGGTGGATATGAAAATTATGCTGAAAATAAATACGCTCACATTCTTTGCAGTCATTTTTATTCAGTGACATTCTTGGCATCACCAAATACTTTCTTTAGGTATCTCTTTTTTAAAAACACCATTTATTTTTCTACTTACCTATTGTTTAGTTCTTTATAGTAATGTAGTAATAAGAAAGAGCGGGGCATCCTGACACAGATAGATATATATTTACTTAAAAGGATGCCCTCAGTGTGTATACCTAAATATAAATGTAAAGAAATGTGAGAGAAATAAAGTTTTTATTATTTTATGCCAACCAGCCAACGCTAATATAAAGGCAACACCGTTAAACAGCTCCTCATCAGCACAGCCCACATACCTCACCATTTCTGCTCCTGTGTTACTTTTACTTGACATAGGTAATATGTATAAAGTTCATACCTATTGTTTTTAACATACCAAACAAAAAGAATATGTTACAAAACTTAGGTATAGTATTTTTAAGTAACTAAGTACCTACAAGCAAAAATAGTAATTGTTAGGTACGGAGTAATTTTATATCTCAAGTAGGTAAATATAGGTAAGTAGGTAGGTATACATATGCATCCATGTTTATTTCTTTACCTACCTATACCCATCCTGTAACCATGTGCGTATATGTGTCTGTTTATATAAGTCATATTTACATATTAACCTGTAACTTTGGTTTGATAAAAAGTAAGCACAAAATGTATTTGTATTTTCGTTGTGAAACTTTTAGGGATCGTAGTTTCTGCGCCAGTGTGTGTTTCTGTCTTCATATTATATGAATAATCTCTGTTTTCTTACATCGGATTATTCTTTACCTTGCTACATAAATTAGTATTGATATCAACACTAAAACAAAAGTTTAAAATAAATTGTGAAAATATCTTAACTTTGAGATCTAAGGCAATGAATTTCGCCTAAGTTAATGGTTTTAAGGCCATTGTTTAGTTCCCCGGCCTCATTTCACGACATGACGGAGCGAAACCAGAAATAGACATTCTGATTTGCTATACTTACGCGTGAAATGCATCGCCTACTTAGGTCTGGTTTATGCGAAGAGCCACAGCTTAAAGAGGCTTAAAGGAGAGGAGGCATTATTTATATAGAAGCCGATGATTTTAACTAAGGGTTTAAGTTGTATAACCTTCAGTAGGTACTTTCCAATGTCTGCGTTTTCAATCAACGCGTGTCATATTTTTACAAGAAATTGAAACGTTGTTCATACGTAGGTATGTACATACATTACATACCTACCACCATTGTACGTTGGGAAAATCATCTGCACAATTCATTGAGGATGGAAAAAAATTGTAGGTACAGATTTCGATCCGATTCGGACTTTACTTATTGTTTCTAAAGGTCTATTTATTTATTTATTTATTTACATGTTTATGTCACCTCTTAAAAAGAAGAAACAAAGGGCAAACTTAATGCCTAATGGCATTGTCCACCAGTCAACCCTGGGTGGAATGTGGATGTGGAAATAGCTGATGGCAGGTGTTAACATAAGATATAGATATATACCCCTGACCTCTCGTCTCCAAATAAAACTGCTGCTTAGACTCAATGATTTAATAAAAAAATTATAAATGATTTTTTGGTGTTTAACTCCTTTAGAATCGATTTTCATATTTATGCCTGGGATATGAAAATTTATGATGGTGCATGGTCTCAATGAGTGAAGGATTATCATTTTGATAATATCTTAAAAAGCACCCCATGCTTTTATTACAATTACACGATTCTTAATTCAGATTTATTTTCTATGTTTTAGTTGGATTTTCTATAAAAGCGTGTTTTTTTTAGTTTTTTTTACTATTATTTATTTTATTTCATTGTTAATAGCGACACTATAATTTTTACCTTATTACAATATAATCCAAACACATAAAAGTGACCCCAAATTATGTTTCAAAATATAACTACTTTACAATATTCATACTATTATCGACTAGTATTAAAATTCATTAGCTATTACCTAATTAACTGTTAATTACACACATTAACGAAATCACACATTAAATAAGAACGGACCTTTAGAAATAAATTCTAGCTTCGTTACATTTAGGTAATTCTAATTACTATATCCGTCTTTCTGTCCACCGAACACTCCCAACGACTTTCTATGGTACCGTTAACTTTTACTGTGTAATTAAACACCAAATAATGTCCTACCTGCCTTCAATTTACAACCTGCCAACCGAGGATTGATTACATAAAAATAACAGCTTTGAGCGCTCGTAAAATACTCGTTAAAGGTTCTAATGGTTTTTGCTGTAGCTACTTATATAATTTTAATGTATTTGTTAATATTTATTGTACTGGGACGAATGAATAAACTAGTAATAGAAAAAAGTCGTTGGTTGAAAAATGTGCTTTATGGAAATCTTCGATGAAAAAACAAAAATAATAGGTATGCACTTAACTATTCAATCTTATGAAAGTAAGATTTGAAAAAAATGTAAAAAAATATTTTAATTGGAGGAATACTTCGTTTTCGCTAAAAATATTATAAGATTTTACACAAATATATTTTCATATTTTATTCATATTTTTAGACAAATATATTTTCTGCTGATATTAAAAAAATCCGATTTTTACATAATGTAACATAATTATTATTTTCCTTTAGAGACTTTTTGATTTTTGCTAACTTAGATTCTGAGAACTATACCTAATCAGCTATCTATAGCGGTACCTTTAAAGATTGCAGTAGATAATAGTTCAGAAGATTCTACGGATCCCTGGATTGCGGCCATAAATATCGACTGCTCATTTGCGTAGCTACACTGTTGTCAAATTCCTCCAACGAGCTTCGCGGGCGCAGGCTAACGAGATGCTTGCTTATTCATAATTAACACGAACCCTAAACAAACTTGTTATGTACGACGTGCGACTGATATATAAGTGAAAAAGAAGAGGTTGAGGAACGTTAGGGTTGGCCACAGACTTAAAAAAAGAACCAGACGTCACCTTGTCTTATCGCTTACCATGTGCGTAATTTTTAGTGCGGTCCGACCAATCCGACGCGGTAATGGCGGCCTATTAATAACTAATAACAGCATGGTGTCAATGTGTGTGTGTGTGATACTTGTACGAATAGAGGAGTTGGTATTACTATGGGTGCTTCACTGAATTTGTTGCTGACAATCCGTCCGTTCTTTTTTTAAGTCTGTGAGGTTGGCAAAATTCAGAATTATTATAATCCTTTTTATTATACTCAGTGTCAAGCATACCTACATTATTTTCTATTTCTACAATATGATCGGCAAAGTTGATTTCTAGAGGAGGTTTATTATAATAAAAAAATACCTACACTGTAAGGCCGGATGTAGGTAACAAATGAGAATTGAGCGAATATATGAAATGTTTTTTCGAGTGGACTATTGCTGTAGCCTTTAGGGTAATTTACAGCTTCAAGCCGACCAATTCTAGGAGTATAATTATTGTTCTATTCTATTCAAGCTGGCCTAACCGCTTACTCGCAATTTTGTTTATTTCTTGGCCAACGATTAATAATGATGAGGACATATTTTGTCCTTACCAAACAAAATATTATGTCAACAACATGCCGATGAGTACAATAACAATCTCTGAAATTGTTCTCATCTATTAGAAATACTGACATTATAACATAGGTATATGAATAAAGTAAAACCTTATGAAGAATAAAAAAAACACTTCTATTCTATGAGACTAAAAAAGCCCATTTCCAATATATTTATTTTAAAAAGGATAAAGTTAAATACTGACAACCCTACGGAGATTATAGGCCGAAAACAATACAGTATGATTCATAATGACGTGTTGAATATAGCAGTTTGTTAGTTCATTTGAGGATTAAAACTCGGGGTTTCAGGAAACGAAAGAAATAAAGTATTATAGGTATTATACGGCTCGCGTTTCGCGTCTCGAGTCTCAGGAAATGTAAGTCATAGTCAGGGAACCTGCATACCTAAGAGTTTTCTGTTTTAAAGTTTGCGAAGTTAGTCTAGCGCTTATTTAATTATGTAGACTATAGTTCTAACAAAATTCTGATCAATCTCTATTTATATTAAAAATAGATAAGTTAATATTTTTAATTGCTGCTACTTAATTGCTAATACAAAAAGGTTATACAAAAAGGTATTTATTTACAGTACAAAAAGCACCACTACTAGGGGAGATTAGTCATTAAACATTTTTTAAGGAAAGCAGCAACATTTTGTGTTATTGAAGTGTTGTTTAAAATGATGGTAGATATATTATTATAGCTCCATAATTTATAGTAATATACCTATTTGCCTTAGGTCATCAGTTTTTGATGTGCATAATTTTATAGGTCTTACTTTTGTATTGTACATATGGTAATCCATTTACTTTCAATAAAGGTTGTAAAATGTCTCTAAGTTTAACCTAAGCACAGAGAACACTTCCCCCTGAACTACAATCAGCTCATAGCATCGTTCGCCTGGATCGTTGTTACGCAATTCACTGCATAACGCAAATGCAACCAGTTGGACCGCGGTGGAGAATGCGACATACAGCACTTAAAATACAAGAAACAGTGCCGGTTTTAGCACTACCAGCGCCCTGGACGAGATTTCTACGGCGCCCCTATCTGTCATTGAAACCTATACAAAAATAAAAATTGAGAGGTGTCAAGGGACACCCGGATGGAACGTAGTTCCTTTTGATTTAAGTATTGTTTTGTTGTACAGCGCCATCTCTGTGAAACGCTCTGAAATTCTTCAAAAAAAGTGTCGTCATTCGTAAGAATCAAAAAGTGTCGTAATTTTCCGTCTAGCCCCCTTTCACAACGCGCGATAAGGAACTTCGTTCCAATAATAAATATGTAAATCCATGCTAAGTAACAGCTAAGTTTCCAACATAAGGGTCTCGACGAAATGCTGCGGACGGACGGACGGACACAGATGAAGAAACTATGGGTACCTGCGGCGCCCCTTCAAACTCAGGCGGTCGCCCAACCGCGCCCTACCCTAACGCGGCGCTACTGTATTTCAGTAAATGAGTAATTTCAAATACAATTATTTATTCTTGACAGCCGTGTGTAGTTACTCTCGTTGCCGTCACGCAATGACCCACTGAGTTATTTATATACCAACAGACTGAATTACTCGTATTGTCTTACTAAACAAAGTTTACTAATCTTACTACCACGTCGCGTCGGTAGCTGTTCACTTGCTGGTAAGCTGGTAACTTGGTGCAATTTGACATCCGCGTGGCGCAATGGTTACCATGCCGGATCGCCGCGCCAAGGGTCCTGGGTTCGATTCCCAGCGAGGCGGAAATTTGAATGATGAGTTTGAATTTCTGTTCTTGGTCTGGGCGTTTGTGTGTTGTCCATAGCACCCACGACACAGGGTATGAGTGTGGGGCTATGAGTATGAAGCGTTATTTATTTATTTATTATTAATGTAATGTTTTAGTAGTGGGCCGTCTATGGATTGAAGTCAAATAGACTGTGTATTTGAGGTCAGAATAGGGATGTTGACACTAATTATAAATTAATATAAATATATGTCTAAAATATTAGTGGTAACATTTAAAGGCCTAAAATATGATTCTTTTATTGAAATCAATCACAATAAATTAAATATCATTAATTTAAAATGTTAAAAATTGTACTCACTGTCACGTGACCTCAAACGCCATTTTGAGAATATGACGTCATTGGAACAATTTTATATGGAAATTCAACAAACTTAGTAGACAGATAGTATTAAATATCGTTTAGTGACGTCACGTGACGTTTTTGGTGAGAAATTTGATAATGATTTTTATTTATCAATTTTTGTTTTTAAATTGAAGATTAATATTTTTATAATATTTTTTTCGTGAATATTGAAGTTCTATCTATAAAATAAAATTGAATCCTAAAATTAGTCAACATCCCTATTATTAAGTTTCTCGAGAAGCAAATTACTCCAAAGAATTTTTTTCAGTGCATACATATCTACTTATATTACAAATTGTGTCGCTGCAACTCAGTCCAAAGAAATTGAATTATGTAGTTAACATTTTAGTAACATTTAAAATAATATAACTCTTCTCCCGACAACTATAATGTCATAGTGAAACCTAAAAAGAATACTTGAGAATATCAATTTATGACATTGAAGTATTATTACTAGCGTATAGAACCGACACCGCGAACACCATGTATTTCCCAATGCATTGGCGCCACGTGGCTTCAATCTTCAATGGATTCGTTCGATTTTGAAAGGAGAACGGGGGCTCAATTTTGAAAATCGAACCTCCCGGGCGGGACACACATTTTGTTCGAGATGTCTGTTTTATGACATTATACTTCAATGATTTATGTCTATAAATTGTGTAGTTGGTGGTCAATGATATTATAAGTAAAAAAGAAGTAGATATGTCACCAGCGCGCCGAAGTTGAAGATCGTAAGAGCGGTCAATTAACCTCTGTCTGCTCGTAATAGCTCTGTCAATATAAGACGATACGCACGCTTTTATTGTCAGAAGTGCTTGAGATTTGACATACAACGTTAAAATGCCTTCGTGTATTATTGTTGTGTGATTGGTGTAGTGAAACAAAAGATAAACGTGTGTATGTTGTAGCTCTTTTTGGAACAGATTTTTTGGTTGATTTGTAAGGGCATGACGTATCTATTTTATTTTAAACATCATTGTTGGTGGTCCTTAATTTGCACAAAGTTTCGCAAACTATAATAATAAAACATGTAAAATAAAAAAAAATTATTTATTTATTTATTTATTCATTCCAAAATATTACCACTAACATTACAGGCATGTCCTAATGCGTTAGTGTATTTCATATAAATTCAGACAATATTATAATATTAATATGAATTAAAACTAATACAATCATCATTACAAAATAAAACAAGTCAATATTAGTAAAATCATCATGTCACAGTTAGTAAATCATCAAATATAAATAGGTAAGTCAATAATAGTAAAATTAATCATGTCACAATAAATAATTATAATTCAGTCAATATTAGAATAGGTATTATATAAAAAAAAATCGAATATTAAGTCAATTATTAATTAAATCAATCCATAATAATTATATTATAATACATTTTCAACCACGTTATAGACTGCCATCGTGAACTCATTCAGCGTACAACCGAACAGGTCAACCATCTCCGCCACAGAATTGAGCGTCCGCAACGCTCTAGTGAGCGGCGCGCGCTGCAGCAGATTGGTGCGGCAGTGTGGCAACGCCAGCAGCTGCGGGCGCCGTCGCCTTCCTACTCTGTCATCCGGTACCCACAGCTTCAGCTCTTCTAAAAGAGCTGGGTTGTCCCTTTCACCCCGCAGCACCATGAGCAGATATGTAGCCAGTGATACCTCCCTCCGGACTTCCAGTTTGCTGTATCCCACCATGCCCAGGACGAACAAAGTGGGATACAGCAACGGATAACCCGGGTGTACCCCATACAACCTCATATAGAGGTACCGAGCAAATTTGCTCTGGATTCGCTCCACCATCTGCTTATATTTTCTCTCACTCGGAGCCCATATAACCGAATTATGCTCCAAATGACTCTTTACCAAGGCCTCATAGAGGGCCCGAAGGGCACCAATATTGGTAAAACCTTCGGATTGCCTCAATATGAAGCCGAGGTTACGGTACGCTTTTTTGCATAATTCGGTTATATGTCGCCGAAAGTTGAGATCGGTGGCGAACTGCACACCCAGGTCCCGCATCTCCGCGACACGGCGCAGCGGCTCGCCCTCCATGTGGTACGGGTGGTGCTGCGGGGCGCGCGCGCGGCTGTACGACATTACCGTGCACTTAGCCACGTTGAAAAATAATTTGTTCGCCTGGCTCCATCCTACGACCCGGTCTATGTCTGCCTGCAGCCTAGCATGGTCAGAGATGTCACGTATCTCGCATACCAATTTCAAGTCGTCAGCAAACAGAAGGCACGTGGAGTTCAGGACCACATCCGGCAGATCATTTATCATGACAATAAATTGGAGTGGCCCTAAATTGCTACCTTGGCTGACGCCTGATCTTGTCCAATATTGGTCCGAAAGGTGCCCACCACAGTCGACGTATTGACGCCTGTCTCGCAGGTAGCTGGCGAAGAAGTTGAGCGTGTGCGGCGTGCAGCCCACACCGGCCAGCTTCGCAAGCAGGACGTCATTGTCGACCGTGTCGAACGCCTTCCGGAAATCGAGATAAGCGACATCTACCTGACCTCCGGCATCCACCGCCGGTACCACCCGGGTCATCAGATGCAGCAAGTTCCCCGTGGTTCCCCGACCCGCCCGGAAGCCATGCTGCGCGTCGGACAATTGGGACCTCACCTGCGCATACATTAAGTGGTGAACGGCTGACTCGAAGACCTTTGCCGGCGCACACAGAAGCGCCACCGGTCTATAGTCACCTGGCTCCGAACCTCCCCGTCCCTTCGGCACTGGTACCACGCGGGTGAGTTTCCAGCGCTCTGGAAAGGTCGCAGTCGCCAGACAGACATTATAAATGTGCGTCAGCGGCTCGACCAATACGAAGCGGCAATCCCTTAAAATGAATGGTGGGATACCATCTGGTCCTACGGAACGCTTCGCCGGTAGCCTGGCGAGCGCGCGCCGCACGTCCGCCGGCTCCAGGCGCGTCAGGTGCACCCGCGCGCCATCGCCTGCCGACGCCTCCGCCGCCGCGCCGCCGCCGAAACATCCAGCCGCGCTGGCTCTGCTTTGTATACCGAATGAAAGAATTGTGCGAATTCTTTCGCACATTCCATCTCTGATAGTGCCCGCCCGCTTTGTACCAGTAGACATTGTTTCGAATTACCTTTCTTTGCTTTGACGTAATTCCAAAACGCTTTCGGTTCTGAAGCGAGGTGTTTTTGTACGCGGTCACGATATTGCTCGTGAGCGAGCGCGGTTCCCGCCTTCACCCTCGCCCGGTATCGAGAAAATTCCATGTAATCTAGTTGAGATTTACTAATTTTATATTTTTTGTGAAGCTCATATTTAATTCGTATATCCTTCATTATTTCAGATGTGTACCATGCCGGGTAAATGTATCGCGTGTGTCCCGTATTTTTAATTTTCTGCGGTACACAGTCATCAATAACTTCATTAATTACTCCATAAAACATATTTAAAACTAAGTCGGGATCTTTAAATAAATAAATTTCGCTCCAGTCGATACCCATTATAGCACCATATAATATAAAATATTGTTTCAAAACCAACTCTATTTCTTTTATGTGCCAACTACCAAGTAAATAAAAATAAGAACATAATTAGGTACTATTTAAAAAATGACGTGCTAAAACCGCCATAAAAAGAATTAGTATTCCTGAAATAAATGTCAAAACTAGGTGGCATTATACGGAAAATATTCGCCAAAGGCTTTGTTTATTTTGAAAATGCGCTAATTTCGCAGGTACTAAAAACAGAGAGGACAAACAGCGATCCAGTTAAATTGGTTGTGTAATTGTTGATGCGGTAATTAGCTTCAAAAGCCTCTCCGAAACGACGCCGTGTGTGGCGACCTCTTGTTTCAGTCTGTGGATATGTCACCGGAATATAATAAGAACCGTAAGTTTATAAATTTCCTAGGAAATTTATAAATTTCCTAGGAAATTTATAAACTTTCGTAGGATTCTAAACGAGACATAAGTTTTGTTATTTTACGGCCACATTTTCGGAAATTGATAAACTTACCGAGCTCACTCGTAAAATAATAAGTGACCAATAACCTCCTTCTCCTTTGTTGACGAAGTGGAATTTACCATAGAGCTAGGAAAGTTTTAAGTGGCCATGACCAAAACTTTGACATGATTGCACACGAAATCGAAGTTGGCGAATAAGATACTTCTTTCGATTTCAGTTGTTTTTTCATAGCGAGGGGCTTCGCCATAGACGTCGACGGAACCCCGCTTCGCGGGGTTCCTATTTTTCCTAAATAAAGTCAGACAACCATAACCTAACCTATCCTTCTTTTGATTTGAGTTCAGTTGTTTTTTCATGGCGAGGTGCTTCGCCTTAAGTAGGGATTATAAGTATATTATGTAAAAAAGTAAACCTGTATTATAGGTACCTAAATAGTTTTAAAGTAAAAATACTGTTAGGTAGGTAATCGAAACTGATAGATTTATAGTTTATAGTTTGGCAAGTCTGATTGTACCTAAGTCTATGGACACAAGCATTGCCTCTGTCAACATCAACCAATCAGAGAGCAGTGTGTTATTTTCCGTATTTTAAAGAAGCGTAAAATTAAAAGCTCTTCTGTGATTGGTCGAGCCGTTTAGAATTTTACGAATGGGCAATCCGTTAGTTTATAAATTTACCACGAGACGTCGCAGATTGATAAATTTCCGAAAATGTGGCCGTAAAATAATACAATTTATGTCTCGTTTATAATCCTACGAAAGTTTATAAATTTCCTAGGAAATTTATAAACTTTCCTAGGAAATTTATAAACTTACGGTTCTTATTATTTTCCGGTGACAGATACATGCAATAATGGCTGACACCATACGCCACAAAACCAGTGGCGGATTTATATTTTTTTATGAGTGTAGGCCAACTTATTTCCGCCGCCCCATGTACCTTTCTAAAATAATAATTTTCCATTCATAGTAAGGAAGGCACTGAATTAGTCATTACGAAAGTGCGTAAAAAAACAAGAATTACAATTTTTTGCGACACTTTTTAATAGTAAAATCGTCTTTAATATATCATCTTCTGAAATCTGCCGCCCCTAGGACGCTGCCGCCCCTAGGCCGCGGCCTATACAGCCTATTGACAAATCCAGGACTGCACAAAACACTGCAAAGTAGGAGATATTTAATATATAATACTTATTTATATAAATATCAGATAAAATCAGAGATATATAATATAAACATCTCTGATATTTATATATATTATCAGGAGATATTTATACATTTATCAAACACTTGAAACGCCTTACCTAATTTTCGACAATTCTTGTTATATTATTTTCCCTTTGATCTAAATACAATAAATACAATAAATTGTATTTAGATGAAAGGGAAAATAGATCTCATATTAAAATATGAGATCTGTTATTTCTTTCGTTTCAAAAATAGATTTATATTACGTACAAACAAATCTTTCTTTTACGTCATGGAGTATAGACTATACTCCATGCTTTACGTCCTTCTAGCCATGAGGTTAGTCGTAAATTATGCCATCAGTGATGTTCAGATGACTCATCACTTATCATCATCTGAATTCACAAATGTTGTCACCGGACAATAAATCAAAAACCCCGAAAATTTGGATTAAACTTAGATTTTTTCCAGAAAAAGGGCGGCAGGAGCGCCAATACTATCGGTAGTGGCTCTTGGGCCGCTGGGCGGCAGGTGAGCTTTTTTGGAGGGCGCCACGTTTAAAATGAAGTGTAGTACGTCGATAAAAGGGCAATGGCCGCTAATCTGCTTCTGCCCCGGACACAGAAAGGAATTTACCCGGGTTTTTTTGAATACCTCGTCCGGACACTTCCTGGATGACCCACAAACTAGGACAAATCCGGAGCATCTCTTTGTGTCATAGTCTACCACGCTAGCCAAAAACATACACCAAAATTATGGTCAACTCGTTGGTATGCAAGTTACCTCATGATAATTTCCTCCGTCGATTTAATTCAAGATCATGTCTGTAAGATATAAAAAGCTGACGTCATTGCTTGTATCTCATAATTCATCGAACAAAATATTAGTGAAACGATTGACAGCCAGTTAAAAGTGTGTCAATCGAAGTGACAGGCAATTACATTGATTTACACCAACGGAAATAGAAGGAGGTCCAACGGATGCTACAGAATAAGTAAGTAAGTAGTTACAAAAATGTTCTCTATTTAGGTACCTAGTTGGTTTCTAAATAACTAACAGAAGAATCAAATAAATCAGATCGGTTAATCACAGGTTTTATCAGTTGTTTTCAAAAATTCATATATTTTATAATATTACGATTAATGTTTTATGCAAATATAACCTATAAACTAAGTAAAAGTAGGTACTTTTTAAAACGAAAATCTATCATTTCTTTATAATATTTTATATATCAGACATGACTGAAAAATCATTAAACAATAATTAGAGCTTAAATTAAATAGTGAAAAACTATTAGATAACGATTTGAAGGAATCGTATTATTCAGAATCGTATCTTTAGAATGATGAAAACTCCTTGAAAAACC
>OZ010701.1:9724762-9849163 GCA_963932265.1 Thymelicus lineola
ACTATTAGATAAAGATTTGAAGGAATCGTATAATACATATTATTACTTACATGTTAACACTTTTATAAAGAATTATGATCGTCAGTGGAGTTTGCATAACTCCTTGAAAAACCTTCACTGAATGACAAACGGAAATAAGTGCAATAAAAGTCACATTAGGTCCTCTTTATAATGCACGTAATTTTCCACTTTACAATAGTATTCTCCCCAGTAACAATAATCTATAATTAACTTTCGCTTCACATATGCAGACATAAAAAACAAAAGTGTAGGTCCTGTATGCTTCACGCTATGACGGTGGTCCATAAAATGGCGGCGTTATACCTTTATAACATGTCTATTGTATGCCATTACTTAGGCATATAATTGATAAGTGACAGAAAAGTTATGTAAGTATTGTAGGTAGGTAACTAATATAAAATGTCTTAAATCCGCACGTCGATCCGTGTGCAAGCTTGCGTTAGCAAACTCTGCACTCCTTAAACATCGGTACATAATTTTAAATATTACTGTAATCAGCGAAAAATTTAAAGGTAGATTTCTTTCTTTTTCTTCTTTCTGTCTTGGCCGGCAACGCATCGGTGACGCTTTTAGTGTTGTTGATGTTCATGGGCGACGATAGCCACTTACCATCAGGTGGATCATCAGATCGTTTGCCGGCTATTTCCATAAAAAAAAAAATAGGTACTTTTCTTCTCCCACCGTCTTTGTGTTATGGTTTATGAAGGCCATATTTTTATTCAGACAAGTCCTATTTGGTAAGCAATTTTGTCACGAGGTGTAATTCCTCGTTCAATATTCCTTGGCTAGCAGATGCATTTTTCTTTTAAATTTTTAAATCTTGACAGTTTGGTTTGTTTACAAAAATGCATGTGTCAGCTGGGTTTCCACCAATGTGGGAGGATATTCGGTGTAAAAAAGACATTTTTCATTATTAGTTGATAATACGTTTATTGTTAAAAAGTTAGCCATTGTATATTCGTGCCGTGTTTCCAATTATACCTACAGGAATATAATTGTATAGTGTACAAGTTTGAAATATTCCTTATTATTTCACTTGATATCTTCACTTACGTATCCTGCCCTGAGAGTTATTACTTGTGAAGGATTTACACGCAATCTTACAGTAGGTACATAAATTATGCTTTGTAATTTGTTTTCTTCAGTATCTTGCTAATAAACACCTCTAATCTAAGGCGATTAACACACGGCACCTTACTCTAAACCTTACCTAATCTAATCTAAACTGAACGTAACCTTTAAATATCTTTAAATCCACTAGCTTTAGCTACAGCTAACAGTCGTATAACATACCACTAGATATGTAGTGAACAAGTTGAAAAAAAAATCAAGTTGATTTTTCACCGTCCAAGCTTCTTCAGACTAAGCTATAACTCAGCTTTGTTATTTGTGACGACGGTTGCCTATCTAGATTTTTATCGAGTCTTATTAAATAGGAGTCGCCACACGTTAAATTCATTTACAGATATAGAGGCTGACGTTGATATATGTATTGTGTGCGTAATAGAACCTTCAGTAGAAATTATTTACTAGTGCAGCGCGATATCTATAGACAAAAGGTTGAAAATAATTAGTGATTTACCAAAGAAAGCTTGTTAAAAATATTTTTATTTTTTAAGTAACTTCTTCAAGTTATAAAAACAAACTATGAGTATTATGAGTATTTTACTGATAATATGTACACATAAATGTTATTATAATTGCGTGAAAAATGTGATAGTTATATCATCAAAAGGATTTTATAGCACTTAATTTTTTTACATTTTTATGTAAGATGTACATGTTTACAATAAATTATATTGTGTTAATAATAATATTTTGGTACAGTTAGAAGATTTTATACATTTATGAAGTTAACCGAAGCTGCGAAACATTCTGCGAAATTCCCCGTCTAGAATATCCTGATATCCCTTCGTGGGTAGCATGGAATGGACATCAACCAATATCTGACTCTTGAATAAAACATTTATAATTCACATAAATGTGAGCCCTGTCATATCCCATTACTATTTTGTGTAGTAGTGACGAAATCATTATTCTTATAAGCTAACCTAAACTAACCTCAAATAAACGTCATTATTTCAAAAACAAATGTCAAGAATACCTACCACATTCTTACTTACGTAAAAACATCGACTGAACCACTAATGGAGGGTCTATTGTATCTTGTTTCGTTTTGCATTCCTGCTGCTTAAAGGCCGGACAAAACTGCAATGAATGTCATCCAAAGATTTTCAAACGTCCCGCGACATACTTTAAGTTTCGTAGACAGAGAACACTATAGACGAATTGTATTTCATCTTACACTTACAACAAAGAATCCTTACGAATGTGGCTATCATACACGAAAAGAGATTCCTAAAATTGATTGGCAGTTCCAGAGATTAGTGACTTCAAAAAAAGCAAACAAACAAAACACTTTTAAAGTACTTATTATAGGTATTTTACAAGTGTTTCATATGTGTAACAAGATGAATAGTCGTCTACAATTTATTCTTTCTACGGTCCTGCGATATACTTTTAAAATGGTCCTCTTATGATTGATGGCCTCTATGCTTCATAAGAACCTAAACGACAACACAAAATCAACCTTACACGTTGGCTCTAACTATCATTTTTGTAGCCCACTGTATTAATCCCTCTCACAGTATGAGGTTCCTTACAACATTTTTCTTTAGTTTTCGGTTGCCGGTCCCTTGATTACGAGATAAGATTACGTGTCCCAGACGTGTAATAAATCTATACAAAGTATGTTTAATATACAAATAAAACTTCCGTATGTTTGGTAGTACATAGATTTATTTTTAATACATGATCTTATTTTAATAGAAGAACTTTTTATACACTTTTTGATTCCTAGTATCTACGTTAATAACAAATTTCAAGCAATTTAGAATGACTTATGGTGGCCTCAATCTCCACCCATTTATGGCTACCAAGCACAAGTCTTTTCTCTTGAGGAGGCCTAGAGAATACTCCCCCGACTTCTCTCGCCCTGAGGAGGACAGATTAGAATTTTTGGGCAAACTTTTTAATAATAAATAAGCACTTTTTATGAAGAAAAGTAGGCGCGCGAGTTGAATGCAGTTGGGGTCTGAGGTAAGGGGCTGTAGCGTGCTCCCGGGCCCCGCCACCCGCTACTTCTTGCCTCGAACGCCCGAAGTGTAGTGTCACTAGTTTCAAACTAGTGTTGTCTTTGATAATTATCGCGCGCATTCGTTGATATCGATTAAGTTATATTTATTGTGCTTGAAAATAAAGCTTAAAAACTTATGTTTAAATCAATACTAGCTTTGCTCCATACTCTCTGTATTGTTTTAGGATTTAATTTACTCACATACCAAATACCAGATCAATCAGTTCAACTCAATTTAGTTGGATTTTATTTTTTATCAAAATCGGTTTAGTAGTTATGAGGACACGTACTAACTACTAACATGGTAATGAACATTCACATGTATGATTAAATTATGTTAAATTTCTAATTCCAATTTATCGACATACCACTAATTAATTAACAATTAAGTCACAACAATGGCCACATTCCTAAGCTCTGCAGTCAACTCGCGCGGCTACTATACTTACTAGGAAGAGCTGCCTCCCCCCTTCCATGGTACACCCATAGTTGCTACACAGTTGCTATAGTTGCTACATATGTATGTGCAAAGTTGCTACAGGAACTATGTCACCAATGTCACCATGAGTCACATGCCACATTAGAGCGTGGTCGGGTTTAGCTAGTTGTTTTATTCTAGACGACGTATGTTTTACTAGGGCAGGCACATGAGAGTAATAAATAATAACTTATTAGCCATTACCTCACGGACAACAAGTTTATTACGGTAAAATATCGTGTTTTAAATAATTTAACTGCTTCATAAAAGGCTTTATGGGGCTTGGGATGTCTCGTAAATATGTTATGTGGAATTCCTTACCTAGGGATAGGTCTTTACCATTGAACTAGAATTACTAGCGTATAGAACCGACACCGCGAATAGCCAATTGGAGAACGGGGTCTAGATTTTCAAAATAGAACCTCCCGGCGCGGCACAAATTTTGTTCGCGATGTCTATTCTGGTACTTCAGTACGTTATACTTCAATGGTCTCTACCTAGATTGTTTGTAAGACGTAAGAGCTTTTTCGCATAATATCTGAAATGTGTTTCTTGTCGCAATTCCGGAACACATCACTTAAATAATGTGATGGCTATTTTGTTTTTGTACTAAGTGCTTGTGATGTTACATTTGCCGGACAGGAGATGAGAGTATTTTGACTTTTTTTTGTAATGCGTAATGTAGGTATGTAATATCCGAATATTTCCCAGTGAAGACTTAAAACATTTGTCCGCCGCACGAATCAAGCGCGATTACCCATGAACCACGAGTACGTAGGCATTTATATACTGTCCAAATAGTATATCCGAAGGAATAAAATCAGATTTGGTAACTTATTTAATTTGCTCCATAAATGTAATATACATTACAGGGGGTGGAGTTTACCTTACAACAATATCAATGCTTGTGTTTTATGGCTCTCATCCCTATATCGTCTTCCTCTTCCCCTCTATCTTTCTCTTCCTCTTTCTTTTTCTATCTTCCTCTTCTTCTTTCTCTGTCTCTTTCTCTTTTTTATTTTAATTTATTATATGTATCTCCCTTGTGTGTATATGTGTGTACAATTTATAAGAGTACGCAAATGTGTTTGATCTTTTAACAGAAACTAGCAGTTACAGCTAGCTATCGGAACTGACGGTAAATATCTAACTACATAAACTCAAGAATTATTTTCAAGTGAAATCCAATAACATTAATGAAGGAGCCATTAGTAATTTTATCCTAAATAAACAAACTTGTTAACACTTCGTAATAGCAAGCAAACCTCGGCAGCCTCGGTAGTTGGTATTGGATATCGTTTTGAAAAACGATTCGCAAAACAAAGGTGTTGATTTGTGATGGGTTAATTATGGACAACTAAAGAATAGAAATAAACGTCTTACGCCCCAACTCAGAGTCACTAAGGGTTACTTTGATCGCTCCTTAGTAAATAATCACCATACAAATTCTGTAGTAAGAAGCGATTAGTGACTCTGAGTTGAGTGAGGGGCGTTAAACACATAAAAGTGGTAGTACTCGAAGTAGGCTTCGAGTAGGTTATATTCAGTTCAACTGAAATATTTACTATAATAATTATATAAGGGCTTATAAAAAGGGGCCGTTATCGGTGCACCCGCTGGCTTCACCCACCGGTGGATGCACGAGTAATTCGTGTTTACCATGATGAAACATGATAAGTCAATTGTTTATAAAAACGTAATTTGTCTAAGGAATTAACAACGCTTATTTCATTCTATAGGTAGGTATAAAGTTTACGTTTTGACAATCACGTCACGCCTTGCTATAACCATCACGCCACGCTCCCGCCACGCTCCCCCCACCCCACTCCAAAGTCCCGTCCCAACACACTCTTTGTCCGAGGAAGCCTTAAAGGTCTTTATCCATGGGGAGGTTTCGGTTTGACATGTGAAACCTACTAAAATACCTCAAGAAAGAAAAGAAAACGTATGATGTTACCGGGGTCTAATAATACGAACACGCGTAATCATGGTAAAATCATAGGCAAATTTTTACATGAATATGCTGAAAGTATTATTATTTATTTGTATAATGGAATTTCAAAGAAGTGTCACATATTGTGTTGGTGGCAAAATTATCAAACGTAATTTATAAGGGTGTGGCAACATTGGTAGCGTGGAAACGTGCGATTTCATAATAATAGCGTGCTCGGATTCTGAGTTTATTTTATATTGAGGTAAAGTAGGACCAGAAAGTATACAAATTCTAGTGCACAATTATGACATTTTATATAACAATAGCTGAACTCAGTAGCTGAACTGTACCCACTTCGCTGGAAAAATGTTTGACTTTTTACTTGTGATGATTAAATACAATCAAATATAGTGTCAATCAAGAATAGTGTATAATAGCTTTCTATTGGTGAAATAATTTTTGAAATCGGTTAAGTACTTTTTTAGATTATTCGTTACAAACATACAAAAATACAATTCTAGAAGATTCTAAGACATAAACATAGATATGTGTAATAAAATTGTAACTGAGCAATTTATTAAAGCAAGAGATTCCGTAGTAATTTTACTATTTTTGTCTGGACAAAAATTTAAATTTCGTTACTTTTAATCTGAAACTTCTAGCCGATTTGCATGCGGTTTTCTCTGATGTACTGTAATAATAACCCTGAGGTATCATTCATTGATTCTTTTATTTCAATCGTTTCCAATAAAAAAGTATGAGGTTAAAGATTCTCGGTTAAATGCTCTAGTTTCTAGTTTGCTTGCTACCCAAGGTGCAAAATATACAAACTGCAAACGTTGCAGGTATAGGTCGATGGCTGCAGTCAACATGAGGACGGCTGCAGTTGCCTCTATCTTTGACGGCGTGTCAGTCGTGTGAAGAGCTCTTAAGATTTTTTTTATCATTAACTCATTGCTCTATGGACGTGGCTTTTGTCATGTAATACCTACTCTGATCGCCCACGACCCAACTGAATAGCAAGCTCCCAATAGACTTGCAAATTGTAATCACACATTTCGTTTCCCGCAATTCGCTTCGAGAAACTCATTGGGATTTGAATGACAAACTCGTGATTGAATTATACCACAAAAATCCTAACATAACATATTTATTTTTTCAAAGAATATGTCAAACGAATCGCGTTGTTTGTTAGTAATTACGTCGTTATTCCGACGTCAGATGTCATGTTATTTTTTTACTTTCAAAGTTTTATTTAGGCACTTTCATTGGAGATATACGCAAATAGGGCTACACATCTGTGGCGAATTGACGATAGATCCACATAGGCAATACCTAATGCTACGGTTAGCAAAATAATTTCTTTCTTTCTTTCTTTCTTTCTTTCTAAGGATAATAAAGTTGTATACATACCTACAGGGGTACAATGAGAACTTTACACGTCCCGCGTGGCATAATAGTTACCATGCCGGATATCTGTTCAAGGGGTCTTGAGTTCAATTCCCAGCGAGGGATTTTTTATTATAAGTGTGAATTTCTGTTCTCGTACTGTGTGTTTGTGTTCTTGTATTTGTGTGTTGTCCAGGCATTGCCGGGGTTAAAACCACTGACACCCCAGGCAAGAATATTGTGGCACCCACATAAGAAAATCAAAATCGAGCTTTTTTTGCTGAACCAATGGGAACGTTTATTAAGAATGTTATTTTTGGAACGAAGTTCCTTATCGCGCGTTATGAAAGGGGGCTAGACGGAAAAAATTCTTACGAAAAGTTGTCACGACACTTTTTGAAGTGATTCAGTAATATGAAACTAGTTGGCGCTGTACATATTTCATGTTTCATATTGCTGAATCACACTGCTGAGCGCGTAAAACAATACTTAAATCGAAAGGAACTTCGTTCCATCCGGGTGTCCCTTGACACCTCTCAAGTTTTTATTCCCTTTTTTTGCTCCTCACCCCAAATGCATCGCCCCTTCAAAGGCGCCGTAGTCCGTCGCCAAACCTTGCCCCCCCCCCAACTCCGGCTGTGTGTCCAGGCACGACAAACTGAACACTACACAGGTAATTCTAGTGTAGGGCTATGAATGTGTAGCGTTATTTATTTATTACTACCGATAAATCTGTATAATAACCATTTCCTCTCAAGTTTTAACGAGTGCTTCGTATAGATTTCTCGTCAAGTTGTACATATTTGAAGTGAAAAAATAAGAATAAGTTCATACAGTGATAATGCAGCATCACACACCACACACAGACACGCACATGCCACAGACACACACAAATACATAAACACACACACACAAACACACACACACACACACACGCACGCACGCACGCACGCACGCAAGATTGCATGCCGGACACAAACCGTAACTTAGTTTAGTATTTAAGTTTCTCATTTTAAGTGATGTAAAAATCTTATGAGAAATAAAGTTCTTTAAACCGAAAACTTCAAAAATTCAACAAAATATTGTTTTTTGTATACTCGAAAATCATATTAAAAATATACTTAGTTATTTAAGTTTTCTCTGTAAGTGAAATGTATTATTTCTTTGAGAAAATAAATATCTTAAACCAGAAAACTTCTTTAGGCGCGTTGGGCAAATGATGGGAACCAATAAGTACGCGACACCTGTAATCATTTTAATCGACACCACCGTATAATATTTTTTAATGAATTTGTACTAGGGGTACCAGGACATCATGTGTGACGAAGAGGTTCGACTGAACGTATTGACTAAACAACACATTCACATTTTTGAATAATTCAAATTAAAAGTTATCACTATACAATATCAAGCATTACTGTTATTGTAAATTATTATTATTGTCACGTGTAGTAGAAAATGTCATATATCTCCATTGTTCACACTTTGCGTGTTTTTGTGTTCCACAATGGAGTATAATTATGTATATCTACCGACGCAGCGCGTGCGATCACCATTGTTTCATATTTAATAGATAACTATCACTATTGATATTACAATCATTTGATTATGAAAAAGAAACTAATATTATAAAGAGGAAAGATTTGATTGTTTGTTTGCATTGAATAGGCTCCGAAACTACCGAACCGATTTGAAAAATTCCTTCACTGTTGGGAAGCTACGTTATCCCCGGGTGACATAGGCTATATTATATTTTTTTTTACTTTTTTCCCAAAGTGAAGCGAGGGCGATTTCCTAGTGTAAAAATAAGTAAGTGTACGGCTGCGTGGCGGCGATATCGGTCAAATTAATCCTACTAATATTATAAACTAGTTGTGCCTCGCAGTTTCACCCGCGTTAATTTGTGGAAAAAACTAACTACTAAAATATATGATGTAATATAGCCTTCCTCGATAAATGGACTATCAAACACTAAAATATCATTTCAATTCGAACCAGTAGTTCCTGAGATCAGCGCGTTCAACCAAACAAACTCTTCAGCTTTATAATCATCCATGTAAGCATCCACTAAGGAAGGATTTTTCAATATTCAATCCCCAAGGGGGTGAAATTAGGGATAAAAGTTTATATGTTGAAGAACAACGTCTGCCAGGTAAGCTAGTCAGTGATAGATAGGTTACATGAATCGGCCGTTTATCGTACAGTTTCTTATTCATAAAATATTTTTGATACGAAACTACTGTTATATTTTCTATCATTATATGCTGTTAGCGAGTGTAATATATTTTCTGTATTTGGTATGTGTATTAGCAATATACTCAAGTGTTTTAATATTTAACGGCAACTCCGTCTCGCCTTACTACGTGCGTCTACTATTGAGATCTCTAAACAGTTTCTGACATTATACTAAGGCTATCTATAAAGAATCTATAAAGCGCACATAGGCTTTGCTCAGACGAAAAAATATCCGAATAATAATGTTCCCAAATAAACCGTGACCAACTTTAGCCGTTTTAAATTACTTAAATTTTTTAGTAACAAAGTGTCAGTTATTTAATATTATAGTTAATAGTAGGTATCAGGCGTTACTTTGCGGAAATCTATTGTTATTAAGTATTATTAGTCTACTTTGCAACAATCCGCGGTTAACATGTATGATGGTATATACTTTAAACATACGCGGTACCTCCTTCCTACAACGGAAACATGAACTACAATAATTAAAAGTATTTACCAACATACATACCAGCTCCGATACGTGTTTCGCCCCGAAACGGAGCATCCTCAGGGTAAGTTGACTCTACGATGGTCAGTCGGAAAGGCCAATAAAAAATAAAAATAAATTTAATATTATACATTTGACTGTTTCCTGATCAAAGTCGAAGTCTAAATTCGCTTTATAGTTCTTCAATGTTCTCACCCTTACATTCCGAACTTTAAACATTGTAACGGGAACTTTGTGTTATAATTATAATAAAAATTATCATTCGTTGTTTTCATTGTAATTTGACTTTGAGTAGTTTTTTTTGGCTTGAAAGACAGTAATTTCTATTTGCTTTCTTGGTCGACAATGCATCGGAGATGCTTTTGGTGTTACTGATGTCCACGGATGATGGTCACCACTTACCATCACGTGGCGTCTACTCATTTGTCTCCCAGTCATAAAAATCCTTATTAAAGATAAAAAAAAGACGACCCTGTAGCCTAGTTGGTAGCGACCCTACCTGCGAAGCGAGGGTCTTGGGTTCGATTCCCGGCCGGGCAGATATTTATGTGACAGATAAATATTTGTACTCGGGTGCAGGGTGTTATTGTGATGTGTTATATGTGTCGTCCATGCCACATGGGGGGAGTGTGTTAGCGTTTATATATTTATTTAAATATTTTGTTAAGATTTTTAATACAAGTAGTCGTGGCAGTTGTTATTTTGTAACTAAATATTTTTCTTTCTTTCTTCATTTCATAAAGATGGTAACAGGTACATACATATTTACCATATAGGTATACCATACTTCCTAATGAATAAATACATGTAATTAAGGAATTTTCTCGTAAAACAATCCATTCTTTCCAATCCAAGTTTGTTAGACAGAACAATCAATGAATTGAATAGATGAAAATGTATTGTATTTTATAGAGACTGCAGGCGGGAACTATCAAATAATTATTATTGTTCTCGTATCAACGGGGAACAATGGGTCGGGACCACTAGCTCTAGGTAATTAGATGGATCCTAGATGAATCTTGTTGTGATATGAGACTTAACTTGTCGCAGGTTCCATGTAGTGTAGATAGAAATCTAGGCTGAGGTGTAAATAACTGTAAAAAAATTAAAAATCCCCCCGACATTTAATTTTTAACTGACTTCAAAAAAAGGAGGAGGTTCTAAATTCGACTGTATTTTGTATGTATGTTACCTCAGAACTTTCGACTGGGTGAACCGATTTTGATGATTCTTTTTTTAATCGAAAGCGGGTGCTTGTCATGTGGTTCCAGTTAAATTTGAACGAGATCTGACATTGGCATCCATGAAAAAACCATATAAGTTTTAAATTTGCATTAAGTATGTGCGCGACAAATGGACGAATAACTCAATACCTATCATGTCAACCGATTTCGATGATTTTTTTTATTGTTATTGGAAAGGATGTACTTTATTTGAAGTCGACTTTTTTTAAATTTTAGATTATCAGCAAAATAAATCTAATGACTTATAACTAAATGCCTGAACAGCTGATTATGATTGAGATCACGTCAGCTTTCATACAAAAACCGCATCATGAACGGTTCATTTGTTTAAAAGCTACGATGTCACTCCTTTTTGTGTCAAGAGTTAAAAATATAAGATAATCACGGCGTCATTTACACAAGTGCCTTATTCACTATAGGGTCATTACTGGCAAAGTTAATTTCTTTGAAAAAAAAATAATTAAGTTAATTTCTTTTGGCCTTCTTTTTCTTTCTTGGCCTCCAAAAATATGGGATCGTGTTTTTGACGAACTTCGAAAAAGAAATTATGAAATAATAAGCTAGGAACTTCGAAAGCTTTGCTGCCATCGACCTCAAAAAAAATAGGAGGTTCCTAATACATTATTTCATATTTTTTTAAAGGCAGTTATTTTTTTGGTAATTATTTGAAGTCGTTACCAGATTTCGTGTTGCCAATAAAAGTTATTTAAAATCTTTAAGATACTGTTTTTATTCCAATAGCCAGTATAACAAGCTAATAGACGACCAATTAATAAGTATTTAACTGCAGCCATTCCGTATTTATAAGCTAAAATACAAAAAAATATGACAGTACGCGTGGGAAAATACATTTGCTTCGCTCCATATAAAAGACATCAACGCGTCGCAAATCATTCTATACAATAATACAACATACTTCACCGAAGCGACTAGCGGGTCTATTATGAACTTCTAATTCCAGCCAAGTTCCAGTGTAAACGTCAATTTCGTGTTAAGAAAGCGGTCACGTGACACTTTTTAGCCAATTATACGTTGTTTAAAGCCCGAGAAATGAATTGCCTGGAATATGAATGGTTTTATAAAAGTTCATAATAGGCGCGCAGGTCAAGTCTTGTTCGACTTTATTACCTTTTATAAGTAGCATGCGCATATTTACGAAGCAAATTGAATTTGTAAAATAATTTCTTCTACATGTAGGTACCATTTATTCTATTATTTATTATGTACAGTGCATACTACGATTGCATAAATCATGGTTATATGAAAACTGGCCTAGTTGTAAGGATCATGTTGACAGTTAAAACGGCCCAATGGCATGGTTATGGTTAAAATGACTTACACCCTAACTCAAATACAACAACGGTTACTTAAATCGCTCCTTAGTACATAATCACCATGCGAATTCTGGTGCGTAAAAAAACAATAATTACAATTTTTTGCGACACTTTTAATAGTAAAATCATCTATAATATATCGTCTTTTGAAATCTGCTGCCCCTAGGCCGCGGCATATACAGCCTATTGACAAATCCAGGACTGAGTCCATTAGTGACTGAGTTGGGGCGATAGTGCCAGTTATTGGTCACGGTTGACAACGACTTGACAACTTTATAGTCGTCTACTAATCTATACCGATTTTTAGCCTTAATTTATGACACAAATCTGTGTTCTTGAAACTGAACCCAGGACTCTTCTTTCAGCAAACTTATTCCCTACCAACTCAGCTACAGACTACAGTGTCATTATATTAAAGTATTTTGAATGAAATATCTCTAGTCATCGCTAAACGAATATAATCTGCAATTTATTGAATACGCGGTGAGCACGAGTTTGTGATTGAAACCATTCAATCACAAATTACTGGTGCAAACACCAGTTTGCACCAGTAATGGACACGTTCTAAAAAAATTTTGGAATAGCTTTACCATAATCAAGATTTTAATTAAATATTTTATATAATATTAGTTAAAAGTATATTGATATGTATGTTAGTCTATAAGGTATTTATACTATGGCCTTGTTGCCCGAAATAAATAAATATACAATATTAAAAATATGTTTCCATAAAGTAAAACAACTAATTAAAGGGTTGAGGTATTATTTTATTTTTTATTTATTTATTTAAGTTTGTTACCGAAATTACATTGTATTAGGGATACAAAGTGAAATAATTCAACTTCTTGCTCTGTTTCTGGTTAAAACAAAAGCATCTAAGTTAAAAAAAATATAGCGAATGAATAGTTTCTATCTCATAAAAATTATATCTGTAGTAGTAAAAAGGGACTCTTTTCCTTCTCGGACTACAAAGCGTGGGTGATGACTTTATTGTTATTGATGTCCATAGGTGATGGCGAGTTGTGTCTACGTACTTACTCTACGTTCCTACTTTGTTTGTTACCTACATGTAAATGTAAGTATGTACTCATGAATGAATGAATGAACGAATGAATGAATGAATGAATGAATGATTGAATGAATGAATGAATGAATAAATTTATTTGTTCAAGTATGGTTACAAATAGTACATTACAATCCAGCACACTTTGCCGGTGGAACCAGCGTACAAATGTCAAAGTTAAACATTATTCTTATAATAATAATAATATTACAAATCATTGTCGTCCAAATCATTTTAACTATTATAAAATAATGATATTATAATCTAACTAAGAACTCGCATGTCCATAAAAATAATAAAATCATGAAATTCAGCTAAATCCCTTATAAAAACTTGTCATTCGCTATACCCTTGATTGACTGCCGCAGTTTAGAGCAAAGTTAAAATTTCAATTAAAGTCATACATGAATTGATATAATTCGGTCATTACTTTTTTTAACTGACTTCAAAAAAAGGAGGAGGTTCTCAATTCGAGTGTATTTTTTTATGTTTGTTACCTCAGAACTTTCGACTGGGTGAACCGGTGCCGTATAGACGAATAACTCAATATCACGCCAACCGATTTCGATGATTCTTCTTTATTGTTATTGGAAAGGACAATTGTCATTTGAAGTCAGTTTTTTTTTGTTAAAATTTTAGATAATACTAATTTTAATCATTGACGGTTAATGTGGTGTCCAATACTTGTGCAGCTACCTTAAAACTTTTTACTGCATATTGCTCATTTTTTACACAAACTTTATCGCAAGTCATAGTTAAATAATACCAATCATGCTTAAATTGGTGGTTTGGGGAATGCCTGATTTATTATTGTGAGGTTTATATTTTTATGCATACTATGTATTTTTATATTTAAAAACTTTGGTTGGCAGGATTCGAACCCAAGCCCCCGTTCAGGAATTCCATTCCAACTACAAGGCTATCACTGCAATTTTATTAATTGTTTTGAACTGAAAGAACAATTAAAAATTATTTCCCAAGCATTCCTTCTTACTATAGCTAGTCGATAAAATCTCAATATACATCTATGTATTGCAATATATGTATGTATATGTTATTTCAGTAAACAGGAGATAATCGGGCCGGGGAATGTTTTAATTAGGTTAATGATTGAATCCTCGTCCTCTGGATGACGTCACGTAGTCGGCGTCTGATTGAAAATCTTGTTTAGTCGCGACGGGACGTGATTATGTACGCGATATTAGGAGAAAAGAGCTTGTGTCAAAAACCTAGTATTTATTAAGTTATTTGCCAAAATAAATTTCTGTTTACTATTCTTTTTTTAAGTTACTTATTTAAATTATAATAATATTGAAATAAAAATAGCGCCAAGATTGTTTGCCAAATAAGACTCATAAATTAGTATAAATTTAAAAATTGAATAAAAACCCGACTGCGATCAAAAAATCTATTGGGGCGGCTTAGAATACTAACCCCATTCTCACGCTGGATGGGTGTCGTAAAAGGCAACTAAATCCAACCCGCTGGTGGTAGAACCCTTCGGAGGGATTATATTGGTAATATTGATTTTAATTGCTAATTAATACCATTATTACTATTATTATTTCTCGATGGGGTTCGCCTGAATAGCTACCACCCTTGAGCATGAGTCAGCCGCCAAACGACTCGTCGTGTTCAGACTGGGGGCTTGAGAGCCAGTTCTTTCTTCCTTTCTTTTTCTTCTTTATTTCTTGCCTGGCAACGCATCAATGATGCCTTTGGTTTTGCTGATGTTCATGGGTGACGATAGCCACTCCATCAGGTGGATCGTCAGCTCGTTTGCCGGCAATTTCTACACTATCGTATACCTTAAAAAATAATTAAAAGAAAGCAAAGAATGTATGACGTACCGTATCCGTATCGTAGTGTATTAAAAAGCCTTAATAATACCGAGAAGGCCAACTCCGTCGGGTCTTCTTGGGGCGAAGTGCTTCGCAATTTTTATGGCCGTTTGCGCCACTTTCAAATAAGCGTTAAGTGGTCGATAAAGTCGGAACGGATCGGTTTTATGGTAAATAAATACGCTGATTGGTGTGACAGCCGGCCGTTTTGGTAAGTTTCGTATTAAAAATGTTTGCGACTTTACTGTCAAATTTTAAAATTCGAAGATTCGAATATAACGTTTAGGTGTTATTGCCTTCGGTTCTTCTAAGACCTGTTGATAGGTGCTACAAATTAGGATTTTAATATTCATTTCCAATGAAATGACACTATGGTCTTTTGCATGGATGATTCAAGTTTAATCCTGTACGTGAATAATTTTTCGAATAAAGAATTTTTTTTTCTCTTGGATGCTTGCGGGAAATTCTTATAAGTCAAGTTATATTTAGTGGAAGGTTATCAAACTTATCGTTGAAACTCTTCCAGTCGAACGCGTCAATTTTTATTTATTTAAACATCAGGGGATAAACCGAAGTAATATTTAAGAATTATTTAAGAAACTAATAATTTATTTATGAAACTCCATACCATGACCATGCCTGTAACAAAAAAACGATATTTTATACTAATTACTCAAGGCTGGTAGCTATCCAGTCGAACCCCATGAAGAAATAATAATAATATAATAATAATAATGGTATTAATTAGCAATTAAAATAATATTACCAATAAATCTGGCTCTAAAGTCAGAAGCAATAAAAACTCGTCACAGATACAGATAGTAAAAATACGTAAGTGACATAAAGTAGTTCACAATAAAATTTATGACAAACAGTCCGGGATTAGCGACGCGACATACTTTTTGCATTCCAACCGTATAACCCATCTACCAACACAATCTATGGGAAAGTTATTCTTGGAATGAACGATAAGAGAGCACTTCCTTCGACCGCTGTCCCTTTCTAACACCACACAAACCCTCCTAACGAAAGAGGCAACTCTACACAGGAATGTCCCGTACCATTTTATTATTCATCGAAAGTTTTAACTCGCGGCTCACGTACGTTGCTTGAAAATTATGTTATTTGTAAAAATAAAATTGGAGATAATGCGAAAATTATGCATAATAAGAATGTAAGGTAAACAGTTCGCGTTTAAATGTGTTTGAAATTAATGGCGGCTTGTTAACGACCAATGTGATGTAATGATAATAAATGTACCGGAAATATTGAGGTGCTTAATAATAATAATAATTAAGCGCATAGCCTAGTGGTTAAAAAGAACAGTGCTCGCGGTTGTCCCAAGTTCGAACGCTGTACACTATCAAGCTTTATGTGTTATTACAAGCGCTCAGCCTGCGGCTTCACCTGCATTTTCGTGGACAATATCGCACGCTCAGTGGAAAAAATGCATAAGATGAAAATTGCAATTTTACAGGAGAGCAAAAAAATTGTTAAAATATCGGTAATTAGTCAAAGGAATTTACATTACGATTTCTTGCACAAAACCGTCAAGATTAATGATAAAAATTTGAAAAAAATTGCAGAACATGCAGCTTTTGTCCCTCTTTCCAATCATATGAATAACTAAAATTCAACGTTAGACGACTTATGCTTTTTTTCCACCGGTGCGATATATACCCTGTATATTATTCTAGATCATGGTCTCCATGAGTGTAAAATTTTATGAAAATCCGTTCATTAGATTTGCGTGAAAGAGCAATCAACATCCATACATACACACAGATTTTCAAATTTATTACAGGATTTTTTAACGCTTAAATTATATTTCTATAACTATGCATTCGGATTTATACCAAATACCCGAGAAAAAAGAAAAATTACGTGTGTATTTTTTGAATCGTCAGGAAATATTTTATTGTGCAGGAAATACTTCTAAATAAAGTATTTTTTATTCATTATTATAAACTACTACTACAAAAATTATATTAAAATTTTTATTGAACACAATATATTATGTATAAATGTATACATATATTGTGAGTATGTATAAATGTATACATATATTGTGTACATTTATACTGTATACATACTGTATACATACTTATATGTATAAAGATACAGAGGTGTCAGTTACGGTAACAATGTCACGACTTGAATAGTTTTTTCCCATCTCAAAAATGCCCAACGCGTCTAAAGAAGTTTTCATTTTAAAAACGTTAATTTACTAAGCCGAGAATCAAATCTGCAGGCCGCAGAGTCCCTGAAATCTTTTTGATTGAAATTGTAGACAAACAAGCTCACAATCTAACTGATGAGAATTAAAATGTTACAATTTTCAAAAGACGTTCAATTTACGGAGTTATAACGTCTTATAATTATGTTTCAGGTGCACCATTACAGAGCCAGTTAACAAAGTTCTCTTCCTACTAGCCGGCAACGCGTCAGTGATATCTGTACTGTTATGTCCATGTGCGGTAATAACCTATTCGCGCGCCGGTTCCTTTGTCGGATATTTAAAGAAGTTGTAGCATCATTAGTACGTATGGGTGAATTTCCCAAGTGCATTTTTGAGACGGCGAGGTTGAAAATTAATGTGTGGAGGTAAACTACAATTATGGATAATTTTATATAGGTAGTTTAAGTAGTGATCTACATGATAGTGAAGTATTCAGAGGTATTTAATACATAGATTCTTAATAAAAAAATATCTAAGACATAAAATCTAATTCCGGTGTACTGTCCAAACTGCGTTTATTTACATATTTTATTAATTTAATTTTTTTTGGTAAATAAATTTCATTGAAAGGGAATGTTTTTTAGAAATACATTAAATAACACAACTAATATATATTTATGGAGTAATTTAAGATTAAACAACAGCTCTTAAAACATCTTTTAAAAATGTCCTACAAAAAAAAGCAATACCGGTGGCGCATTTTGTATACTTCATTACTTGTTACTTCACGATTTGGAAGACACCTTACTGGCTCTCCCCGCACCGTTCAGTTGTGCTCTTGCAAACTGCGTGTTAGGATGACCGACTGGCTGCGTAATTTTCCTGCCAAACACGTAAGTACTAACTGCGGTGGCGCAGGAATACAAAATCATCCAATTCCGATGTCATGTATATTAGTAAAAGTACAAAGCAGATTATCTAGAAATTTTATGGAGGGTTCCATTAACGGTTTTCAGCTATAATTGTGAAATAAAAGTTAACCTGTGACTAAAAGTTTTCTTTAAAATTCAAGTTTTATCTCTGATTCTAAGTCCGGTGGCGCAATCTCGGTGGCTCCGGTGGTAAATCAAAGCGTATAGGGAAGTATAGGCCACAGAAACACAAGCGCGTCTCCATCTATCCATCAGCCCTTGGAGGTCCACTGCTTCCCCTAACTTGCACCACTCTGATCGGTCCTGAGCCTTCTGAATCCAGCGGATGCCCGCTGTCTTCTTCAGGTCGTCAGTCCACCTGGTCGGGGGGCGTCCTATGCTCCTTTTTCCGAGACGTGGGCGCCATTCGAGGACCTTTCTTACCCAACGGTTATCGGTCCTTCGCACTATGTGGCCCGCCCATTGCCACTTCAGCCGGCTAATTCTTCGAGCTATGTCGGTTACCCTTGTTCGTCTACGGATCTCCTCATTTCTGATGCGATCACGTAGAGAAATACCAAGCATAGCCTTCTCCATAGCCCGCTGCGCTTCTGTGAGGTTGTGGATTAGGCCAATAGTAAAGCACCGCGTCTCGGATTCGTATGTCATCACTGGCAACACAAACTGCTCGAACACCTTAAACTTAAGGCACTGAGGTAGTGTTTTGGACGACAATATATGACGGAGTTTCCCGAACGCAGCTCATCCGAGTTGGATTCTACAAGTGACTTCTTTCTCAAAGTTGGACTTACCCATCAGGATCACTTGTCCCAGATAATTGTATTCGTCTAGAACTTCGAAAGCAGCGCCAGATGTTCATCTTAAGACCCACCCGTTGTGAGACGCTGTTCAAGTCCCCGAGCATTGTACCAAGTTCTTCCAGGGAACCCGCCAGGATGACTATATTATCGGCATATCGCAGGTGTGTGATGTATTCGCCATTGATGTTAATGCCATGTTGTTTCCACTCCATCAGCTTGAACATGTCTTCCAACACAGCGGTGAACAGTTTTGGGGATATGACATCCTTGTCTGACACTTCTGCAGTTGGATGGGGTACGTTGCTGTGTCGTGTAATCTGACGGACATGATGGCGGATGAGTACAAACACTTCAACACCTCGATATACCGGTAGTCGATCCGCCACCGCTGGAGAGAATCTAGTACCACCCAGATCTCGATAGAATCAAAGGCCTTCTCATAGTCCACATAAGCTATACATAACGGCAAATTATACTCCTCGGTCTTTTGTATAATCTGCCGCAATATGTGTATATGGTCTATGGTGCTGTGGCCTTTTCGGAATCCTGCTTGTTCGGGAGGCTGGAAGTCGTCAAGCCTGCGTGCAATGCGATTTGTGAGGACCATCAAAAACAGCTTATAAACGTGACTCAGAAGTGCAATGGGCCTGTCTAATCACCGCTAAAAGGAGTCCGTTCATCTAGACTCCTATTCTTCAAAATGTACATATCTTTAGAGTATTAAATGATTCCTGCCTTTATGATTTCTCATTGGCATAAATCAATTTCGGTGGATCAAATTCTAATTCCAGTGGTCCTAATTTCGGTGGCATTTGATAGTGTAATTTGATAATATCTCCGGAACAAATAAATTTTTTTTCAATCTCTACTATATGACTAATTATTACTACTATTTACATAGTATTTATGCCAAATAAAGTGTATTAGAAACAGCATGTTTAAATTTAATCAATTTCGGTGGCTTGGATTTTAATTCCGGTGGTCCTTTAATAATTTCGGTGGCATTTGATAATTTCAAATGGAAATATCTCATGAGCTAATAATTTTTTTTCGATCTCTAGTATATGATTAATTAGTACTACTCTTTATCTATTATTTAGGCCAAAATTTTTTATCAGAAACAGCTAATTTAAATTCGCCACTGTAATTAGGCAAAATTCGTGTTTGTTGAAATTCACCCGTATCATTATAAAGATGTGTCGGAAGTTAGTTATAAACTGTTTTATTACATTAAAGTTACTTAAAAAGTATTTCGATACCTTGTTAGATAAATAAAGTGTGAACAGTTAGATATTGGAAGTGTTCTAACAAGTCATTGCTTTAACAAATTATAATTTTTTCATTGGTCAGATTGGTTAGAGAACGTCTCTTTATGTAAAACATGTCACTTATGTGACGCATTTGTAAATTGATTTTGCCAAGCAAAGCCATTGAACTATTATTACAAGAACCGACACTATGAACCCGATGTTTGCGCAATTAACTGTAACCAATTGACAACTTTTTTCAGTAGTGCAGTCATTGAAGCATTATTGCTCCGAATTTTTTTACTGTGAACCGATTTGCGTGAAATTTTGGAATTAGGTTCATCTTACCCTTAACTTCAAAAGTGAAAATGATTTAAACTCCGCACTCACCCCTGGGGGTGGTTGCCACCCCTTCTCGGCGGTGGACATTTTTTTTTTCAAAATAACCTCGGATATCGATAGAAGGGCTAATTTTAAGCAAAAAATCACCTATAAAGTTTTTCGAAAAATCCAATACTTTTCAAGTTATTGGCAATTGAAAAATCGCAATTTTTTCACGTTTTTCATCGGTCTTTTGCAAATATCTCCAAAAATATATGTTTTATCGAAAATTTTATAAGAACCAAAATTGTAGCAGATAAAAAAACGAACAATTTAGTTTTTTTTAAATCATTCTAAGTGCAATATTAAGCTAGATATTGAAGATCAAAGCCGTTTTTTATTCTGTCTGAAATTTAATCTATGTGTTCAATGCCATCTAGCGGCGAACAGATGCATTTTATGCATTCTGCCAAAAAGAAAGATTTTGTAGTGCTTGAAATAAGCTTTAAAATGAGCACTGTTAAAGGTCTTTTGCACGTAAAATAAGTGAGCTGTATTGAAAATAAGAAGACCATTTAATATTTTTTCTTTTAAATCAATGGGTTTCATAAGTGCCATTTCCGCCAAAATGAAAATTAATCGTATTCCGCCTAGAAATAACTTTATTATGAAGATTTTGATAGATTGTATCAGTTTGGCTGCTTCAGGACACATATTTAAAAAAAAATAAAGATTAAAAAAAATAAAAAAATTTCAAATTTACAAAAAAAAACACCTTTTTTTCATAATATCTCAAAAATGACGACAGATACGTAAAAAGTATAGGGATAAAAAATTTAGGTATTTTTATGACGAACAATTTAGTTTTTTTTTTTATTTCTGTCAAACAAAAATTGACGGAGATATGATTGTTTAAAGAGCGCGCAGCAGCGCAATCACAGTCTCTCTTAAGCCCTTTAACCCTTCACCGTTTTAAAAAAAGGTTTTTTACTATATATTGCAATGAAGGATGTTGTAGCTCTGTTAATTACCTTTAAAATGGTTTGTTATAAGTTGTGATAGCATGAAAATTGAAGGAGTTATGGTCCAAAAACTTATCATATTTTTTTCTACTTAGTAACTGAAAATTTCGGAGTGTGAATATTTGGAGCAATGTGAAAGTACGCAGTTTAATAGAGACCCAAAACTATTGTAACGTGTATATATAATTGTTGTAATTGTGACAGCGACTCCGACATTGAGTAATGAAAAATAATATATTTTAATAATCTGGTACGATGTATTTTATGTAATTTGTAAATATTTTATTCAATAAATGGCAATTTTTTACTCTATAATTAAATTATTTTTAAATATGTAATCATATATATTTACTGTTTTAATTTAGGGGTAGTTTTAAGGGTAGCAAAGTTGAAGATTATGATAATCACTTTCGAGAGTGTAGAATAATATTTAAATCCTTTTCATTTAATCAAAAAAAATTTTTTAACAATTTTTTATCAAGGGGTTGTTTTTAAGGGTTGAAAGGGGGTTAAAAATTTGACTATTATTATAGAGAACAAAATAATACTTACTCTATACTTACATCTTTTTATGTCATACCAAAGTAATTTTTTGTGATTTTTTTAATTTAGGGGTTGTTAGCAAGGGTTGTAAGAATTTCAAGGGGTTGAAAATGATTTTAATATGAGGTAATTGTGTTAGAAAACACTTTACAATTTCAAAACTTACTATTACACAATTTACACATGTTTTCTAGCGATAAAATGGCTCAATGTTAATTTTTCCATTAAGGGGTTGTTTACACCCCTTAAAAATAATTTGCGGAGTTCAGATTATTTTCACTTTTGAAGTTAAGGGTTAGATAAGCCTAATTCCAAAATTTCATGCAAATCGGTTCACAGTAAAAAAATTCGGAGGTAACACCGTATTTTTCGCTTCAATGACTGCACTACAGTGGATTCAGTCGATTTTGAAAAGAGAACCTCCCCATGCGACACTTTGTTCGCGATGTCTGTTCTGGTATTTTAGTTACTTTAGTACTTTATCTATACTTCAATGAGCAGAGCATCTGTTTTTTTTATAATAGCTCTTTTTCTTGTATCAAAAGGGAAACAGCCAAATTAAAATGCTCTTCTCAATCCTTCAATCACATATACAAAAAATCAAATACTCTTAAAAACAAGTTTATAAAATTTTGTGTTTGTGTTTGTTGGTGCTAACCTGGTGTCCGCTGAGGAGTTCGCTCGTCTGAAGCGAACCCTGAGCTGAACCCAGCAAAATAACGAACAAACTTAAATAAAAGATTGTATAAAGGAAAACAAACATAACCGAGCGTCAATAACATACTTAAATATAACTTACAATTATAAATTTCAAATAAAAAAATGAAGTACGTACATACTTTAAGTCTTTGCTTGGAAATATTCATTATTTTTATACAAAAATTTGGCGTTAAAATATAAATGTACCTATGATTTTAAAAATTACTAAAAAAGTGCAAATACATTTTTAAAGTTTCTAAAAAAACACTAATTACTTATCACCTTAACTAGTAGCTAATTAGCTATCAAGTTAACAAACGGTGTACCTATGACGTAATGTCTCAACCACTATAACCAGATAACGGTACAAAATGTCAGTGCCAACGCGGTTGGATGACCAATAATGAATTCCCCTAAACATCAGTTTCCTAAACCACTAAACATCATGATTGATTGAAATTATTCGCCAGTGTTGTAGCACAGCCAATCAGCCCACCATTCCTACAACAAACGATACGGTAACATCGCCAAAGCGTCTAGTAAAAATGCACATATTTTCAATACAATATTATCATTTTAAGCACCTTTCGAAATCTGTCGGATTGTACCTACACGACCGTAATTCTGATCGTTAATAATTCCGGAGTAAAGCCACTTCAAGTTCTGCAATTTTGTATCGAGATGTGAGAAATATGTTTGTCTCTCTCTAATGTGAGGGAAAGTTGCGATAGTGAAAGAGACAGGTGAGCCGAGCTTGAGTCTCGCTAGCGGGACATCGACCAGCAGCTTTCAGAAAAACTTCATTTGAATCTCGTAAGGTTGTAACTCTGGAAACTTTCTCAGGATTTATGAGTGTGTATACATTTAATGTAAATATTTTTACCTGATAACAATATATTATTCAAAATTTTCTTTATTGTTTTTCTTGTAATTTACTTCGTGCACAAAAACTAATCACATGGAAAAATATACAACCTGGCTTTTTACTTTGTTTTGTAATTCAAATTCGAATCACAGTCACGTAAATAAGAAGTGCCTCAAACGTTTCTTTAATTCAATTGGTGTAATGTTTTGTAATTATTGTTAAAAACCATTGTGTATAAAATGAACCAGATACCTTTACAAAGTAATTTGTAAATAAACTAATAAACCTAGCGTAAATTAATTGAGTATTATTACTACACTAAAATTTAAACCCTTTTGAATGAACGTAGATGAAACCTTCATGGTTTGTAAATGTAGTCAATAAGAAAATAAGAAAAGTAGAGTTTAGTACAGTTTTATAAGCATTAGAAAGCGAGGCATTACTTAATGTACTAGAAATACGAAATGGTACCACGTAAGCAAGCTACAACGCTACACCACTGAGGTTACTTGCCCCGTGGACATCGACAAAAACCGTGCAGCCTGCGTATAGCCTAGTGTGCGTGTCCTGTACCCACATACACACACACAACCAACCGCGCATACCGACAGCGCTCGCGCAGGAGAAACCGTGCGTTTTGCATCCAACTCTCAACTCAAGTCAGTTGTAAGGCAACTTTTAGGGTCATCATACGCTTTATTGTGACCCTAACTTAAATATATAACTTGAAAGTACTAAGTGTATTAACAAAGTTCCTAAGTTTGAATGTTACCAGTGTGTTAAAGTCATGGTGCTTACGAAGTATTATAATTGATAAACGTGTTAAAATTAAGTTAAGCTTTCGTTTAAGCTCGTGCAGTGTCAAAGTGGAGTGTAGTGACAAATGCTTGCTATGGAAGGATTTCAGCTGGTGTGAAAATGTGGAAAAACCTTTTCTACGTCAAATCTGTTAGGAAAAAGTGGAGTGTGAAATAAGTAAGTACATACATTCTAATCTTAATTTCACGACTTCAACTTATTAAAAAAGTTATTTTAATGGCAATGAAATCAAAGAAAATGACGACTACAACAAACATATAATACATAAAACAAATAGTAAATCATTTCAAATCAAATTTAATAAAAAATCCGATAGAAAATAAACATATCTCTATACTACAATAGTTATCATCAATTTCTTGGTAAGGCTTATTAATTTCGCTTAAATAAAAGGTGACTCTCAAAATCGTTACATTAGAAATTTTATGGCGTTGGAAATCAGCTTATAAATATGAAATATATACGAAGCCGCACCTTAGCGTTTCTACTGAATTATATTGCCTCCGCGAACAATCCATGGATAGATAGATTGTCATGAAATAGCCAATAAAAGCATACGTCGATCCAATTATGTTTTATTGCTCTCTCTACAGCTGATATTTACTTACAAATAGAACAGAATCAATACCTTTGTTAGTCAGTTGAAAGTCAATACCGACCTACCCGCTAATCTTACAGTATGTAGTTGTACACGTCTTTTTAGTTTTACGCAACTTTGTACCTCTAAACCGGTCTTATTAACTTAATATCCATGTTTTAGGTTAAACACGTGTTTTGACCAATCTTGCACATAATGACATGAAAATAAACGAAAAAGTCAAAAGACCAAACATAGCCATTAAGGTTTTATTCTTATGTTTAAACGAACAGGTATTTTGATATCTAATACTTCAAAATGGCGTGCAGCCGTGCAACAGGCAATACTTGCACAGTAGCAAGAAGCAACAAGGAGAAATAACACTAATTGCTGTTGTTTTAAGAATTAGATTGGCTTGGAGACACACCAGAGTCAATACAGTAGCCGTTGTTTCATACGATCGCACGGGAATTAATTAAAGTACAATACTTATAACGAAGTTTTCGTAAATAGCATTTATGTAATATCTTTAGCTTTAATCGTATGATGGCAAGTCAATGTCGACGCAGCCCGATCTAAAAGAATTTATTTTCTTCTTTCGTTCATCTGATAGTTCTTTTGCTCTTATAATAATGATGGGAAGTCAAACAGAACCCCGTACATATACAATGGAATCCCATAAATTTTTGTCACAGGAAAATTTGTCAGACCTTTAATAGTGTTTGATCAATGTCCGTGTAATTTAATTTACATGAGTTTTAGGATCTCTGCGCACAACACTCCGGGAATCCTTCTATAGAAATGTCTGCAGTTTGCATGTTCACGATTTTGAAATCAGACCGTGGATAATGGCATGGCATGGCATGGTGTGTGGAGAATCTCCATAAAACCAACCAGAGATTTTCCAATTGGTGTTAATTAGGAAGGTGGAGAATAAGTTTCAGTTATCAAGTTAGTTGGTAAAACATAATATAGAGATAGAGGGAACGTTTTTAGTATGTTTTACCTGACATTTCAGTGTTAACTCTCCGTGCTTTATACGCAGACAATTTTGCGCATCTTTTTACGGTATCAGAGGATAAAGTTGATAATCTAGGTCCAGGTCAGACAACAACCATCCAGCGGTAGGAACTGTTGTTTATTTGTTTTTGAAACACCAACTACGGTATTGACTTGGGTTTAAGCCAATAATAGTCCACTACTCAGCACGGGTCTCCTCTTGAGGAGGCCTGGAGCATATTGTACCACGCTGCTCAAATGCGGATTAGTAGATTGGAGCGGTTCATGACCAACTCAAGTGAAGTTATCATACCATCTGAAGGCTTCCAACATTACTTAATAACTTTAATTTTACGATAAAAATCGGGACCGACAGCTTTATATATCTCCAGGAAGTTAGCACCAAATATGCCAACTGAACCACGGAAGCGCTCAAGTTTCGGCCACTAGTTATCACTAAATCGGAAATCAGTTATCACAAACATCCATAATTCAAGAACAAAATCCTTCACCCAGTTCAAGAACCTAGATGAAGCACGAACTTGGACCCAATTTACCCCATAAATATCTGCTCCAACCAGGAATTGAACCTTAATCATACACAGGATTAGAACCAGCTCAGCTGAAGGATCCTCAAATCGAAGTAGATTATCTCTCTTCTCGGTCTATCGATCAGAATTAGCTGCGGTATTGATAAAAGACTTCGTGGTAGTACTTATAAGGCAGCGGTAGTGTTACTAAGTCACAGTTAGATACAAAATTGATCAATAAATTACTCAATTCCATGAAAGGGCTCGGCGTATTACTTAGGTCCGTGTAACTATACTGATAATATCGACACCGTGTTTGGAAAATTGAGGTTGGTTACTAAATCTTGGAATCAATCCATTCGCTAGCGTGAGTTTGTTGAGCCGGTAAATTTTTGAACACCGAATTTAATGGAAGAATCTGTATACATAAAAGGCAAAAGTGATTGACTGATGTATCAACGCACAGTCCAAACATTTAGGGCTAGAAATTTAAAATTTCGCACACGTATTTCTCTTATGACGTAGGCATCCACTAAGGAAGGATTTTTCAAAATTCAACCCTCAAAGGGGTGAAATAGGGGGTAAATATGATAAGCATAATTTCCGGGTGTGAAACTGCGGGCACGAACTAGTTAATTATAAATTACCAAAAGATTCTGAAAAAAATACTATGTTTAATGGACGTATTATGTCAAAGGTAGGTGAGTAGCACATCTCAAAGGTTACCTTTGAGTTTTAACAATTCTCGACGAATGCATATGAAATAATCTAACATTTTAACAAAAAAATTACCGATTTCAAATGAAGTACATCCAATAAAAAAAGAATCATCGAAATCGGTTGGCGTGTTATTGAGTTATTTGTCCATTTATCGCGCACATACTTAATCCAAATTTAAGACTTATATGCTTTTGACATGGATACTCTTGTCAGATCTCGCTCAAATTTATGTGGGACTACACGTCAAGCACCAGCTTTCGATTAAAAAAAGAATCATCCAAATCGGTTCACCCAGTCCAAAGTTCTGAGGTAACAAACATAAAAAAATACAGTCGAATTGAGAACCTCCTCCTTTTTTTGAAGTCGGTTAAAAGTCCCAATAACAGCAAAATATAATGTTATGCGATTTTAACTTCATTACCTAAAGTCTAAATGTTGATATGTTTGCTCACAACGGGCTTATTGCCATGGTTGAAAATTTTCTTTCACTTCGAATTGCACACATAAATTTGACACATGGCGCCGGATTCCGTCCACATCTGATGTACGGAAAAGAGATAATAAACGGTTTTAACATAATCAATGGTAATAATTACTTAGGAAAGCATATGCCAAAAGTCGTTCGTCGTTTCCATAATAATTTAAACAACTTAAATATCAATCCAAAAAATTATAGTGTCATTAGAGACGTCTTGATAGCCTTCTAGTTACAGGCTTTGTGAAAACGATTGACTGAAACAGCGCTTTATGCCTTCAGTCCATGGCACTTTATTTGACCATTGCAGCAAGCTGCATAATGAAACAGGCAATTGCCACGATGCCGCTGCGAGGAATTATTACGTACTTTAGAAGCAAGCTGCAGCGTTAAAGCGACACATAGACGATAGCGTATGACGCGCGTCTACGTGGACAGTAGGTCTCTACCATATCCTTCTCAGAGTTTCACTGCGAGTTGCCGCTAGAAATGTGAAAGTTATTGAGACGTTACGATCTTAATTATCTGTAACAAGATCACGTCAGATTGTTAATTGAGAGATTATGTTAAACATTTTACATGCTAAATCTAGTTGTTCTACTGGGAGCGAAAGATTCTATACTATTGTTTTAATGATAAACATATAGTTACGTAATTTAGTGAAACCAAGTTTTGACATTTTTGATTATGCCATATTTATTTATTTTAATAAACTATCTTTTCTATTCAAAATAGTTTCGATGCTCTAGTTTTCTAGAATATTTATATAATATATTGATCAGGTAATTTTGTTTTTTCGGTGTAAATATTTAATTCAGTAAACTTTTGTAATTACGAGGCACTTATTTTGTTAACTTAGGTTAACTTGATTATGAATATAAGTAATTAAGGTACCTAATTAAAAATGTTTGAGTGAAATGACGTCATTAATGGAACATATGATTGGAACGAAGTTCCTTATCGCGCGTTGTGAAAGGGGGCTAGACGGAAAATTACGACACTTTTTGATTTTACGAATGACGACACTTTTTTTGAAGTGATTCAGTGAGTTTTACAGAGATGGCGCTGTACAACAAAACAATACTTAAATCGAAAGGAACTTCGTTCCATCCGGGTGTCCCTTGACACCTCTCATGTTTTTTTTTGTTTCACTTATCGCTGAACAATAAGACAAGCTGATCGGAAAATATTATTAACAAGCACCGTATGGTTTATGCGCGGCCTACTTCGTGGTAATTTCTCTTCAAGTTTCCCTTGCACTCTTAATAACCACTAAAACAGGGACGATATTAATAAACTGGCTTTTTCTCAGGCTTTAAGATTTATTCTCATGTAATTGAGGCATTTACATACTCAATAGTGAAACGGCGAAGGAACAATTTAGTTGCTAATTTCAGAATCGTTTCACTGACACTGAAATTGGAGTTCTACGAATTTTATAAAAGTAGATCTGAAAACAAAAGAAAATAAATTAAATTAATATTACAATTTTTTTATATAAAATCTAAGTACAATTCTATTATTATTATAAATGTAAAACTTTGTGAGAATGCATGGATGTTTGTTAAACTTTTATGCAAAAAGTACTGAACGGATTTTCGTGAAACTTTGCATACGAGTAGGCCATGATCCGGAATAACATATAGGGCTGCGGGCAGAACCCTAGTAATATAATTATATATTGGAAATATTTATTAATTTCTGTAAGAGTGTAAAACGTAGTGAAATCAAATATATAAGGAACTATCTCACCCGGCGAACTTCGTATCGCGTTTTTTTTCTAAAACAATTTTTTTAATAAAAGCAGACTAAGTTACTCCTTGTTACACCAGCTACCTGTCAGTGAAAGTCCCGTCAAAATCCGCGAAGACAAGATTAGCCGAAACAAACAGATAGACAGACAAAAATTGTAAAAAATGTTTTGGTATATGTACCGTGTATACATCCAAATGCACTTAGTAAAAAGCGGTTATTTTAATAAAGTTTGATAAAGTTTTTTAACATTACAGTTAAAAATAACCGTTACCTTCCACATACTTACCATTTAAAGTTTTGTTTTTCATACAATCGGCTCTAAAGAACAGATTGGGACCGACATTTCGATCTCGATTGATCGGATCGCGTGCCAAACCTCATCGGTCTCGTTATATCCAACACGTTTTGAGGATTCGTGGGAACGGCTGAGTTGGATCGGGCGATCCACTCGCAGCGATCCGTGAATTTGATTCTTTGTACAATGTTAGATGTTCTGATATGCGTGTATGGGCGATCTATCTCCAAGGAACCAGTATTCTCGCGTGAATCTATGGTTCGCCTTTCGCCGTGCCGATGTTTATCGAATCATCGATGTTTTGAAGGTAAAGTGCTACAGTTTGCGGTGTTAAAATTGTTTTGAATAACACTAACGATTTTTTATGTTTATAAGACATGATAGGTCGTTAGAGACAACAGAGATTACAAAAATGTCTGTATTTTTGTGACAGACACAGTCAAAAGTATCTGTTATGACTATCAAGTTATGACTATGAAAATAACTATGAAAATCCGTGGAGTCAATAAATATGGATGAATAACCTAGAATCTAGATGATGGTTTAGAATTTAGATGTGATGATGGTGTGATGTGTGTGTGTGATGTGTGTGTGATTATGATGTGATGCACTTATGCATCAGCAAAACTCAATAAGTGTCCAAACAGCACAGGGACACGTTGTTTTGAGATGCGAGTTGTAATTATTATGATCACCAAACACAACTATTTATTTTTTATTGAAGTGAAACTTCTTTAGAATCGTTAGTGATTTGAAACCGGATGCAACGACAGGTAAGATAATATAACCGCTAATTTCGACTTTCAATTTAACTTCTCCGTAGCTCAATGGTTAGGACGTAGATACACAATACCTGATGCGCAGGTTCGCGTCTCTCAGTATTTGTTTTTTAGTTTTATTTTTTTTAGTTTTATTTTTATACTGTTTTTAAATACTTTCAAATGCTCTTTTAAATATTTTCAAATAATTTATCAACAAAAAATAAGAATTTCATTCTTTCATTCTGTCGAGCGACCGACCGATTATACAGACAGTAAAAATGCTAAGTTGTATTCATAGATGGCGCGAGGAATAAGATAGAACATTCGTTTTATTGCTAGATAGATTTTTCAAGTGATACTTCTTTAGAATCGTTAGTGATTTGAAACCGGATGCAACGACAGGTAAGATAATATAACCGCTAATTTCGTCATTCAATTTAACTTGTCCGTAGCTCAATGTTCAGGACGTAGATACACAATACCTGATGCGCAGGTTCGCGTCTCACAATATTTCTTTTTTTTTAGTTTTATTTTTATACTGTTTTTAAATACTTTCAAATGCTCTTTTAAATATTTTCAAAGAATTTATCAACAAAAAATAAGAATTTCATTCTTTCATTCTGTCGATCGACCAGCCGATTATACAGACAGTAAAAATGCTAAGTTGTATTCATAGATGGCGTGAGGAGTAAGATAGAACATTCGTTTTATTGCTAGATAGATTTTTAAAAAGTGCTAAGTTGTATTCTAGATGGCGCTTCGATTTATTGCTTTAAGATTCGATTTATTGCTTTTTCATATCATTATCTTGAAACCAAAATTTTGGAAAGTTTCACTTCTACCACGTGTGAATTGCACACATTTTCTTTTTTTTTACTATCACTCAGATGCGCGATGGTTGCATCAGCCTATAATATTATGAAGATGAGGTATGAGGTATCTCAGATATTTATTTTGTTACACATTTTGAATTTATAATATTTCGTGCACAGTATTGTCATTTGTATTTATCTATACTAATATTATAAAGAGGAAAGATTTGATTGTTTGTTTGCATTGAATAGACTCCGAAACTACCGAACCGATTTGAGAAATTCTTTCACTGTTGGGAAGGTACACTATCCCCGGGTGACATAGTCTATATTATAATAATTCCCGACGCGAAGTGAGGGCGAATTCCTAGTTAGATAATAAATTCGAAAATTCAAAATAATTTATTCATGTAGGTATCACTGAATACACTTATGCACGTATTTTTTTTAATATACATACCAGCTTTTTGGAAAGGTGTTTTGTCATGGAAAGAAGAAATAAAATAAAATAAATGATTTAAATAAATTAAGATATAAATTTAATATAATGTAGAATTTAAATGTCTTCCAAGTCGGTGAACAATTTTAAAACAAGGCTTTGACTGTTATTTTTCGGTACCTACAGTTAAGTCTAGTAATAACTAGTTTCCGCCAGTGAACGAATTGAACGTTGGTATATTAGTTCATTGGTTTCCGCCCACGGAAGAGTTGTTTCATAAAATAAAATCATAAACAATACATGTAAACCGAATCAACCCAGGGGAACATGTCACCAGAGGAAAAAACTAACCTATGAGATAATCTTGGACATGTCTGTCTGTGTGCCAAGTTTCACCTTGATTCGGATATTAGCGTTGAACGCATGATGGAAACACAAACATCAAAAAATCTTTACAAACTTTCACATTTATTATATTAGTAGGACTATAATGTTTTCATCTACATTTTTCTAACCTGTTACTAGATAACAGAGTGTCACACAATGCTTTCTAAATTATATTTATGGTGGAATGAGTCTCTTGTTAGAAGCTTTAAAACCAGGTCGGCTACACCTCAACTAGTTTGGTACAATAATTCCATATTAGTAAAAATAACTTGTATATAATTTAGAAACCTCGCCATTATGTCGTGTCAGTTGAATGGCATGTTTGGTGTCAAATTAAATGGACTGACTTCCGCAACATGACCTACTGATAGTTTGTTTTAGGGTTCTGTGGATGTATAGGACAAACTTAGACGCTTATAATAATGACGATGATAAGGCCGAGGCCATGATCCATTTTATTATTGAGTAGGTTCCTTTTACAGTTAAAATATTTGTGTTCCCGATGATAAGAGTTGAAGAAACGCCTACATACAATGTTGTCCGGTTCATTTGTCTGTAAATATGTCACAGCAATTTTTCTGAGAATCTACTGACATTAAATATATTTTTTTACTAAAAAAAATTGTTCGTTCAATTATTCAGAGAAAATCTACAACTCATGTTTTTTTTACTTTCAGTAATGATTTGTTTTTTAGCAACTGCAGTAATAACGTTGTTTTTATAGACATTCTATGCAATTAAATTTATTTTCTCATCCGATGATAAAATCTTATCGTTTCAAATAGCGATAAGTAGTTAACAATTTTTTAGTTTTATATTTTATTGTATTAGTGGCAAGCAAACAGAATAATATTAAAGAGTTCTCAGAAAATGTTAGGTTTAAACATAAAATATTTTTTAATTTGTTAATTTTAGAGTAGCTAGGTGTATTTTAGTTTATGTTACGAGTATGTTAATGAGTGAACGACGTGCAGAGGTAAAATAAATTACATTACTGTTTTAGTTGCATGCTGTCTGTTCGTTTCTGAAGTTTTATCTGTGACTAAACGATGTCCTCTTTGGTAAAATTTTTTACAGCGTCTATTGTTAATTTGTAGTTAAAAACAATTTGAAAATAAATTGTAATTTAATGTTAAATCTATTTCTGTTTACACGTAATTATTTTTTAAAGTAAAATAAATATAATACATATTTTAATAATAATAAGCCTAAATTGTTTACCAAATAATATTCGTCTAAAAATGGACTATATTAGGATATGGATGTTGTTAGGACGTGACCTATTTGCTGACAACACAGACTTTACTATCTATGTCTGTGGCTGGCTGACAACATGAAATCGTAAACCCATGCACCCGCGCAAGTCAAACGTCTCTGCAGTCGCCTCCTAACACCCGTTTGATTAACCCGTTTCTAAACTCTATCTAATGGTCGTAGCGTACATATCAACTCGGAAAGGGATCGGCACCGGATCGCCTCGCCGTCAACCGTATAACCGCGGTAAGCGCGTTATAACCGACCAACAGCTCCAAATCGACTCGGCTACGGCTAGGCGACGCCGCGCTTACGGCTCGCCAGCCGCTGGTTGACGTAATGAATGACAGCAGTTCGCCGACGCAGCGGTAGCCGCGGCGCGGCGCGCGCACGAGGAAACGGAAAGTCGAAGGATAGCGTACGGTGAGACGTAAGCGCGGGTACGGCAAGTCGTCCACGCACCGTACCGCGGTTCGTGAGCTTGTCTCGAGGCGAGGCGATTACGTTACGAATCCGATAAGTGTGCTTTACAGTAGGGAGTTTCATACAAAGAATACTGACATGCAAGAGTTGATACGTTTACGTTCCGTTTACGAGTGGATATGACCTCACACCAAATTTCTTTCTCAACTTACATGTTTAATCTGTTCTGGTAGTTTAATACCGACGCAAAAACTTGGTTTGTAACGATAGTTGCCTGGCTGAATATCTCAGTTATTAAAATCAGCAGTGCAACATTTTTACGTGTAAGGTGTTATAGTATGTAGCTATGACAGTTATAACTTAAATAAGTGGAAAAATTTGCTAGGACCTTCACAGACCATGTTTATATTTATATCATAAGAAATTTAAGTAACCTACTGTACAATAAACTTGGCATGGGCACTACCATGTGTCTAGTTGCAAATTTTGATAGAATGTGCGATAAGAGGTTTGTTCATCAAAGGTCTGTTTGGCATTGTGCCAAAGACCTAAGTATGTCGCCGTCTTCGGCATCCGATGGTAGCCCTGATAAGCTGGCAAACAAACCGAATAGACTTGATAGATTTATGAAATTAGCCAAAAGAAATACACTGAAATACTTACCACAGGAACGCAAAGAAAATAAAAAGAAATATATGGTCCAAATAATTAATGTTGTATGATTTTGTTACAAACTAATAATAAATGTTGTATATTTGTGTTTCAAAAACAAAAATAGGTTGTACGGATGTAATGTTTTTAGCATTAACAATAACTTATACTGAAACGAGCCAAAGCATTTTAAATATAAAAGGGTTCTGAAAATCAGTTCAGTAAATTTGCGTGATAAAATAACAAATATACATACTCACAAGTTTCAGTTATAATATTAGTAGGTGTTTCAATTCCAGAATCACAAAGTAACGCGTAAAGGTGATATCACATTTGTTAGAATCATATGCGCAGCACGTACCGTTATTAGAATTCGTTGTATTAAATCATATGACAGCCCACACATTTCACTCAGACCGTACGCGAGGTATTAAAAAAAATGCTCTAATATCCGAATACGAATACGCGTGTTCGTGCTGCGCGTACGATGCTGACAAATGTGCGATCACCTTTATGGTGACTCGACAAACCTTAAACCTATATCAGATTGTAAAGCCTTCTCGGAAGATGTTGTCGACATGAAATACTGATCACGACGAAGGGAAGAATTTAAATAAATAACTTGCTACCAGCGGGAGAAAGTAAAGAACCAGTAACAAAAAGATCAATACTAAAATTCTCGGGTTTAGTCCTAGTCAAATATAATATACAAAAAAAAAAACAATATTAAAGAAAACAATATAAAAAAACAATATTCAAAAACAATATTCTAACAATATTTTAAGTAAAGTTTTAGGAGACACAGTCTTTGTCAATAGTTCAGGTATAGACCGCGCAGAAACCAATTAATTATTTAATAGCTACCTAACACTACATGATCAATATCCACACAACACATACATAGACGTTAATTTAGTGGGGGCAATGGGCATCTCTTTTCCTGTGAGTTACGGGACGGGTTGTTCATTTATGCCGGGTATAACCCGAACGGAGAAATTTCTAACAATATAAAAAACATATTTATAATAAAATATAATAATAATCATTTTTTCAAAACGAGTGTTTTAAAAACGCGCGTGACGTTTTTCGTCAGCTTTTGCGTCACCGTCATCGTGTTACAAATCTTATTTCAATCTCATCATTTTTTCCATTTATTTCATAACGCGCCTAAAGAAGTATAACTTTAAAAATAACATACACAAGTTGTAGAAGTTAAAAATTACAGTTACTTATTATTGTAACTTAATTTACGATAATAAAACAACGATTTTATACATAAATACTTCGTTCATCATTTTAACGAAACGGCGTGTTTAGACATCCTCTTACTATAATTTTGAATTAATGGCCATCACAGCCTACTTAACCCCTCATTATCGTATTAGGCAGAACCTTACCAACATATTGAACGCATAATATTTCTTCATTCAAGTGGGTATTCTATAATTGAGCTATTTCCGTCTAAACATAAACATACCTTAAGGTATTAATAACTCGATGAGTCAGAGTTAGCGAAATCTGCAATTTAAAGACAGATAACTATCTATTAGTCAAACATTTTGAAGTTACAGTGCCTACTTCAACTTGATTATAAGAAAACAATTTTGTTTATTGCAAATAGTTATTGATTTAGTTATCAAAATTAAAATTTATTTAATCATAAAATATACGTATGTATCATTGATACACTTATGGAAGTTTTATTTATTCTACTATATAGTTATATTACTATTATTTTACACTAGCCTCACGTTTTCACCCGCGTTAATTTGTGGAAAAAACTAACTACTAAAATATATGATTATAGCCTATAGCTTTTCTCGATAAATGGACTATAAAAAACAAAAAGAATTTTTCAATCCGAAGCAGTAGTTCCTGAGATTAGCGCGTTAAACCAAACAATCTCTTCAGCTTTGTACTCGTAACATTAGAATATTAGTATATATTACTATATTAGTATATATTACTATGAAACATATTATATTATAATCTAGGATCAGATTATTAGTGTATTAAACTACACACTCGTACATGCAAAATAGACAAACAGTAGGTATAGAAGCTGCTGAAGTAATCAGAAATAATTTTTCGACCCAATATTAAGAATTGTCTGTTCTGGGTGCGACTACGGTGGTAAGAAAAAACTTGACAGTTGACACTTGACAGATCATGACAGTTAAAAGTCGTGCAACTGTGTCAAAGATAAAAGGTGCCAAATTATCGGGGTACGATATAATTACCAATGTTTTTCCAGTTTTCGTAATTCGACTAACCGTTATTGGCAATTTTTTTGGTTTGAAGATTTTTTTGCACTCTTGCAAATTCCTTATTTGTATATTTGAGTTCAAATATACATCTTACCTCTCATACTTTCGATAAAACGAGTTGAGAACTTTTTAAGTAGGTAGGTATAATAATTTCATCGATCATTAAAATTTAACAAAAAAATAAGTAGACAGGAAATGGTTCAGAACTCTTTTGTTGTTATTTATACATAATAACGTGTTGTAACTATTGTATATTACCCGTATTCGAGCATGCAATATTTAATTAGGTACTGTAATATTAGATTAGATTTGCTTCCGTTCATTGAATTAATTTTCTATGCTACCGAAATTTTGTTTAATTACGTTTCGGATATCCAAGTGAAATACAGGGTGTATTTATTGTGTATAAATAATAGAGGTGATTTAATTGTACTACAGACTCGATAAACTAGACTAGTTTTTTCTAAGACATTCGGATAGTCAAATATCCTCTAAGGCTTGCTATTAAAGGCTTTTAGCCTTATTGCCTTAGAGGCCTAAGGCTTAAAATCTACTACCTTCCGTTTAATACTGAATTAATGGCTCTACAAAACTACTCAATTACTATGGAATATTTTTAAAAATACCTTTTTCATTTAATGGAGTAACTCAGGAATACATAATGCAATAAATGTTCTGTTTTTCGTTTATTGCTTTGGCAGTGATTATTTCCAATATTTAATCGAAATAAATTTTCAGAACTATAAACTATTTAAGTCGTAATTATTTAACGTCAACACCCTGTATATAATTGCTACCGTAAAGCGAAATTGAACCTCTATATTTACATTGGCATAATCTATGATTCGACGCCGTCAAAGCCTACGTCTACCTACATGATTGGTTGAGTAATTGCTGCCAGCAGATCATGTTTAGATAGGAGTGGCTGGTATAAGCATAATTAAATTGTACGCGGGTTTTGAACAATATTGCTATATATTTTATTTTCATGTTTCTTACCTCAGAACTTCGGTATATATCAACCGATTTAGAAAATGTTTTTTATTCGAAAGGGCTTCTAATATTGGTCCAATTTTTCTGATTTTGTCTTTCGTTGAATCGTAATGTACTGAAATTAAACAAACTCTTTTCGGAAGTCTAATAACGTAATCTCTGCCACAAATATCTGCCGTGTCTGGTCTCTGAAGAAGAAGCGGCATGAAACTCAAAAAATAACATCAACAAACAAACGCACTCAACAATTGAATATGAAGGTTGGCAAGAGATAATTTGTAATATTACTACACACTTTAATCGAATGTGAGTTACAAGATATGTTCTTAAGTTCAGTTTTTTTGAATATTGCTGATTATGCCCTCTTGTCTCTGTATTCCGTGCATCTAGGGATCTCACGTCATAGGCCGATAAATTTTTAAATACAGAAAACACATACATTAGATTGCATGGAATATTATACAGAGGAAAAAAATTAAGATTTCTTCTGAATATTTTTTGCGTTACATTCTTTGAAAGTGAATGATATTTTAATGTTTGTTCTTTCTTCTAAAGACTGTCGAACAAATTGTAAAAGATTGTTGTTATTTTGTTTAAATGTATCTTTGTTCTTGATTATGTTATTCTTGTTATATTCATTATGACGAAGCATTAAATTATATTATTTTGTTGATGAATTAATCTTACAAAGGATATACACTTGGATGTATTCACATATGTCTTGTTAACAGCACTATTTGTAGAAACGTTTTGGTAACACCGAGACCAATCTAGATATTGTACTAAGTCACGGATACATGGATAGAGTATGATAAACTACATAGTAAGTAATATGAATGGACATGTGAGAAATGGATAAAGCTTTTGTAGCATTACAAATGTCTTGAATATACGAAACGATTTGTTTAGATGTAGCACAGCTTAATTTCTAACAGTCGATCAATACTCAATAGAGATATTTACATAGAATAATTCGCGCCCTCAGTGGAAAAAAAGCATGAGTCGTGTTACTTTGAATTTTAGTTATTAATATGATAAGAAAGAGGGACCAAAGCTGCACATGCTCAATTTTTTTTTAATTTTTGTCATTAATCTTGACGGTTTTGTGCAAGAAATTGTAATGTAAATTCCTTTGACTACTTACTGATATTTTAACAGTTTTTTGCTCTCCTGTAAAATTGTGTAATAATTTTCATCTTATGACTTTTTTCGACTGAGGGTACGAATTGTGCACGAGATGACGTGTTCCCAGATCTTTGACCTGTTTCCAGAGCGTTTGGGGAAAAGCGTTCAGGATAACATTGCTAAATTAGTCCATAGTTCCGTACACAGTTAGTGCGAGATGGAAAGCCAAACATACAAAAATCTTTATAAAAAATCACATTTATAATATCAGAAGGATAATGTTGACGGTGTAGTCCTTTTTGTCAGTGGATAGACTGTTAGTTCTTAGACTGTGGACGTAGAACTATATTCTGAGGTTTGAAACAAATCATGTACAGACTATTCTAGTTTACATAATCATACAATTATTGTAGAACTTAATTAGCAAAGCGAATATTTTTTTAATTGCCTTATTAGGTATATGTATAATATTAATAATTATATCTCGGATATTTTATTAAACGACTTCAAAAAGGTGTTCTTAATACGATTTTTTTGTGTTTTACCTCAGAGCTCTGTTATTTATCAAGCGATGTGGAATAATCTATTTTTATTATTTACTTAGTGAATCCATTCAAATTATAAGACATCCATCTATCCATCCATTTATATCTCCGTAGGATCCGCCTGGATAGCTACCCTCTTGCTTAAGTCAGCCGACAAACGACTCGTCCAGCCAGTTTTTTCTATCTTTTTCTTTTCTCTTTCGTGGCCGGCATCACAGTAGCGTTGCCTTTGGTGTCGCTGATGTCCATGGGCGATGATATCCATTTACCATCAGATGGATCGCCAGCTCGTTTGTCGGCTATTTCCATAAAAAACTCAGCGCGAGTTCCTTCACCTATCATCCCGTTTATCATTAAGTGGACACTTGCGCTTTGATTTATGATACGAAATTCACATTCCTCGCGAACATGTCCCTCGTCGCCATTTACGGCGCTCTCGGATCTAATTTCAACGAGATTAGCTCCTCCTCATGTTTTATTGATATGCCGCGTGTGACGAGGCTTCTAATTAAAAGAATTCATCGCTTACTTAGCTCTTAGCTACTATCGCCTTGCGGTTGTGTGTTTGCCCTTACCAGAAATCTAGTTGGAACTGTTACTAACAAATCCATTATTTAATCTTAGAGTCTGGATTCTGTTTCTGACTTTGTACATCGTCAATTTTATCCTAAAGTACATGTTTGTTTCAAATATATCAAAGAACACGGATTTTAATGCGATTTGTACTGATAAATAGATAAATATATGAGCATAATATTAATCAAAATGCAACGTAGATTGACCATTCAATAAAGAATAATAGGTTATCAGTATACGTTATGAAACCTAAAACAAAGTTTAGATATTTCAACTTCTGGAATTCCATTTTGCAAGCAGTCTCGTACACGGAACTGCTCCTAAATAGGTTGCAAGAAAAGTATCAAAGTAATATTTTTCTATGATGACAGCTCAGGTAAGTACACCTATAAGCTGAACAGCGTGAACACACCCTAAGGCTTGACCCGCGTTCACCTTTAGTAAACGACTAGAGGTAATATGCACTAAGACAATACGTCAGCTGTCGGCGAAATATTAACCCTTACGTACACATCGGAACAACCATTTGCTGAAGATATTTATAACCGGTCGTAGTCAGAGCCAATTACAGTTGACGGGTTAGTATATGGTTGTGGGGAACGCTGATTTTGAAAGATTTATCTATAGTTATGACGTTATGATATATTTGAAAAAGAACTTGGCTATATTCCATGGGTAAGTTTTATGATGAAATTAATGTGCTTAACATAATGATACATGAAGTCTAAAGTAATTACCGTAAAATTTGATATTTTCTTAGTAACTTTAAAATATATTTTGATGATTCTTTCGTATTCATGTTTATTTTTACGTTAAATTCTACAATCATCTACATAAAAATAGTAAACATTTCCACTTTATCGGTTCTCGGCTTTTCCATTTACCTAAATAACACTCTTGCGTCGGATTAAAAAGAATCTCTTTAAATTTCTAGAAGCACGTAAATATCCTTGCTAAAGTACATTTACAGTACGGAATGCTGTTTCAGGCCGTTTAGGATTTAATCGCCTCAAGCCTTGTTATTTTTTAAGTGTGAATCTAAAAAGCCAGGCCCATGTTTCCTATTTATAGTAAGCCTACAGAGAGATACTAGTGATTTACTGTGATTTAAGAGACTGCGGCTCCATTTGGGCATATTTATCGCCACCGTTACTAGAAGGTAATTATTTAATTACTTCCTTAATGGCTTCAGCTATTCGGATTCCAGCATTTCTAATGTTATTGTCGCGTAAAGGCCATTGCTATTTCTATACTGAATTTTAAGTGCTGAGCAAACAAAAAGCAGTAATACTTGAAGATCTTCATTCGAAAATGAATTTTGAACGATTACAGATTTTACCATTGTTTCTAGAAACAGTATCTATGGTAAAATTGTTTTGTCCTTTTTGTTCTCCAGAATATTTACGAAAGTTTTATAATTGTGCTGATCCGTTTTTATCCTGATCTTGGTATTAAAAAAAGCTCTTTAGGAGATTCTCTTGCTTTCTTCTCGGTCGACAGCTCATTGACACATCTGATAAACTATAATAACACAGTTTTGCCAGTGGCGTTTCTCGTGACCTTTTATCTTATTCCAGATTACGATCATGTGCTTAATGTCATAAAAATCCATTCCGTTGACAACAAATTAATTATTAAATAAGTCTACTCCTGTACTCAATTAATGCTTAAAAAAATAAGTACTTAGATAAAACACGTTTCATACGAATGATCAATACACAAAGGAAGATTGTTTCGCCCGCACGCATATCAAATTATTTCTTAAGAACCCCTCTTAATTTTCTGAAAGAGATAATAGAACTTGGATTTACATGCAAAATATTGACATGGAATACGATTCAACTAATTTCGTATTTTATTTCTGCTTATGAAAGTTTTATAATTAAGTTGTCATAACGAACGTTTATTACTGTCTGATATTATAATGGCTGTTTAATGGCATAACTCTGTGTTTATTGTTTTATATAATGGCTTTTATTTCTATGTCTGGTATTTAATTAAAGTCGGAGAAAAGTCGTTTATACGACAGTGTAAAATTATAGTTTTAGTCTTTGCTTACACTATAATATCATATAGTCGAAAAGATACAATAATAATCATGGGTAAAATCACTATCGTAAAAGTACTTATTTACTACTGGTAGAAACAATAATATTATTAGTAATTTTAGTATTTAATGATAGCATGAACACTAAGTTATTCATCATCTTTATTTATTTATGAGGAAAAATGATGTCGTCGGGAGCCATTATGTTCCTAGCATGTGTTTATCGTCATAGAGCGCTAAAATGCAGCTTTATTCTTTTCATTAAAAAAAAGCTTAGGGGCAAAATTTTATGAAAAAAATACGTTTGACGTCTTTGACTTGACGACCGACTTTGACGAAATGGAGTCTCGTGAACATCAGTAAATTAATCGCTTCAAAGCAAAGCAAAGCAAAGCAACAACCCATAATTGTCCCACTGCTGGGCTCGGGGTCTCCTCTCACAATGTGAGGGGTACAGGCCATAGTCTACCACGCTGGCCAAGTGCGGATTGGTAGACTTCACACACCTTTGAGCACATTATGGAGAACTCTCAGGTGTGCAGGTTTCCTCACGATGTTTTCCTTCACCGAAGCAAGTGATAATTAACTTGTAATTAATTGGCTGGCCCAATTAATCGCTTAACTTGAGTTAATATAAAATACAACCGAATTAAACCTCCTATTTTTCCTGAAGTTGGTTAAAGATATACAGTACCAATTTTTTACATTATTTATGTCTGTCATCTTATTGTCAATCTATGCCTTAACAAGCTTTGAAAGTGTATCAAAATCTACAACATCAATTTGACAGATTGACAGATCTAATAGGCAAAGGATACTATAGTACTTGTTTAAATGAATATATTAATATCAAAGACGGCTGGAAATTAGTACTAATTTAGTACTATGTACATATTACTATGTAACTTTTCATTATTTTAAATGATGTGCCGAGTTGTTTCTTTACGGCTTTTCTTCTCTTCCATGACAAAGCACCCTTCCGAAAAGCTGCTAGATTAAAAAAATGACGTGCATAAGTGATATCTATATGAAAAAAGATTTTGATTTGATTTGATTTAAGCAGTAATTATTGAAATAATCCTGCCTAAGAAAGCCTAAACATTTTATTTGCCCAATAGCGCACTGCCACGATTTTTCTCGAGCAACAGGTGCAAAACGAACGACGTATTTTTTAATGGCGTGATCTATTGTTTATAACGGAGGCTTTTTTATCCATTTTCTTATTGGAACCTAGTTCCTTATGGCGCGTTGCGAAAGGGGGCTAGACGGAAAAAATTAAGTTTAATAGTTGTAACGACGTAAAAAGTGTTTTCGTGTCGTTACAACTTTTGGTCTTATATATATATATATACACATATATATATCGAAAGGAACTTCGTTCCACCTGGGTGTCCCTTGACACCTCTCAAGTTTTTACTATTTTTTTCTATCCATCGTCTACTGATGTCTGATTAGATTTATATTCAGATGACAAATGCAAGAGCATGCTCCTTTTTATGAGGAAAATACAGGTAATATTAACATGAGTGAGTTAATAACACGGGTTAACTTTTTTTATATTGACGTATTGTAGCCTAGTTGTTAGTAAAGTTGGGTACCGCTAGAGTCCTAGAAGTTCGACTTCTGGTCGGGTCAACATTGTTGAAAATACCCCACCGCAGTCTCAATGTGACCTCGATCCATGTAATGCTGGCCATACACGATCAAGTATACTAATGCTGGCCATACACGATCAAGTATACTTGTCATGTTTGTAGCGGACTTGACGCGGCATCCAGTAAAGACGGTGTATGACCACGGTATGGCTATCTGGCTATATAGCTATCTCAAAAGGCACGCAGTTTTTTAATATTCTGCTTTAAGAAGGTGCCTTAATGTATCGGGGATGAGTCGGTCCCCACAGGATAAGGGGTATATTTTTGTATGGAAGTTTTGTTTACAGGTTAAAAAATAATGTTTTATCTGCTTTTATGTATGTGATACTGGCATAGAAAATAGCATAGAGACAAACGAGGTGACGCTCGATCTACATCCCATGGACATCAGCGAATGTTTGTATAATTGTTTGTGACACATTTCTTTTCTTTAAGGAACTAATTCTGAAATCCATGCAGATGAAGTCGCGAGTTTAAGTTATAAATAACATTTGTTTGACTGAGATCGGAGTTACAGCTAAATGTAAGTACATATTGTATAAAATTAAAATGCAATACAAAGGACCGTAACCACAAATTATTTTTGTAATCAAATACCTTGCAAATAAGACTTCACTTATCTTATAAGGCTTCTGATACTCTCTGGATAGGAATTACGGTGTAGATTTATGACTATAAAGAGGCGGAACATTAAAAATATATACTTGTGAAGTAGCTTATAACTCTAGGGTGACATCTATAAAGTGCACTTGGACTTTGCTCAGACAACAGTCAAATGTACCTACTAGATGACTCAAACACTTTGTTTATATGATAAAATTAAAAAGTTGGGTCCCGACGCTCACTATCTTTTTAAAGAAATTAGTAAGAAATTAAAAGATGAAAAGCGACCTTAGAGCTGGCAGCTTTCTTGCTCAGCGTGTTAGCATTGCCATACAGCGAGGGAATGCTGCCAGCATCTTAGGTTCTGCATATATACATTTATTTTAATTAATTTTACTTTTACTTTTAAGTATTTATTTTTATTTTATATAATGTAAATATTATGTTGTTATTTAATCTTTACATTTTAGTTATTAAAATGATTTACTAAAAGTCATACGAGTCATACGAGTATGTACATATAACGGCTAATTTGGGATTGTAGTCAAGCATTAACTTATAAGATATAAAAAAAAAAAAAAAAAATGTTTAAATTAATTTAGGACCATTATATTTGTTCCGATATTTGATAATAAGAATGAAATTAAAAATCATAGTATATAACGGCTAATGTTAAGGTTTTAGGACCATTATATTATGTGTTCGGATAATTAAAAGTCTGAGCAAAGCCTACGTACGGTTCATAGATCTCATTCTTATTTATTTAATGTGTTTTGTATGTATTTTACGTATTTTGTATACTATGATACGTATAATATTTGCGAGAAGTCACTTGATATCTGCTCAATTATTATTATATATCAAATTACCGTGTCCATAAATCACGTGTAACGCCACGGGTCATGCTAAGCGAAGCTTCTTGATATAAATCCCAAAAGAAACTTAATACGTAATATATTAACGCCCGAGGTGCTTTATTATTCATTCAATATGCGCGCTAAATGTATTGTCTTTCTAGGGTTCAGTTCAGGTTAAATTAGAACCATTTAATTTATTTTTTGTGGGCTTTTCTTAAAAATAGATCGAGTGCATTGTAGGTATATTTTCCTAATGGAATTCTGACATTCTCTTAATTCACTTATTCTTTGGATGATAAAACCTTTACAAATAACTATAAATAAAATTTAAGCTTACATACCTAGGTAGGTACATACTTTCAAAATTTATGAAGATAGTGTTTAATATTGCAGAAAATTCTTATACCAACCGTTGATACTTAAACATAAAAGTCTACAATATTGTACGGACAGGGTATCTTGCGAGGCAAGTTATTCCATTACTCAAATACTTTATTTTTCTCTGCTGATACCTCCGTTATACTTACAATGTAAATTAAATGTAAATGTCCTTTGGAATATAAGGCAGTTAGACGCGGCATTTTAAATTAGTAAAACTACTTGTGCAATTTCTTTTACAAACAGCATAATACCATGTCTTTTCATTAATGAGCAAGTAAAATACTAAGCAAACGCTGGAGTGGTATAAAATTGAATATGTTTCATAAAAAATTCGGGTCTTTTTTATCCTTCTTAGTCAGTATGGATCAATAAAGGGATTTACTAGGAAATATTAAGTTCTGAATGAAAAGCAAGTGGGTATGTATTCAAATCATCCGGATCGAGAACATAAATTTAAACTCATCGTTAAAATTTTTACCTGGCTCGAAATTGAACCCTCTTAACAATAATCCGGCATGATTACCATTGCGCCACACAATTCATTTAATGAGACGCCTAAAGTTATAATTATGACATAAAATTAGCTATATCTACCTTGTATCAAGATCGTCCAGTACCAAAACCAACATGGCTTCCAATCGAATTCCATTAAAACACCTCGATACAGCTTTGTCTGATTAAAAACCCATTTGTAAGCGTTGCCTCGTGAATACACGTCTTATTCTCGTAAGCAACCTAATAGTGAAAAGACAAAGATTATATCTTACAGATCGCGATATAAGCCACATTTTTACCACCTCTACACAAGATTCAATTATATCTCAACTAGCAGATATGCAGAGATTCGATTGAATGTGGAGCCATTATCAGGAGAATTGATTAAATTGCTCTCGAATCGATTAAAAGTACAACATGGCTGGCATTTAGCTATATTTTATACCGATAGGTTTTATGAGCCTCTATCCAAAGTGCTGTTGTTAAGTTCTGGATAGGTAAATCGTGCATTCAGAAACAACTTATTTGTTTATTATTTTTATTATATGTAAGTATTTGTTTTTTTTATTTTTATTTTACTTTATTAGGGAAATAGTAGCTTTGTTCTTGTAGTTACCGTATACAAGTAAATTGTTGAACTTGATTGTTGAATTGTTCAACTTATTACAAGTTGAAGCATTACTTTTACAATTTTACGTACCAAGTAAGTAAACAAAAATAGGATCAGATAATAAACTAAAAGTTTTCGTATAATCCTCCCATGGTATGCCTATAGCTTATATTTTGTAGGTATTTATTATTAAAATTGCAAGATCTTGATAGGAAAATATTTATTGAAATGTTAGTAACAGAAATGTTTACCTGGGTTTTAAGTTACGGAAATGTAATGCGCCACCTGTTAAAAGGTGCAATAAAATTCAATTAAAATTCTTGTTTAATACCTTTTCAATTCGTGTTCCATACGTGTTCTGTTACCTCGCTACTATGGAACAAGACATGTATATTATCTCTACGTCATTTAAGAGGGCACACAAATTCTCCGTCGACGCACGTAAAAGTAACATAATGTGTGAATTATACGCGCTTTAGAACGTAAATAATTTTATGTTAAGTACTGAAGCGTCAGGGATAAGTAAACTGTTATTTTTAGTAACCCGACATCGTTTTTCTCGAGGGAACGTTTGTCTAAAGGTGAGATTTATAAACGGTAGGTATTTAGGCTTTGCTTAGACTAAAAATAATCCAAACAAAAATAATGGTCATTAATCAACCTTAATGTTAGCCGTTTTTATAACTTCAGTTTTTCGTAAAGTGTCAGTCTTCAAATTCAATTTATTGCAATCATGTAGTAGATGAAGATGGTATAATCAGTATGCGAACTTACATGTGCCACTTATGGGCGTTGCAAAATGTTATAAATTTCACGTTACAAAAATTATAATTAATTTCATGCATTACTTAAAATCAATTTAAAAGAAGGAATACATAACAAACAATTATGTAAGTACATGAGGATGTCAATAATATAAAATTAATGTCAGTGATAAATTATATGTTAGTTATATGAAGCCTTGGTGAGGAGTTATTTGGAGTGTAATTCGGTTATATGGGCTCCGAGTGAGATCAAGTACAAATTAATGTTGGAACGCATCCAAAATTTTACCAGGTTCCTCTACCTAAAAATGTACGGAGTTTATCCGGGCTATCCTTTGCTGTATCCAACCTTGTTCGTAATAGGCATGGTTGGATACAGTAAACTGGAAGTACGGAGAGAGCTGGCCCTGGCGAAGTACCTTTTGAGGGTACTTACTGCGCGGTGAGTTGGATAACTTTTGTATGATAATATCATTTTTGTAATATTTTTTTTAAAAGATGTGCTGAGGAGTTTCTTTAGGCTTTTCTTCTCCTCCATGACAAAGCACCTTCCGAAAAGCCAAAAAATGACAAAGCACCTTCCGAAAAGCCAAAAAATGACGTGCATAAGTGTATCAATGATACCTATATGAATAAAATATTTTGACTTTGACTTTGAATCCTGCTATTCTGGAGGGATTAAAGCTGTGCGCACCCGCTGACAGCGTGTGGCGTCGTCGTCGACCACCGCTTCTGGCGCTGCGGCCCGCGCGCACCAACCTGCTGCGCAACGCGCCGCTCACGCGGGCACTGCGGGCGCTCAACGCCGTGGCATGCCATGCAGACCTTTTTACTTGTAAACTGGACGAGTTCACTGTAATTTTCTTGAAAATGTTCTCTGATTGACATTTATTAATAAATCACATTATTAAATGATGACATATTCTGACGATTAAATTATTTTATTATTATTAATTAATTATTTACTATATTTATTTGACATAATATATATATATTTTTTTTAATGACAAAATTTGACATCATTTATTTAATTACATAAATATACATACATAGTGATTAAGTACTCTGTGCTGACATACATATATAATTTAATGTTGACATTGTATAGTGGTTCCTTTTGGTTATAATTTGTATATTTTTTTGACGTGATAACGTTTATAAAGACGATGAGCCTGAAAGGCATTCACGAAAACCGAGTAACGGCCGCTCACGTCACGGAAGCGCGCGCAGCATTAGAGAGAGAGGCACGCTAGACCGGCCGTCTCTCTCCCACTCAAGCGTAATCGGTCCGCTTGGAAGGCATTCTCGAAAACGTGGTAACGAGCCTGCTCACGTCACGAGCCACAACGCGCGCAAAGTATCGAGAAAGAGATACGCTGAATAATAATAAAACGAAATATATATCTGTAATTTAATATGTAAAATTGTAATTTTCATTCTATTTCCCGTTCCTAATGTGCGAATTGACAATATTTATATCATAAATTATTCTTCTACGAAATAGACGTTATCACGTAAAACCATTGACCGTAAACCGACTTTACAGACAACCAATTTTTTTAACTACTCTATCGAATTGGGGACACCTGTAAGGTTAGATGTAGTGTGATTTTAATAAATAAATAAATACAATACAATAAATACAATTATAAAACGTGATGATCGTAAAGCTCATTGTCAACATTATTATAAATTATAATACAATTAAAGTTATTATGTATCTTAATTTAATTAATCTAGTTTGTCAATTAAAAATTCATCCACTTTGCCTTAATTTATAACATTTGAATGTTTTCAGAGCAAAGTGTAAGTCGTGCGCTTTATAGATTTCACCCTAAAAGCCTACGTTAACAATTATTAGTATCCATATTCAAAACAATTGTTACTCTCAAGCTTTCAGTATAATTTATTATTACATACTTCAATTTGCCTTTTAGGTTAGGAGTTTCAAGGGTTTCATGAATAAATTCCAGTTAAAATTGCTATGGAAATAATGGTACAATGTTAAAGTCTAAAATCGTCGTTAAGGATAAGATACCTTAGGTATGTGTCAAATTAAGAATAAGGAGTTGGCTAATGCGCTCGAGCGTGGAACTCAAATTGGCCCTAGGGCCAATTGGACTCAACGATGACGACAATAAGTTGCCCTGTCTGATTTTTAAAAGTTTATTATTACAGAATTTTACATGTCTCCACGTTTATCCGACAAAGTATAGTTCGTAGAATGGCGCTACTTTTTGCTTGTTAAAAAACATCAGTGTGGAATGTTCCGTCGGCTCTATACTTTGAAATCATTGGAGATTACTATTAATATGACATTCGTTATTCATTACGCTTGGCTGAATTCTATTACATTTGACTAGGCCCGGTTCTTGGTGGGCTACATTTAACGTCAAACATAGATGTTAATTTTGACATGCGGCGCTCAGACCTATTGGCCGGGCCGATTCATCTCATTATTTTAAATCGTCGGCCAAAACGATTTAGTCGCTGTCAAATAATATTTTGTATTTATCTGAGAACATTTTAAGTTAGAGAAAAAAATCGCAAGCAAGGTTTGGACTTCTTGAAGTGAGAATATAAGACAATTTTAATTAGATTGTTACTAGCTTATACCCGTCGCGGGTTCGTCTGTGTGGACTTCAGAATTAGTTTTTTATAGAAAAGAAGTATGTCATTAATAAAAAAAAGTGGCACTCCGGGAGTCCCAAAAGAAATGAAAACATGAATAATCACGTGTGTATTTTTTGAATCTTCAGGAAATATTTTATTGTGCAGGAAATACTTTTAAATGAAATGTCTTTTATTCATTACTAGCTGAACCAGCAATCTTCGTATCGCATAAAAATCCCCAATACCCTCTCCTTCTCTCTCTCTCTCTTCCCCTCCCTCTCTCTATTATTTGAAGTTAATTTTGGTTTCTAACTATGCGCTTAATTATGAATTTCACATTTCTGAGTTCCAAAATAACAAAGTTTCGTACAAACTTAATCCCTTGTTTTTACCTTTATTTTGCGTGCGTTTCTGCTGTGCGTTTCTTCCTAATAATTTTAACGGCTTTAACGATTTAGATGTGGTTTTCATTGAACACAAGAAAAACTTTTTTGTTATTAATTTTCATCAAGTATATCTAGTGTAAATTGCTTTGTGGATTTAAAGAAACATGTGTTTTTTTTAGATTTTACATGGATTTTATTTAGAAAATATTTTAAGCTTAATTTGTTATTACGATTTTTTTTCAAAACACGTAATTAGTTAAATTAATTATTTGAAGGGAGTTGAACGATAAAGTAGGTATATTAAAATTTTAACCTTTTTAAATTTTAAACTACATGAAGAAGTTTCTTTATGTAGGTTTAAAAAACTTGTACTGAACTGAAAATTAAATCTTAAGACTTCTATTCTTTATTCTTTTCTTCTTTCCACCCAACACAAGCAATAAAACGCTCAAAGGTTGGTCCCAACAACTGTTAGTTATTGTGTACTGATATTGTAGCCGTACAATAATTAATTTCGATTTTTTTGACGACTTTTCATTATACTTCACCATAATTATACATGAAAGATCTTTATTCAATATTGTTCAAAGTTAACTTCTATTCAAAGAAGAAAAACTCCGCTTCGCTTCATCTTAAACTTTAAATATCAAGTTTTTTTATCTTTCCATCAAGTTTTTTTATTATCTACCAAGTATAAAAATATTAATTCAACGCTGGATTATCGCTCTTTACAAAGTAAGACAGGAAGTTTAATAAGCAGCTTATTAGAATCGATGTTACGGTATTACAAGCTGATATAATACTGTTCGATAATCTTGTAAGATTATATTAACTGTTCGCTACGATCTTGTTGCACGTCAGACTACGGACAGTCAGTAACTTGAATACGATCGAAACAGACTACCAAGTTCAACAGCAATGTATTAATACATTGTTACCAGAGATTAACTATAGTTAATTTGTCGGATGAATAGTTTTTCTTTATGAGTACAGTAGCTATGAATGAATTAGAAATTTTTAATCGACGAAAAAAGGAGGAGGGTCGCAATTCGATACGTAGGTATGTATTTTTTTTATGTATGATCCTTCATAAATCGGCACAGGGTGCTCCAATTTTAATGATTCCTTTTTTTAATGGATGGGATATGTCTTGAAGTTGGTCCCATTTTTTTAAATTTTATTCCTACCCTAAAGGTACGAAAATAGGGGATGATTGATTGTTCACCCACGCAAATATTTGTTATCCCAATAACTTTGTAATGGATAATCCGATTTCGATAAAAATACACGATTTCGGTAAAAATACAGGATGTGTGCTTTTTTCAAAATCACCGGATTCGATTCCTGGCTAGAAATATTGATTTTTCAAAAATGTAATGATGCAGTTTTAGTTTTCATCAAAACGGGCCCCGAGACTATAATGAGCATTTTTCGCTATTCCTCGTAGTTTTGGATTTGGTCCTCCACGGACATTTGAAAAATTCACCTGTATATTAATAAGACGATGGATTTATCCCACAGCTTTGCTACCGTAAGAAATAGTTGAACGTTGAATGTGAAACGTATTGAATGTCGGTACGGATTATACACGGTCGGTATGTCCATAGGGTATGTCGGCTATCTGTCGGTAAGCGATACAGACGTGCGGTAACCGTTACTTGGTCGTTCCGGTATTATTTACTTTGTTTAACTGATCTGGGTTAATGAACGACTTCGTAGAATTCATATTTATTGTTAAAACTGTGTACCTATGTCGGGTTTGATTGATCACTTTTTGTAGATTTTTTATAGATCAATCGTCGGGTGTTTCTCAAAAGCGAGACAGAAAATCAATAATTTTCACTTATTATACGCTGTTCGAAAGCCATAAGAAACTAGTTGTACGAAAGTTTGCTATTATATAATTATTATATATGATTCGAAATGGTTAAACTTGATTAACATAATTAATAATTATAAGTTTAAATGTAATCGTGTACGTGTAATAGTACTTACATAATGTTCTTTAATTTGTAAAGTTTATTTATAAAATTATAAGTTATTGATCAATATGGTTATTTCAATTGGCCAGGATAGAAAAAAGCCTTCACTCCTTAATTTCAGAGAAGCCTAACATATTACAAAAGCTTCTTTGTAATTGGAAACAAAATATAGAACCGAATAAAGACGCAATTTTGTAAAAGATGAAATTCTATGTCACAAACAGTAATTACGGGCCTCAGGGTTCAAACGACATCAAAATTCAAATTTCCTTTTTAGAAGATTTTAATTCGCTGGGCCATTTTCCACGTTCCCAGATAAAATTAAAATGATGTATTCAGTAACAGGCATCCTCACGTCTTTCTTATTTATACAAAATATTTTTATCTTTACAACTAACTAATAATAAACTTGTAACGGGCTTGGATCTGTACATATTTTTGAAGTGAAACTTCTTTAGAACCGTTAGTGATTTGAAACCGGATGCAACGGAAAAACGACAGGTAAGATAATATAACCGCTAATTTCGTATTTCAATTTAAGTTGTCCGTAGCCCAATGGTCAGGACGTAGACACACAATGCTGATGCCATGATGATGCGCAGGTTCGCGTCTCAGAATATTTCTTTTTTTTTTAGTTTTATTTTTTTTTAGTTTTATTTTTTTTAGTTTTATTTTTTACTGTTTTTAAATACTTTCAAATGCTCTTTTAAATATTTTCAAAGAATTTATCAACAAAAAATAAGAATTTCATTCTTTCATTCTGTAGATCGACCAGCCGATTATACAGACAGTAAAAATGCTAAGTTGTATTCATAGATGGCGTGAGGAGTAAGATAGAACATTCGTTTTATTGCTAGATAGATTTTTAAAAAGTGCTAAGTTGTATTCATAGATGGCGCTTCGATTTATTGCTTTAAGATTCGATTAGAAATAGAATTATTTATAAAATACTGTAATATACATGTTTTATGTATAACGGAACATTGGTTACCAAGCACTCAAAATCTTGTCAGTATAGGTAATTATAAATTGTCAAGTGCATTCTGTAGAGAGACTGCAATTCATGGTGGATCACTAATATTAGTGCACAACAATATGTCTTGTAAAGATCGTAAAGACATTGTTAGTCTTTCTATTGAGCGCACTATTGAACTGGCCTGTGTGGAACTGGAGCGGTTTGTTATAGTTTGCGCGTATCGACCCCCCTCTGGTGATTTTACTATTTTTGAAGATACATTGGAGGATGTACTTAAACGGTTATGTGTTTCTAGAAAAGGATTAGTGATATGTGGCGACTTCAACGTAGACATTTTATCAGATAGTACTATGGCTACTAGGCTACTAAGTTTGTTTAAATGCTTTAATTTAAATCCATTATTCAATGAGCCAACCAGAATAACTGAAACTACAGCTACTTGTTTAGATAATATCTTTTGCAATTGTGAGATTTTAAATAAAGAGATATTCAGTAAGTTGAAGTCAGACCACTGCGGACAAAAAATTTCGTTGTATAATTCAATCACTAAGAAAAAACAAATAATCAATAACTAAAAATAAGATTTCAACTTTTAAAGAAAAAATCCACTCGGAAATGCAAACGCAGTTAACATTACAACAAAGAGATCCAATAAAACTATATAACACATTGTCTAATAACATAAATAACGAATTTAATAAAATATTCAAGTTTAAGTATGTAGATCTAGCTAAAAATAGTAAATTTAGTGATTGGGCTACTGTAGGTATTTATAAAAGTAGGAACAGGATGTATGACCTTTACGCCGAGAAACAATACAATTTTTCTCCAACTTTCCAGGAGCACGTGAGAAATTATTCTAAAATATTTAAAATTGTTTGTATTCAGGCGAAATCAATGTACATAAAGAACAAAATTATTAATTCGGATAACAAGATAAAAACCACTTGGAATATAATTAACAGTGAGAACGGTAACGCAAAGTCCTGTGATTTCAATTACGAATTATTGATTAATAATAATATAATCAGTGCTGATAAAGACGTGGCAAGCGAATTTGAAAATCACTTCCGTAATATTCCTATAACATTAACCAGTTCACTAGCTTCTTCACCGACGGAAGCACTTTCTATATTAAAAAATCATATTAATGAATGTAATATTTTATTTGAATTTCAACATATAACCGCTAGAGACTTAATTAAGGCCTTTCAGTCTCTGAAGGTAAAGAATACGGGTGATTTGTGGGGCATCTCGGTGAAAATAATACAGCATATTATAGGTATTATAGCTCCATATTTGGTCGTAGTTTTTAATAAATGTATAGATCTAGGTATCTTTCCAGATCTTATGAAATGCAGCAAAATCATTCCACTTTTTAAAACAGGTGAAAAAACTGATCTTAATAACTATAGACCAGTTTCTGTTTTACCAACCCTTAGTAAAATTTTCGAAAAGATAATATTGAATCAAATGCTAACCCATTTCAACAATAATAAATTATTACATCCTGAGCAATACGGTTTCACTAAAGGCCGTAGTACAACCGATGCCGGGGCTAGGCTATTAAAGCATATATTTGAAGCATGGGAGGCGTCACATAATGCCATAGGAGTATTTTGTGACTTATCTAAGGCATTTGATTGTGTTGAGCACGAAACATTGCTGTTTAAACTTGGCCACTATGGTATAAAAAACAAGGCCCTTAGCTTGATCGCGTCTTATTTGAGTAATAGAATACAAAAAGTCAGCATAAACGATATTAAGTCATCGGGGTCACCGGCTGTGATGGGTGTACCGCAGGGCTCGATCTTGGGTCCGTTTCTTTTTCTGGTATACATTAACGATTTACCACATTATGTAAAGAACCAAGCGGATATTGTAATATTTGCTGATGATACATCACTAATATTTAAGTGTGAAAGGAATAAAGTAAATTTCGACGACGTAAATAGTGCTCTTTCGCATGTATCGCGTTGGTTCACTATCAATAATTTACTATTTAATGCAAAAAAAACGTTATGTATAGAGTTTGTGCTACCTAATGTTAAAAAAGTCAGCAAATCTCTTAAACTAAATAACGAAACATTGCATATGGAGGAATCGACGGTCTTTTTAGGGGTGACCTTAGATAGTAAACTTCAATGGGGCCCACATATAACAAATCTCGCGACAAAACTCGGTAGGGCTGCTTTTGCTGTTAGGAAAATAAGGCAGTATACAGACGTCGAAACTGCTAGGATGACTTATGTCTTATGCCATCTTGCTGTGGGGCAAAGCAGCCAATATAAAACAAATTTTCATACTCCAGAAACGGGCAGTTAGGGCTATTTATAAACTTAGGTCTCGGGAATCTTTGCGTGAAAAGTTCAAGGAAATAGGTATACTTACAGTAGCTTCCCAGTATATCTTTAACAATGTAGTTTTTATACGGAAGAATATAAACGCGTATAAACAAAATTTTGATATTAATAATCGCCATACGAAAAGAATGCATCAATTAGTTACGCCTTCGTTCCGCCTAAGGGGCCGTCCATTAATCACGTGATCTTTTTTAAGCATTTTTTAACCCCCCCCTCCCCCTTGGTGATATGTAGTGAGGTTTAAGACTACCCCCCCCCCCCTCCCCCAACATCACGTGTATTTTTCTTTAGTTAAAAGGTCTTTATACAGATCACCTATTTTCGACATTGTTTTAATCCAAAACATGCCGAGCCGGGCAGTCGGTGGCGGCGCGTGAGGCCTTCGTTCGTTGCCTGGCAACGGCAAGTCAAAGTCACACTACACGCTGCTTTTCTATTTAAAAATCGCGCATTTCACGAAAAAATAAATACACGTGATATCTTACTACACCCCCCCTCCCCCTTCGTGATATTTTCGTGATTTTTGTCAAACCCCTCCCCCCCCTTTCAAGCCTCACGTGATTAATGGACGGCCCCTAAGTAAAGTGCAGCGATCTTTCATAGGGCTTGGTATACATTTTTATAATAAAATCCCAAAATTAATACGTGACTTGCCAATAGAAACTTTCAAAAAACGTGTAAAGACACAATTGTTAGGCAAGGGATATTATAGTGTAGACGAGTATTTAAATGACAAAGACGCATGGAAATGACCAGCTCTGCAACCAGTTCCGCTCAGAATAGTAAATACTTTTGTATTATTATCTTTTTTTTGTAATATTTTTTAAAAGATGTGCTGAGGAGTTTCTTTAGGCTTTTCTTCTCCTCCACGATAAAGCACCTTCCGAAAAGCCAAAAAATGACGTGCATAAGTGTATCAGTGATACCTATATGAATAAAATATTTTGACTTTGACTTTGACTTTGATTTATTGCTTTTTCATATCATTATCTTGAAACCAAAATTTTGGAAAGTTTCACTTCTACCACGTGTGAATTGCACACATTTTCTTTTTTTAATTAGGGTTGACTTTGTAATCAACACTGAAATGAAATGAAATGAAATAATCTTTTATTCATGTAGCTTTCTACAACTATTCTACCACTGAGATATTTATTAGTAATTATTGTTTGTCTGTCTAAACGCACATAAACTGAATACCATTAAAAATTAGATTATACTTTGCTTAGCGTATAAGTTAAATAAATTTTATGAGCGTTTATCCAAAATACTTTATCATTATATTTTATTTTACATATTACTAGCTGACCGGACGAACTTCGTATCGTAAATTAAAAATAGGGGTTAGTGTTAGAAGGGTGAAAATTTAGGGTTTTTAATGTCACATAATAAAAAATTAAAATTTTGTCCAAAAAATTAAAAAAATGTTAGGGGTGGACAAAACCCCTCAAAATCACTTAGGGGTATGAAAAATAGACCTACTGAATATGCATATAAAATTTCATAAAAGTCTGTCCAGCCGTTTTGAAGGAGTATGGTAACTAACATTGTGACACGAGAATTTTATACCTATATAAGAGATAAAACTAGGAAGATTCAGATTAAGAAATAAAAAAATACCATGTGTGCAATGCACACGTGGTAGAAGTGAAACTTTCCAAAATTTTGGTTTCAAGATAATGATATGAAAAAGCACGGAACACAGAGACAAGAGGTGGAAATGGTATAAGTGTTGATTAGTATGGGAACCGTTCTAGCCAAAAAAACACAAGTAAATGGATAATCGTATTACTTACAACTAACAAACTTACATTTTGATTGGTTGTTAGTTGTCAATTACGAATAGTCCGAGAAACCTGCTATTTATGTTTGAAAATTCACTTTAATATTTGATGTTAATTCTTATTTTTCAATGTCATATTCAGTGAACTTAGTACCTTTATCAATTAAGATCATAATACTTTTCAAGTTCTGCTATACCACAGCTATACACCGCTAGATGGCAATATTCTACGTAATAAATAATTCTATACTTAATATATAGTAATAAGGTTGACATTGAATTGCAGTTGGTTGTATTACAATGTCAATCTTATTGGAAAATGATTAAATAATACCGTCTTCTGAACGCTAGATGTCGTGACTGGAATCTAATATCAACCTTAAATGTATAGCGGTAAGTTATATTTTTGGTTAATTAGGCCTAGGGATGTGCGTGGTGCTTTTACCGCGTTATCGACAATTATCGATATTAATCGAAACTGGTATACTACAAGGTAATGTTGGTACTTGTTCTTGTACAACTTGTGTGTGTGTATGTGAAAACGTGCTCAAAATTTTGAAAGCTTATATCTATTACAAGGCGTAGACGTGGCCGTAGCTTTTTTATATTAACGTTAGCTAACTAAACAGTATGTCGATAAGTGAAATTTCAATGTAGCTCAACGTAGCTTAGCTATAAAAACAATGATGTGAATTAGGATGAATTTCAACCTTAACGTTATACAAAAAAGGTAAAAAAGAATGCCCATAGCCAGTACTCTCAAAAAAATTATTGTGTCACAATGATTTTTGGACAAAAAATTAAATTAAAATATTTCAAGTATATACCGTATTTTCTAAAAAAATCCTCTTTGAGAATAATTTTCTGAAATTAATAAGTAACTTTACTTCCGTTTTACAAAAGAAAACCATTGGGCCATTTATGTTTGGATAAGGGCCAATCAGAAATATTTTAAGATCCTTCGGGTCAATAGGTTGCATTGATTCCATTATGATTATGATACAACAATAGATGACTTAAGGGGACTGTCAAATGAATTAGAAAATTATTATAATCAGCCAGGAGTAATAGTGTTCTGTGATTATAATACATTATAAACTACATGGCGTTTTGGGACTGTCAAATGAATTTGAAACTTAAAAGAACGACATTACATACGCAATCGACTTTAATACGCCGGCATAGGCTCCATATTACTGTGAGTTTACTATAACCTAAATTCAAACTAATTTTGTTGAAAATCTCGTATTTCCTACAATAGTAGGTTAATAAACACTGACTAAAGTTAGTATGTGTAATTTACAAGACACAAAAATGTTAAAGTCAGTACAGTCATTTCTCCATACTAAATGGGCATTCTCCTTTTGTTCGACCTACAACGTTTAGTAGTAGAACCAATTGCGCCATCTAGTGTCGCCAAGGAATAGTTTAAACACCTTTATTTTCGTGGAATTATATTTCCTAGCTTTGAAGCTCTCATAGCCCGGCGGATTGCGTCGATCCTAAGCGATCGAAGAAGTTAAGCAACAGCGGGCGCGGTCGGTAGTTGGATGGGTGACCGCTAGTCCAAAAAATTTTTGAGCGCAATTGCAACATCCAAACTTACAACCTTTTTGCTTCTGCCCAGCAATGAGTAAGATATTCTAAAAGATCACCAGCTTATCTGCCGTGGCGGAAACCGTATTGACGGTCACTGAAACTATGAATTCTTCTTATAAAAAATGCTCTGAGCATGGTACTAGATTTTACTGGGAACCAATTGATCCGCCCAGTAGTTTTAAGCCAGTCTTCTTTTCTTTATGCGTCTTAAGGAAATCTAAGAAGTAACTATAGAAACCAAAATAAGCATAATATTCAAATAATTATTATAATTATTCATAATAATATTATAATATTGACCAAGTTCACTGTTAGAGATTGCCAACTGGCATTATACTATTTATATGTATTAACTATAGGTTACGAACATATTTTCTCTATAAATAGCCATTTAAACCCTAATCAGTCGGGTCTTGGTCGTATAATATTACATCGTAAATAAAAAAAAGAAAATGTGTGCAATTCACACGTGGTAGAAGTGAAACTTTCCAAAATTTTGGTTTCAAGATAATGATATGAAAAAGCAATAAATCAAAGTCAAAGTCAAAGTCAAAATATTTTATTCATATAGGTATCACTGATACACTTATGCACGTCATTTTTTGGCTTTTCGGAAGGTGCTTTATCGTGGAGGAGAAGAAAAGCCTAAAGAAACTCCTCAGCACATCTTTTAAAAAATATTACAAAAAAAAGATAATAATACAAAAGTATTTACTATTCTGAGCGGAACTGGTTGCAGAGCTGGTCATTTCCATGCGTCTTTGTCATTTAAATACTCGTCTACACTATAATATCCCTTGCCTAACAATTGTGTCTTTACACGTTTTTTGAAAGTTTCTATTGGCAAGTCACGTATTAATTTTGGGATTTTATTATAAAAATGTATACCAAGCCCTATGAAAGATCGCTGCACTTTACTTAGGCGGAACGAAGGCGTAACTAATTGATGCATTCTTTTCGTATGGCGATTATTAATATCAAAATTTTGTTTATACGCGTTTATATTCTTCCGTATAAAAACTACATTGTTAAAGATATACTGGGAAGCTACTGTAAGTATACCTATTTCCTTGAACTTTTCACGCAAAGATTCCCGAGACCTAAGTTTATAAATAGCCCTAACTGCCCGTTTCTGGAGTATGAAAATTTGTTTTATATTGGCTGCTTTGCCCCACAGCAAGATGGCATAAGACATAAGTCATCCTAGCAGTTTCGACGTCTGTATACTGCCTTATTTTCCTAACAGCAAAAGCAGCCCTACCGAGTTTTGTCGCGAGATTTGTTATATGTGGGCCCCATTGAAGTTTACTATCTAAGGTCACCCCTAAAAAGACCGTCGATTCCTCCATATGCAATGTTTCGTTATTTAGTTTAAGAGATTTGCTGACTTTTTTAACATTAGGTAGCACAAACTCTATACATAACGTTTTTTTTTGCATTTAATAGTAAATTATTGATAGTGAACCAACGCGATACATGCGAAAGAGCACTATTTACGTCGTCGAAATTTACTTTATTCCTTTCACACTTAAATATTAGTGATGTATCATCAGCAAATATTACAATATCCGCTTGGTTCTTTACATAATGTGGTAAATCGTTAATGTATACCAGAAAAAGAAACGGACCCAAGATCGAGCCCTGCGGTACACCCATCACAGCCGGTGACCCCGATGACTTAATATCGTTTATGCTGACTTTTTGTATTCTATTACTCAAATAAGACGCGATCAAGCTAAGGGCCTTGTTTTTTATACCATAGTGGCCAAGTTTAAACAGCAATGTTTCGTGCTCAACACAATCAAATGCCTTAGATAAGTCACAAAATACTCCTATGGCATTATGTGACGCCTCCCATGCTTCAAATATATGCTTTAATAGCCTAGCCCCGGCATCGGTTGTACTACGGCCTTTAGTGAAACCGTATTGCTCAGGATGTAATAATTTATTATTGTTGAAATGGGTTAGCATTTGATTCAATATTATCTTTTCGAAAATTTTACTAAGGGTTGGTAAAACAGAAACTGGTCTATAGTTATTAAGATCAGTTTTTTCACCTGTTTTAAAAAGTGGAATGATTTTGCTGCATTTCATAAGATCTGGAAAGATACCTAGATCTATACATTTATTAAAAACTACGACCAAATATGGAGCTATAATACCTATAATATGCTGTATTATTTTCACCGAGATGCCCCACAAATCACCCGTATTCTTTACCTTCAGAGACTGAAAGGCCTTAATTAAGTCTCTAGCGGTTATATGTTGAAATTCAAATAAAATATTACATTCATTAATATGATTTTTTAATATAGAAAGTGCTTCCGTCGGTGAAGAAGCTAGTGAACTGGTTAATGTTATAGGAATATTACGGAAGTGATTTTCAAATTCGCTTGCCACGTCTTTATCAGCACTGATTATATTATTATTAATCAATAATTCGTAATTGAAATCACAGGACTTTGCGTTACCGTTCTCACTGTTAATTATATTCCAAGTGGTTTTTATCTTGTTATCCGAATTAATAATTTTGTTCTTTATGTACATTGATTTCGCCTGAATACAAACAATTTTAAATATTTTAGAATAATTTCTCACGTGCTCCTGGAAAGTTGGAGAAAAATTGTATTGTTTCTCGGCGTAAAGGTCATACATCCTGTTCCTACTTTTATAAATACCTACAGTAGCCCAATCACTAAATTTACTATTTTTAGCTAGATCTACATACTTAAACTTGAATATTTTATTAAATTCGTTATTTATGTTATTAGACAATGTGTTATATAGTTTTATTGGATCTCTTTGTTGTAATGTTAACTGCGTTTGCATTTCCGAGTGGATTTTTTCTTTAAAAGTTGAAATCTTATTTTTAGTTATTGATTATTTGTTTTTTCTTAGTGATTGAATTATACAACGAAATTTTTTGTCCGCAGTGTTCTGACTTCAACTTACTGAATATCTCTTTATTTAAAATCTCACAATTGCAAAAGATATTATCTAAACAAGTAGCTGTAGTTTCAGTTATTCTGGTTGGCTCATTGAATAATGGATTTAAATTAAAGCATTTAAACAAACTTAGTAGCCTAGTAGCCATAGTACTATCTGATAAAATGTCTACGTTGAAGTCGCCACATATCACTAATCCTTTTCTAGAAACACATAACCGTTTAAGTACATCTTCCAATGTATCTTCAAAAATAGTAAAATCACCAGAGGGGGGTCGATACGCGCAAACTATAACAAACCGCTCCAGTTCCACACAGGCCAGTTCAATAGTGCGCTCAATAGAAAGACTAACAATGTCTTTACGATCTTTACAAGACATATTGTTGTGCACTAATATTAGTGATCCACCATGAATTGCAGTCTCTCTACAGAATGCACTTGACAATTTATAATTACCTATACTGACAAGATTTTGAGTGCTTGGTAACCAATGTTCCGTTATACATAAAACATGTATATTACAGTATTTTATAAATAATTCTATTTCTAATCGAATCTTAAAGCAATAAATCGAAGCGCCATCTATGAATACAACTTAGCACTTTTTAAAAATCTATCTAGCAATAAAACGAATGTTCTATCTTACTCCTCACGCCATCTATGAATACAACTTAGCATTTTTACTGTCTGTATAATCGGCTGGTCGATCTACAGAATGAAAGAATGAAATTCTTATTTTTTGTTGATAAATTCTTTGAAAATATTTAAAAGAGCATTTGAAAGTATTTAAAAACAGTAAAAAATAAAACTAAAAAAAATAAAACTAAAAAAAAATAAAACTAAAAAAAAAAGAAATATTCTGAGACGCGAACCTGCGCATCATCATGGCATCAGCATTGTGTGTCTACGTCCTGACCATTGGGCTACGGACAACTTAAATTGAAATACGAAATTAGCGGTTATATTATCTTACCTGTCGTTTTTCCGTTGCATCCGGTTTCAAATCACTAACGGTTCTAAAGAAGTTTCACTTCAATTACAACACACCGATATCGATAAATTTATCCCATCCCTTCCCGAGTAGCAAAGAATGTTTTCAAAGAATGTTCTGGAAAACAATAGTCGAGTAGCAGTACCATTTAAAACATAAAAATAACCTTATTGCCGTGTAAATAGAGTAGCTTTTTGATCATAAAAATGTATTATTTCCTTTAATTTTATGTTTTGAATTTGAATTAATACAAAATAAATATAAAACTAGGCTTAGCTGTGGGTGGCTGTGGTATGAAACACTGCCATTAAATAAATTCTTAGCTCTGCTATCATTTTTGCACCCAAAATTGCACAATAAGTCATATTATTATAATTTAAGTCAAATTTTAATTTATGTAATGCACAACCGACGCAGCTCAGTGACAGATATGTTATCCGGGCAAGTAAGCGGAGCTACGCTTACTGTTAGTCGCTGTGCCCCGCCTACTTCGCACTTCCACCTCTTGTCTCTGTGTTCCGTGTGAAAAAGTAATAAATCGAATCTTAAAGCAATAAATCGAAGCGCCATCTATGAATACAACTTTGCACTTTTTAAAAATCCATCTAGCAATAAAACGTATGTTCTATCTTACTTCTCACGCCATCTATGAATACAACTTAGCATTTTTACTGTCTGTATAATCGGCTGGTCGATCTACAGAATGAAAGAATGAAATTCTTATTTTTTGTTGATAAATTCTTTGAAAATATTTAAAAGAGCATTTGAAAGTATTTAAAAACAGTATAAAAATAAAACTAAAAAAAAATAAAACTAAAAAAAAAGAAATATTGTGAGACGCGAACCTGCGCATCATCATGACATCAGCATTGTGTGTCTACGTCCTGACTATTGAGCTACGAACAACTTAAATTGAAATACGAAATTAGCGGTTATATTATCTTACCTGTCGTTTTTCCGTTGCATCCAGTTTCAAATCACTAACGGTTCTAAAGAAGTTTCACTTCAAAATGCATAATTGATATACATTATTAGAAGCAACACAATGGCGAATTACTAATAACTTAATAATGAATAACAGACCTGTCTGTCGTTTAGCATTAACCGGGCCTAGGAATATTTAATTATGCACAGGAATTTCGTATAAACCTTGTTTCCCAGCTATTTATAATATTGTAGGTAAAGTCGGGAGCACATGAAGCTTTTCACTTGTAGTACGACTTACGAGCCTTACATCTACGGCATAACAACGGTACAGAGCCCGACGTGTAAAGCTACACAAGCTCGTGACTGTACAATAAATAAAACTTGTAAATACATAAGTTATTACAATGAAACTTTTATTACATCGTCTCAAACTTTTTGGTCTGTGTGTCGCATGTCGCGTGACGCTCGGCCGCGGAGTGGGGGTAAAGTTTAATACCCTAAATCTTTTAAAACCCTAAATCGAATATTTATCCAAAATTTTTTAGATAAAGTGTACAGTGTATTTTTTTGTAATTACCAGATTTTAATAGTATAATGGTCAACAAAGATTCTTTTTTTGATTTGGTTGCTTTACATTTGACAACTAAGGGGGATCTCTAGGGGGCAGCTACCCCTTCTGCCCCCCTCCCCCCTTCCCCCTTGGCGACGCCCTTGAGTAGACCATGATGTGTAATAACGTATCGGGTACTTATTATCGCAGAAAACGCGACCAAAGCCGCGCATGGCTAGTTGCTATAAACAAGAAATACCAAATGGCATTTTCATATTTACTTAATTGGCGGACTATCAAGCGATCGCAGACATACGACGCGACGGTGTTACCACATTCCGATGGCAATGCTGCCATACTAGCATGTTGGTGCGACGAGTCTGCCATAATGCTTAAATTGTATCGAGTTACATCACTGTTTCGCGCCCTTTAATGCTGTAAATGTATTTGTAAAGACTGGTACAGACTGTCGGATACGTACAAAGTTAGAGTTTAAGATACTACTTTTGAAAACTTTGGTTTTCGTTCTTCTTGATAGTTATTGCTTGTGATGCGAGGGGTCCTGTACTCCATTTTTGGACGAGTCTTATTTGGTAAACAATCGTGGCACTATTTTTATAGAAATATTAATTTAAATTAATAAAAAAAATTGATAGTAAAAAATAAATTACTTTTCGTATGGTATGGTAACTGATTTCATCTGTCTTTTAATCCTGTTTTTCAGCCGCATTTTTAAATTACAAATTATGTACCATAAAAAACACCGTGAGATTGACCAAATAGGACTGATCTAAAAAATGGACTATACTAGACTTATACTATAGGCATCAAATAAAAGTTAGGTTAGTACACTTACCACGAATCGTTGGTGTGTCCGCACCTTAACTCCAAACTCTCGAATCCGTCGCAACGTTGTATTGCGAGAACAGATCTATCGATTAGGCTTAGCGTCGCGTTAACAAGCCGAGGAAGTGGTACTTAGACGTTTTATTGTGCGCGTTCAAATGAGGATATTGAACTTTGGCTCAGTCTGATTAATGTTTCCGTTGACGGTTTTAACTGGAGTTTGAAAAAAATATTCTGTGCGAAATATAGAGAAGAAATACTTGGAGAATAATTCGCTAATACGTGTTGTAGTCATTGAAGTATTATTACTAGCGTGTAGAACCGACACCGCGAATACCACGTATGCCCCAATGCATTGGCGCCACGTGGCTTCAATCTTCAATGGATTCGTTCGGAAGAGAGTTCATTAGACCATACGGTCTCATCTGAATGATTGCCAAAGTAGACCAGCTTGACGACTGGCTTACTGGCGTAGTTTGGTTATTGAATCAGAAGATAGATTGTTCATTGATAAATGCAGTCTGCTTGGAGTGGCTAGGATTTGATGTCAAAGCTATAGATATTTATCATCTGGTGAGGGATGCTAGAGAGTTTATTTTATTCTTAAGTACCTTTCTAATGAACAACGGACGAGTGAAAGGGATTTGGTTAAGTTACTTGTAGGTTACGTTAACGTGTTGCGTTACGGGGTTTACAAAATCCCGTGCAGAGCTTTCGTTTTGTGCGGCGTCAAAAAACGTGTTCTTTCACTATGCGGAAGGCTATAACGTCTAAAGTTTTATGTATTAGATAAAGACAAATATATGTCGGCGAGCCAATGATATTATAAGTAAAAAAGAGGTATGTAGATGTCACTAGCGCGCCGAAGATGAAGATCGCTTACGAAGCGGTCAATTGACCTCGTTTACTCGTGGTCGCTCTGTCAATACAAGACAATACGCACGCTTTTGTTGTTGTAGAAGTACTTGAGATTTGACATACAACGATAAAATGCCTTCGTGTATTGTGTATTAATTATAGTAGTGTGATTTGTGTAGTGAAACAAAAGATAAACGCGTGTGTGTTGTAGCTCTTTTTGGTTGATTTGTAAGGGCATGGCGTATCTATGTCGGCGAGCGATCTCTTTGACTGTACAACGAGCGGCCGATGCAAATGCTGTTATGCAAGAAGAGTCATGAAAAAAATATTTAGAATAAGGAATTTTATAATATTAACTTGAGCATTTTTTTATCAATACATTTTCATGCATGTTATTTTTTTATTCTTCCACCGTTCGAAAAGGTGCTTTGTCTTTGAAACGAAGACAATATGAATGAAATTCTTATGCACATATCCTTATGTAATATCAGCTTCTAGAATCAATTCATCGGTACTCCATTTCTTCGAGAATTTTAATAATAATAATAATAATAATCCTTTATTTCAGACATAATTATCCATATCGTGTTAGTAGGTACATATGTCTTTACAAGCTAGTGTTAGTAGAAATAAATTCAGTATAAAATTAATAATCACAATAATTCAATAATAAATAATAAATTAATAATAACAATAATAATTTCAATAAAATTTCAATTTGATCCAGTCGCAACCTTCGTCATGAAATGTTGCAAGGGACAATCCAGGCGAGATGCCACCATCTTCAGGATACTGTTGGAGCTCTCTTGTAACCTACGGAGTATGGAGGCGGCCTTTTTCCGTCTCACGGCGAAAAAATCGTCAATCCTCGTCGCACAGTGGGACGAAAATCGGGTTTCATAGACTTAGGATTTTTATGTTAAAATTTATTTGCTTCTTGTCGCAAACTGACGTAGAACCTTTTTAGAAGCCACAACATTATCATATTTATGCACCGCAGGCGACTATAACACGAAAAAAATTTTTTTTAATTAAATTTGTATGGAACACAACAGAAAAACCGATTTTATTCGAGACTGAGGAGAGTGCCCCTAATTCCCTCTGGCACGATTATTGCCACTATTTTTCTCTATTTTTTGACATATCGCACGTTGCGCGCACTCGATAGACTTTGGGTGAAAAAAAATGAAATATATTTTTTTATTTTTTTTCACATTGTGCACGTTATTTTCTATGCTTAAGGGCCTTCAAGGCCCTATTTGGTACTTGACACGTTGTCTAAAACGAGCTACCTACTGCAATGCCTAACCTATTTAATAACAGTTTACCGACTAACCTGTCCTTGTATAATAGGTTACATGGTTATTTAATCAGTTACTAATGACGATCCCTGTGTTCATCAATTTAGTCAATGAGCTCGACTTAATGTTGTCAGTACTCGGCTCATTATTGTTACTATTTTAATTATTATTGCACCTACTTATCAACCTATCCCCTAATAGTCCCAGTCCCATTATGATGGGTAAAACAAGTATAAATACAGGGAGCACTGTATATTTACTTTAGTTCAATTTTAACTAATCTCTGTAAAACTGTGCCAGTATTAATTGTGGATATGGAAACTTCTATTTTAAAGACAAATTTGGACCTATATTTGATACTGAAGCAATCTGGGAAGTTTGGAAACTATTTAAGAATGTTTGAGACTATTCAGTCTCAGTTAAGTCTAAGTTTGTCAGAAGAAGATACAGACATTCTCCAGGAATTCTGTCGAAGATTTAGCCAGTCTGTATTGAAGAAATGGAAGTTGGCGAAATTTAACACAGACTAATTCCGAAAACATTACGCAGATTGGTTGGAATGGAACATTGAATGGCCAATTTGCGTACGTGAAAATCTACGGCCACAGTGGTTTTTTACTGGACTTCAAGTAACGAGTGAACCCGGTTCTTGTCTACCTTCTGTTGTCTTGTCTAACAAAACCTGATACCGAGTTGGCAACACTGATGGAGTGCGAATTGGCAGCCAACATACCTAGAAGCAACAATAATGCAGCCAAACGAGTCTGAATCAAGATTTAATGCCGACGTACATCTATATCAACATGAAAGTTTACGTACTTCCTTTAAAGGCGATAAACTTAGTTAATTGCAATTTGTTACGATCATTATAAAGCAGTCGTTCATGTATCTCGTGCGCTGGTATTTTTCATAGTGGCATTAAAACTATTAAGGCTTGAATTTAATTAGCGTAAATTAATTTACTTCGAATTAATTTTCGAATGTTATTTCGATTTTCGAATTTTAAGTTTTTTTTTTTTTATTAAATTGACACTCGCCAAAGCAAAAAATCTTGAAGAATCATCGAACTTGGGAGTTAAAGAAAACTAATAAAGGGTGCGTGATTAATGTGATTAATGTGATTTTGGTTACTTGGCTACTTGGCTAGCTTGGTGGACTATGGCTTGTATTGTATCCCTCACATTGCGAAAGGAGACCCGAGCCACAATAGTGCCCAAGCTTATTTATTATGGGTCGCGACACTCCCGACGATGAGGATGTAAGTCTGCGGAAAATACGACATGTCATCTTATTCAATACTAGCTGTTGCCCGCATCTTCGCATACGGAAATTGTTTTACTTAATTTGACCCTCTTGCAGAAGAAAATTAAAAAAATGGTGAATTTATATTGAAGCAATTATGTTTAACAATTTATATACTGAAACCCACGATACAATCACAAAGGATTACTCCAGCAGTGGGTTTTGTAAAATAAGCAATATTCACATTAATTTGTTTTTCTTTTTCTTGTAAAATTTTGAAACCTCAAAAATATTTAGGTATTCCATCAATTTAAGCAAGGAACATTTGTTGCAAAGAAGCAAATCGGTTGATGTTTTAAAAATATTCCATACAAACATACATCTCGTTTCCCAGGGAAACCTTTTAATTTTACGAAATAAAAAGTTTCCTAAAATATGACCCGGAGTATTAGTAACAACTTCACAAATTTTCATCGCAAACCGTTCAAGGGTTTTCATGTGATGCCCGGACAGACAAGGAGACAGTTGAGTTTTATTATAGTATAGATAGACTAACGCTCTGCTCGCGGCTTTTACCGCGTTTTCCGGGACAAAAGTACCCCGTTTATGCCAGATCATCCATTTATCCACACTAAAAAACTTTCACATGTAATAGTATAATATGGGATACATTAAAGAAATATAAACGTATTATTTATATTGTAATAAAAGAAAATATCTTCACTTAAAGTCCAACAAATCAGGTTTGTATTAGCTATTTATTTACTACTTGTAAATAAATTTAATAAACAAGGCATAACGAAAAGCCATGAGAAATGTTCACTACATAACTTTTCACCGTCCAACTTTGTCTGGTAATATTTTATTTTAACATAACTTCATTCCTTACCAGCCACCAACGCACCGAAGATAATTTTATGAGCGGTGTGTCGACACAGTTAATCAATTATTACAGATTGTAAACTTTGACAAGCAATTAATTTACCATTCGGCTTCAATCTCCCGTCGATCAGAGATCTAGAAATGTCACGCAATGGTAACTTGGCTTAGGTTTTTTCTGAACGTAGCGTTTATAATGCTTATAGTACATAGTAATGAAAATTACCTTAACTTATAGGGTAAAACACAGCTTTGGGCTGGTGATGCAGCGGCGATTATTCTTTACATGTGTGTGTGTGTTCTTTGCATGTGTGTGATATAATTGTACGCACTAAGTTTGCATCTTTTGTTCACCTCTCCACTAACGGGCCTTCTGGAAGACATTTCAATTAGGAATAAGAAGTGCCCTTGTACAATTTTTTTTAAATATTTTTTTCCTATGTATACGTATTTATGTGTGTACAAAATAAATAAAATAAATAAATAAATAATAGTTCAATAGATAAATAGATAGATAGTTCTATAGACGATTTCCATCACTCAACGTGAAGTGTAAAAAAAGTAGAACTATATCTAATAATAAATACAATTATAGGCCTATCGGCGTTTTCGAACTTTAACGGACATGTTAAGCATTTAACCATAGCTGTTATCGTTAGATAGCCGTCGTTTAGACAATGATATGGTCATGTTGGACTGTTTGGGGTTTTCTAGTTAGTATGTTAAAACCTTTACCTACTTTCCGTATAAACTCAAATTGTAGACAATAGGTTATCATGTTTTTTGTACGACATAGTGTTTTAATATAAAAATATTTTTAGACGTATCTTTTTTCGAAGTTTCCTCGTGAATTAGCACGAAGCAAGAATTTTGTATTGACTTATAAAATTTGGCACAGTATTATGTTATTTAGAGCCACTACTAAGCGAAACTTTATGATAACGATTCTCGGTAATCTTTGATATTCTGCATGTTTTTTGTCGTTGTGATTGTAGTTTATGAAATATGAAATAACACAGTTTCGTGCGTGAATAATTTAGAAACTACACTGCGTAGTGAGACATCGCTTCACTTTAACCCGTGGCATTTTTTGCTTATACAGGTAGTAGATTGCCTGATAATCGTTCTCTGATTCCAATACCACGTGTATAAAATTATTGCCTTCTCATTGATCTCTATTTTAAAAGTCATTAACAAAGAATATAGTAAAATATTGATCAACTAGGAAATCGCTCTCGCTTCGCTTCGGGAAAAATAATAAAAAAAAAATTTAATATAGCCTATGTCACCCGGGGATAGTATAGCTTTCCAACAGTGAAATAATTTTTCAAATCAGTTCGGTAATTTCGGAGCCTATTCAATGCAAACAAACAATCAAATCTTTTCTCTTTATCATATTAGTATAGATAACTCCACAACAGGAAATCAAGCGAAGGTGCCTCACAAAACAATGGGATGAAAATAAAATGAAAACGCCGCCACGCCGCGTGCAAACTTCCCTAACGCCTATTTGGTTTTTGCGTCGGTCTGATGTAATGGAACGAATCGATCTCTGTGACCAGCAATTTGTATTATTTATCGCAATCGAGCGTGTACGTGTTGTGTTGGATGTGATGAGATTGGAAATGAAAGTCAAATTAAAAGTTTCATTGCAATAGAGTTTTTTCAATTAATTCTGGTGACTGCTTTTAATAAGTTCATTGGAGTCGTGATTTAATTTGTGGTTCCATTAATTGCGTTATTTTGGCGTAGGTCGTAATGTTTTTTAGTGAGAGAATTATTCTTTGACTTACCCTAATAATAATTTAAATCTGAAAATTTGTCTATGACTATGGATGTTTGTTACTCTTTTACCAATATACCCTTAAAGTAACGTTACGCTTTTACTAATATACCCTTAAACTAATATAACTATTCATCATTTAAATGAGTTGCACTGTATTACATAACTGTATGACTTATGAGTAAATTTGTCTATGACTATGAATTAGGGCTTCCAAATATTCGATAAAATTAATATTCGAATATTCGATTTTTTTTTGGGAATTATTCGAATATTCGAATATTATTCGAATATAAAAAAACTTTAATAATCACGTCTTTATTAAACTTAGGAGTGATTTGCAAGTACAATATTTTGATTTTGTTCGTGTTAAATGAAAATTAAGGAAATTTCAGGATTTAAATCAAATAAAATATCTAAAATTGTCAATAAACACACATAATATCAATCAACTACAGATCTACACACCACAACAAAGTTATATCAATCGACGCCTAAGTTTTGGAGAAGGAAGGTCTCTTCATGATGAACTCCTTCTTCAGAAAAAAGCCGCAACGCAGGTGGACTTGGATAAGTCCTGATGGTTCCACGAAAAGCGAGATAAAATTCATTCTGGCAGACAAACGGCACATATTTAATGATGTCTCTGTGATCAGCAGATTTAAAACCGGAAGCGATCACCATCTTGTAAGAGGCACATTAAATATCGACCTGAAACTGGAACGGTCACGCCTGATGAAATTCAGGTATCAGAAAACTTTCAACTTGAGCTGCAAAACCGTTTTGCGTGCCTAGAATCGTGCACGTGAGTGGACGAGTTTAATACCAGGATGGTAACAACTGTCCACGAGGTAGGGTCGAAGTATTTCAAGACCTACCCTAGTGGTAGATCTCAGAACAAACTCTCGGTCTTATGAGGGATTGACGAGAACTATGTGTGCAGTCTCCAACCTCTGTGAGGGAATACCGACAGCTCAATTAACAGATCTTCAAGTACAGGCGACGCGATTTGCGAAAACACAATGCAAATCGTGTGAAAACCACAATTGAGCAAAACCAGGGCTCAAAAGTGTTCGCCAGGGATCTGTCTATTGGGCAAAGTCAGCTAACGAGGTTGAAGACCGAGTCCGGCACCATGGTTTCGTCAAAACCCGAAGTTCTGAGGGAAACTGAGAGATACTACGGATGGTTGTATGCCTCCTCTCAAGCTCCACCTTCTTGCGAGGAGAGCGACAAGCGAGCTAAACTGACACTACACAGAGGATTTCCCGGATGTCAGCCTGTATGAGATAAGAGAGGCTTTCAAACAGCTTAAAAACAACAAGGCACCGGGAGATGACGGAATCACAACCGAGCTTCTAAGAGCTGGAGGAAAACCCCTTCTAGTGGTGCTCCAAAAACTGTCCGATTCCGTCATCAACACTGGAACAACCCCGGAAGCGTGGGGCAGAAGTGTGATGACTCTGTTCTTCAAGAAGGGTGATAAAGCCTTTTTGAAGAACTACAGGCCCATTACACTTCTGAACGTTTATAAGCTGTTTTCGAGGGTGCTTACAAATCGCATTGCACGCCGGCTTGACGACTTCCAGCCTCCCGAACAAGCAGGATTCCGAAAAGGCTACCGTACCATAAACCACATACATACACTGCGGCAGATTATACAGAATACCGAGGAGTGTAATCTGCCGCTATGTGCCTATGTGGACTATGAGAAAGCCTTTGATTCTATCGAGACCTGGGCGGTACTAAATTCTCTCCAGCGGTGCCGGAGGTGTTGAAGTGTTTGTACTCATCTGCCACCATGTCCGTCAGAGTACACGACACAGCAACGAACCCCATCCAACTGTAGAGAGGTGTCAGACAAGGGGATGTCATATCCCTAAAACTGTTCAACGCAACGGGCGTTGGAAGACGTGTTCAAGCTGATGAAGTGGAAACAACGTGGCATTAACATTAATGGCGAATACATCATACACCTGCGATATGCCGATGATATGATAGTCATCCTGGCGGGTTCCCTGGAAGAACTTGGTACAATGCTCGGGGACTTAGCGCCTCACAACGGGTGGGTCTTAAGATGAACATGGACAAGACGAAAATCATGTCGAATGTCCATGTCACACCAGTACCGGTTGTTGTTTACAGCGCTGCTCTCGAAGTTGTAGACGAATACAATTAACCTGTGACAAGTGATCCAGATTGGTAAGTCCAACTTCGAGAAAGAAAGAAGTCACTCGTAGAATCCAACTCGGATGGGCTGCGTTCGGGAAACTGCGTCATATCTTGTCGTCTAAAACACTACCTCAGTGCCTGAAGTCGAAGGTGTTCGAGCAGTGTGTGTTGCCAGTGATGACATACGGATCCGCGACGTGGTGCTTTACTATTGGCCTAATCCACAACCTCAGAGTAGCGCAGTGGGCTAATGAGAGGGCTATGTTCGGTATTTCTCTACGTGATCGCATCAGAAATGAGGAGATCCGTAGACGAAAAAGGGTCACCGACATAGCTCAAAGAATTAGCCGGCTGAAGTGGCAATGGGCTGGCCACATAGTGTGAAGGACCGATAACCGTTGGGGAAGAAAGATCCTCGAATGGCACCCACGTCTCGGAAAAAGGAGCAAAGGACGCCCCACGACCAGGTGGACTGACGACCTGAAGAAGACAGCGGGCATCCGCTAGATTCAGAAGGCTCAGGACCGGTCAGAGTGGTACAAGTTAGGGAAGTCCTATGTCCAGCAGTATCAGCATATTATAACAACACCAGCGGAACTTTACAGGTATGCCAAGTTTTAACTTCATGGGACTATTCCCTCAGGAGTTCTGTTAAATAGCCCTTGGCTTCATCATCAGTATAGCTCCTTGTCACCAGGTTTCCCGGATATTCCCGAAGTCCGAACCCTTCCATATTTTGAAGAATTGCGCACTCTCACCGCCCAAAATGACATTCTGAAGGTCACGCGCCAAGGCGCTAGCTTGAAAATTGTATTTTGACTATTTTGTGCACATTGGAATCCGAATTTGGTGTTGAGTTAGGTGTTGTAGAAATTGATCGAATATTCGAATATTGCAGTTCTTGTATTCGAATATTCGAGCCAATTTATTATTCGAATTATTCGAATATTCGAATATTCGATGGAAGCCCTACTATGAATGTTTCTTACTCTTTTACCAATATACCCTTAAAGTAACGTTACGCTTTTACTAATATACCCTTAAACTAATATAACTATTCATCATTTAAATGAGTAGAACTCTATTACATAACTTTAAGACTTATGAGTAAGTACAAATCTAGTCCAATAGCAAAATGTCATTAGGCGATAATTTCAAATTGCGATAAATCCTTTCACGTTAGCACTAAAAGTCAATAGGGCCATACATCACCTACCCACGTTCACATCACAATACCTATTATTATCTCGTGATACCCTGACAAAGCGAAGCCATTATATTACTTATAAAACATGTTAATATCTAATGAGTAACGAAGTCTCATGAGAATAACGAAGAGATTTTTTTCTTTCAATTGTACAAACTCATTGTTATGTAAAGAAATTTTCCATATTTTGTTGTTCATGAGCATCGGCTCATTTGTCGACTGTTATCATTAAAACGAATAGGTATTTCCATTTTAACATTTTAATAACTCAATGATTCTTTGTATTGTTGGCCTTTTTCCAATAAAATATCATTAACCCATGCCTCGAGAACAAACAATTATCTGTCATATAAAACGGGCGGGAATAAATCCGCCCGCCGTTTTTCCTGAGTTTTCCGGGATAATACTTAAGTACTCTATATTATTCCAGATTCCATGGTTCCATGGAGGTCATGGTTTCAGATCAGATTCATCATCTACCTGTGTTCTAAAATTCATGAAGATCCATTCAATAGTTACATACGAACATATAAGAACATACATACAAACATACATATACATCCTCACAAACAAACTTTCTCATTTATAATATTAGTACGATGCATCACACTATCAAGCTGAATTTAACGTTATTATGTCTCCCGGAATAGCGATAAATAAAATCAAGCACCAACCATTGCTTTGTAAGAAGTATCCCTGGCTATTTGTACTAACAGCATTCCTAACTAAATGCCGATGTATGACCATAAAAGGCGGCCTCGTTATATGTTGTTTGTCCGTCAGTATGTCAAGCGATATAATATCCGAACAACGATATTCTTGATATGGAATGGGTAATGGCCGTAACACGCATAAAGCTTGCAACTATTCGGTTCTATTGCATATTGCAAGAGCTATTTATATTGGTGTGGGACCAAGAGTACTTGGAATCTAAAATATGTAATGTGACTGTGACATAATAATAAAAATAAATATTAGTAGGTATCTCATTAAAATCATTTATTCATAAAGGTCATTTTTTAATATTTCAGTTCGCTTAACCTCCACTGTTAATAAATGGTAGACTCTGTTATACCTATAATAGATGAGTCCCTGTAGGAGGATATTGGACCCCTTTCTACCCAGTTTAATAAAAAATTTTGAGAATGAAAAGTGAAATAGGATAACAACTATTTTGTTGTGCTGTGAAAAAATAGAGTTAGACTGACATATAGAAAGACAAGAAAGGTACCAGGTTTTTTTAGGATATACAGAACCCTAGAAGCCATCTTTATTTAACTCACGGTATGCGCGTTACAAACCAACCAACCATCGCCCGAGGGATATCTGACCACTCCAGTCTCTACAGTAAGTACATACCATCCGTGCCTATTACTGGGTTAATGCACTACGTTACTTACCATAATTATGGTTAATTTTAACCCAACTTAAGTCTTCTATCTGCTGACGACATTTTGCTAATGTTTTATGATCCATATGTATCGTCATTATGAATTGATGCTTAAAGGCCTTAAAGTTTAAGCGGTAACAATATGATAATGACAGTTATTGATATATGATCAGTTCATGCAAATTAGTTATAGCTGTTTATGTTAGTCGCCAAGCCATGATGCTAATTGGTCACTGTCGCCATACTAGTAATAAGAAGAATTACTGATGCGCTGCCGACAAATAATTTTTTTACTCAAAAATAAATTGATGCTTGACCACACTCCCACCAGATTGTTAGTAGGGAAGTGGTTCAAGACGGTAAGTGATCTAACTTAGATTTTTTTTAAGGAAATAGCTGGCAAAAATTTTTATTAGGAGTAAAAGCTTTATTGACTCTTTTCTTGAAGACATCATCGTCATAGACCGCGGGAACGCGGACGTGCCTGCGTCCGCTATTATAGTCCTCCGCGGTGCGATAATAACGAGGAAAACACTTTCAACTTTATGGCGTACTCAGCGGGCGGATAGTAGGATAGGACGCTGCCGGGATACGATCAGCTTTCGAAAATAATCCAGACGTCACCTTACCATGTGTGCGTAATTTTTAGTCCGGTCCGACGCGGTAATGGCGGCCGATTAATAACAGCATGGTGTCAATGTGTGCGTGTGATACTTGTAGGAATAGAGGAGTTGGTATTACTATGGGTGCCTCACTGAATTTGTTGTTGACATTCCGTCTGTTCTTTTCTTAAGTCTGTGCTTTCAGTACCTTATTTATACCTACCAGATAATACTGAAGACGTCATGTGACGTCATACAGCGCCGCGCGTCGCCGTTATGGGTTATTATGGGTTGAAGAAATATCTATCTACCAAAAATTATTTTTTTTATCTGACTATGTTTCACGTTATTAATACAAGTGATAATTAATTCAAAACATGCACTTCGATTCGGACCAGCGACGGGTCGGCCGACAAGATTGCCAATACGATTATAATATCTAAACGCCGCTCAACACCCAGAACCTTCAGATTTATACAAGCGGTAGATTATGAAGTGATTAGTCATTCTCATACATTTGTTATCGCAGTTATGAAATACGGTCGCTTGCTGTTGCCGGGTAAATTTGCCAGGAACCATGAGTTGGTACGGAATTCCTGATTGTCAAACAAAATGTTTTATTAATAACATTACTAATTGGCCATTATTAGTTTGGTAGCCAACTATTTTTTGAACAATTTTAAAAAATACTGTATATTGAAGATAACTCGTGTTTTACAGTACAGCTATAGTTCTGATCTCCAATCAATTTTATTTGGAATTTTGTTAATCCATTTCGATATTTGGGCAGAACAAAACAACAACAAAAAACATTTTTTTCAGGGTACCGTGGTAGTAACAGCTGGTAATGTGAGGATGAATTTTTTATTATTTGCATAGTGTGAGGTATTGTTGAATAGGTCTTTCAAAAATATCATGGATCTTCTGAGACCATTTTTGGATTTAGGGGTCCGTTTGGAAAGTAATTTTGGTTAGAATCAAGTGTCCCCCCCCCTGCCGGCTAAATGGTTGGAGTTGGACAAATGAAAAAAATTCTTAAAAATAGTTTATATGATGACTTTACAAGGAAAAGAATGAGTAATAGTCGATAAAGTTACTACTTCAGAACCATACATTGCGCGTGGCCTGACACGCACTTGCCCGGTTTTTTAATATATCTACCAAAATTTGAAAATGGAACACATAATAAATGTCCACACAGCAGTCCATCCGTCTGTACTCTGTCCGTCTGTACTCATTGACTCTCGCTCGATACGCACTTGTGAACTGATGATAAGTGAACACTTCTTTAGGCGTGTTTGTTTGTTTTCACTTCTGTCGGTACTCCCGGAGTGCCTTTTTTCTTTTTTTCGCTAGTGAAAAATTGACTAGTGACAAAACGGTGATACCCATGGTGCTGATTATGTTATGGGCAACAGTAATCTTACCATCAAGCCCGTCTGTTTATTTGTTCGCAACTTTTTGCCACTAACAGCCACCAATCCAAATACCGACCACGCCCGATATTGCTTAACTCCAATTACAATCGAAAACCGCCGTGCTATGATCTCTACGGCTAAGACAAAAAAGGCCAGACAGTTCAATCATAATTTACTGGCAACATTAAGCAACAAGCCTAGCCGCGCCTGGCCGTGTAGACCGACGACTCCGACGAGGAGCGGCAGTGGCCAAGGGCACCGCGTGGGCGCTGGTGAATGTTGGCGCCATCAGCATTGTTAACCCAAATCCGAGACAGGCCTGATTGACGGCGTAAGTACTTGCAAATACATTAGGTATATTTATCGGCCGGTTAATAAGAACTTGGTTATGGCGTTTAGACTAGTGCTAAAAATAGGTAACTCATTTATTTATACCAACTAGATCCGAGACTCGCTTTAAGGTCCAAAATCGATAGTAAGTTTCAATTCAAAGCGTTACTTCACATTGACATTAGTTTGTATGTACGAGTATATTATGCGTGTGTGTTTTGGTGAAAAATTAAATAGCCAACATAAAGCGTGACCACAACATTGGCAAAAAACGATGTACTGCAAAACTATTCAAGGTCCATCAAAGCAACGTAGTTTCCGACGCGATGTACAATATCTTATATGTTTGAATTGCGACAACGCAACGCATTGCGATGTGACATCGTTCTTTCGATTCGTCATAGCACCTCGTCGGTTTGCTACTGAAGATTAATTTAAACGGACTGTTGGTTCATGGAGGATGGTAGGTATTGAGCCACAGACCCTACAACTATGCTCGAATTCTATTCGAGTCTTGATTAAACTGCGTTAATCAACAAAGGGCCTACACGATTGCGATTCACAGATGAATGTAAGTTCTGAAACTAATGATTCGTACCCAGTTTGCCCAAGTGGAATGTTTAAGCCTAGTCAAGGATAATTCAGAGTTGTTAAAGTGGATTCAACAACTCATATTGGTCAAACCCTTTTGGAGCGGCTAAGAATAGGTACTAACCCCAATTTCATGCCTAGTAGAGCATCGTAAGAGACAACATAAACCAGCTCGGTGGTGAAGCTTCAAGAGAATTATGTTATCAAAATTATTATTATACTAGGAAATCGTCCTTGCTTCGCTTCGGGAAAAATTGTAAATAAAAAAATATAGTATAGCGTATGTCACCCGGGGATAGTGTAGCTTCCCAACAGTGAAAGAATTTTTCAAATCGGTTAGGCAGTTTCGAAACCTATTGAATGCAAACAAACAATTAAATCGTTCCTCTTTATAATATTAGTATAGATTAAGTCATTAATATTAAGACTGGTATTTTTATCTCTCCGTGAAGTCTGCTCGGCTTGCATCACCCTCTTGCTAGAGTCAGCCGTTCTTTCATTCTCTCTCTTCTTGGTCGGCAACGCATCAGTGATTCCTTAGGTGCGTCTGATGTCCATAGACGACGGCCACTTACCATCAGGTGGATCATCAGCTCGCGTGTTGACTAGTTACATAAAAAGAAAAATAAAACATATAATAAGCTTGGCGTAAAATACAGTCCCAATAATACGGACTGTACATACTTTAGGAAACGTGCAAAAACTCAACTCGTAGGCAAGGGTTATTACAGCATAGATAAATATTTAAATGATAAGGATACATGGAAATGACCAGCTAGGCAACCAGTTCTGCTCAGGTTAGATAATACCTTTTTTTGACATTTTTGTAATAAATATAAGTTTTATTTTTAAAAGATGTGCTGAGGAGTTTCTTTACAGCTTTTCTTCTACTCCATGACAAAGCACCTTTCCAAAAAGCTGGTAGATCAAAAAAATACGTGCATAAGTGAATTAGTGATACCTACATGAATAAAATATTATTTCATTTCATATCACTTCTTATATGGACAGGAGTCTCTTCTCCTGAGACCAACTCAAATGGGGAAAGTCCGCGCGAATGATATCGCTCACCCAGTAATATAACGGCACATCTACTTTGTCATATTTTACAGAAACGAATTTCAAAAATTTAATAAAAATGTTTAAAATTAATTTATGGGTTCTGTTTACAATTTTTACAGATTGTATGGGATTGGTTACTAGTATAGACATTAATACATATTTATCACTATGTAGATTAGGCAATTTTAAACACGTATACCATATAAACTCAATTTTGCATTTTTTGCAGATGTGCCATTATATTACTAGGTGAGCGATATGTAACTTATGTAAGAATGCATATGCATTTTAACATATTACTTACACCTTTACAAAGTCGTCATCTTAGTAACACGTAGACGCTTGCATTATAATCCGAATGAGACAAGCGTTGCTGAAGGCTGTGACTTGCTCAGGCATACGACTTGACCTACATACTTCAGACGTTAGGCTGTTTCGCTAACCACATAACCAATTTCCTACGCTAGTACAGTCAATAAAGTAGTTGTAGAGTGCGTGAGCGGGAACCTAAGCGATTTCTTCAGAAACTTATTCAGGGTGCTTAGGGGGATAACATACTAAAAGTCCCCGCGTCTAGGAGGTGAGCCGGAGGGAGGGGGGGGTTACAAAGGTCTCAATTTTAGGTTTTTCACCAATATCTCAAAAACGGTGCGTTGTAGCGAAAAATGTTCTAAGATGAAATGAAAGCTTATAAAATTCTCTATAACTTTAATTCTGTACACTTTTTCTATATCTCCAACCGTTTTTGAACTACACGCTCCAGAAATGTCGAAATTAAAGTAATTCAGCGTGATAACCATTACCTGATGCGAAAATTATCTTAAAATTTATAGTAACCTAAGCTGGGAGTACCTCCACGTAGTAAAGGCAGTAACAGTAAGAAATCGCGTTTTTTATAACTTGTATTGGATAACTGAGCAGAGGCGGGAAAACAATCATGATTTTGATGACGATTTTTTTTCGCTCAATATCTTTAATGCTCGCTGTAGGAAACTCGACCTTATTGGCTAAAACTCCTATTAATATTGTATACTTGCCTTCGGGCTTATGTTATTATAGGTTTTCGCAATTTTATTTTGTCTGGCACGGTAGCCTAGCCGGTAACGCAAGGGGGCAGCCACAAAATATTCTTTTTAGATATACATACACTGTTATTAGTAACACAATTGGGTTATCCAACATGAGTACTAATAAGAGTCCTGTATGTATTTTGTATGACGAGAATGTCGTTGAAGGAAGTAACGATGTCTCTGAGGGAAAGGAAAGGGAATACTGGGTCGTATTAAAGCTAGTAAGGAAAGGAAAGACGGCAAATATCGAAGTTTCCTTGACTTGACATCCCTTTTGATTTACATCAGCTGACGTAAAAATGACACCCGAATTGATACCATTAAAAAAGACGTTAGGCAGGCATCTTTATCTAATGAAGAGGCAGGGCAGTCGCAGCTCAGACCTTCTGCTCCACCATTTGCCTGCAAGAATAATTGTTTTTTATGTGCATGTTGCCTTAATGAAGATATAAAAAAGCCTTTTAACAAAAACAAACAAAAAAAAACGAGTATCTCAATCGTGGGAAAGTAATCCATGTAAGCAAATATTTCTTCCATAGCCTCTACGACATGGGTATCTCTAGAGATCTCAGTTTTGTAGAGTTTTGGATAACTGACAGGCTTCACAAGTGAGTAATAGTGTCTTCGTGATATTTTGCTCCTTCAACAACAATATCGGTAATGCAGGAAAAAATATCAAGAACTTCGTTACCCCAGGCATCATTTTTCGAAGAATATACCTGCTTGATACAATATTTAGAAGCTAGAGTCTCAACTGAATGTACAACCCGCCTTTTGTTCAAAGGCTTTTTTATATCTTCATTAAGGCAATATGTACATAAAAACAATGATTCTTGAAGTCAATTGGTGCAGCAGAAAATCTGAGCTGCAATGGAACTGCCTCTTCATTATATAAAGATGCCTGCCTAACATCTTTTTAATGGTATCAGTTCAGGTGTCATTTTTACGACAGCTGATGTGAATCACGCTGTTATCACGCTGAATAACTTAAATTGCTACATTTCTGGAGCGTATAGTTCAAAAACGGTCGGAGATACGGAAAAAGTGTATAGAATTAAAGTTATAGAGAATTTTATAAGCTTTCATTTCATCTTAGACCGTTTTTCGCTATAACGCACCGTTTTTGAGATATTGGCGAAAAACCTAAAATTGAGACCTTTGTAACCCCCCCCTCCCTCCGGCTCACCTCCTAGACGCGGGGACTTTTAGTATTTTATCACCCTAAGCACCCTGAATAAGTTTCTGAAGAAATCGCTTAGGTTCCCGCTCACGCACTCTATACCCTCTTTTGAGTCATTCCTTGACTGGACTACGCGTAGACATTTGGAGTTATGAATATTTTATTACTGACACTTTGGTGTTGGAAAAGATGGAAACAGAACGCTTATGTCATACTGTCTGCCTGTCTGTCACAATGTTTCTGAATCTACTACAGAACATTTTTAATGGAGTTCAAGTTTCGGCAATTCACTTCCTACTAAAGTATGGATTTTTGTAGCTCTCTGGTGCAAAAACTACAGAACGGATTTTCAAGGAATTTTGCATATAGGTAGAATATGATGTGTGTAAGAACATGCTGCACATACACATAACATATTGTACTTGAACTACTTATTATCCCGGAATACACGTGCGAGCAGAGCGCTAGTAAAAAAAACAAAGTCAAAGTCAAAGTCAAAGTCAAAGTCAAAGTCAAAGTCAAAGTCAAAATATTTTATTCATATAGGTATCACTGATACACTTATGCACGTCATTTTTTGGCTTTTCGGAACAAAATGCGGTGTTTGATATTTTTGTCAATAAACGTTAGATTGCGCTCATAACATGTTTTTAACAACAATATAGCATATTTATATTTATTTGACGACCCGCGTGGCGCAATGGTTACCATGCCGGATTGCCGCGCCAAGGGTCCTAGGTTCGATTCCCAGCGAGGCAGTTTGAATGATGAGTTTGAATTTTTGTTCTCGGTCTGGGTGTAGTGTCCTTGTCTTGTGTGTTGTCCATGGCACCCACGACACAGGGAATCCTAGTGTGGGGCTATGAGTGTGAAGCGTTATTTATTTATTTATTTTCATACGTAGTAATATTCGTGTGGTTAACACAATTTGTAGCTAGTAACAACTGTAATTAGGTTGTCTATTCTCATTCCGAAGCACTTGAAAGTTTAATCCGCGAGACAACAGACATACGATGAGAAAGCGACTCAATTAGTAGTTTTGTAAAGTGACAAATTACTAAGTACGAAGTAGTAATTTCTCTGTTTGATGCAAATTCCTGCTATTGTACTAAAGTAATAAAACTGCTTAGGTATCCCACATAACTCACATAAGACGCAAATGAAAATCTTCGAAACCCCATAAAAGCAAGCTCCAGCTAAAACATTTCTCTTACCGTTATTGTTCAACCTTTGTTATCATAGATACCTTTCTTAATGACGCTATTTGATGGCGTTAATTGAAAACCCATGAGGAAGATATTTGGTTTATTATAGTAATACAATGGATTGTTAAGTGCCTACTAAATGAGAAAGTAAAGCTTTAAATTAGTATTGGCATCGCGGAAATAATTAACAGTTAGGTTATCTATTCTTAATAATTAATAGCAGTGATAGCCTAGTGGCTAGAACGTTGGTCTCTCGAACGCGGGGGCCCGAGTTCAAATCCTGGCACGCACCTCTAATTTTCTAATATTATTATGTGCGTATTACAAGTTAATTATCACTTGCTTCGGTGAAGGAAAACATCGTAAGGAAACCTGCACACCTGAGAGTTCTCCATAATGTTCTCAAATGTGTGTGAAGTCTACCAATCCGCACTTGGCCAGCGTGGTAGACTATGGCCTATACCCCTCACATTGTGAGAGGAGACCCCGAGCCCAGCAGTGGGACAATTATGGGTTGTTGCTTATCTATTCTTAATGCTGATGCACTAGTGTTTGTGTTAAACGTTATCAAACGTGGAGCTATCGGGGCGTCAATGCAACGCATGCGCGACGATTGCTCAGAATGAGTTACTATTAAAACACTTTGTACACTATCAATCTATAAAATAGATTTCGTGATAGTAAATTTCAAATATGATAATATAGATGTAATATTTGTATGTTCATAATTATTTATTAGCTACTTTCCCTGATATAATTCCACATCGATGTAACGCTTAATTTTGTAATAGCCTTCTCATACTTGAATTGTTGTAAATCATCTTTTTAATAGTATGTACAGTTTACAGAAATCATTTTGAAAGGAAACCTAATTGATAAAACGGGATTTTTTAGAATAAAAGACACGTGTTTTCTGTAAAAAAAGCTAATGACAGAGATAATTTTTATTCAACAGAGAACATAAGAAAATGTTGCCAGGTGATATAGATTAAAATACATTTTATTTGGTGTAAGCTTTTAACACTAATAAATAAGAAACAGAATAACCCAATTAAAGATCCTGTAGCCCAGATGATGTTGAACTTACCCGAGTGAAGTAACTAGATTGCTAGACAAAAATATTTTGATTAATTTTAGTGTTAGCTGTTTTTATAAGAAGTGGCATTTAACGGTCACAGCCTTGTAATGTTAGAACAATTAATTTTGTGTTATTGCACGATTCTTTTACAAGACATTTTCTGAGTCTAAATGTCAGCTGTCCCCGCAAGCGAAGCAGTATCAGTTTCCAATTAAGATTTCTCATACTTTGATGTTTGCGGATATGGCCGAGTGGTTTGAAATTCAAACTTTTAACAATGGTTTCTCGAGGGTTGTTATCCTGTACGATTGGAGGTAGAGGTGACTAATGGTGGTAGGATTTGTTAGGATTTGTTTTATGTAGAACAACAAACGTGCTGACAATCCACCTGATGGTAAGTTGCCATCGTCATACATGGACATCAGTAGCACCAAAGGCATCACCAATTTGTTGCCGACAAATAAAGGAGAGACAGGATAGGATTTATACACTCATATCTACCTACCACTTTCTTCTTAAAATTTACCTTAGAATATTTTTTACTTCAAATATAATAATATGTTTTAAATTTAAACTTACCATCGGTTTGCTTGTATTCAATAAATATGTAGCAATGGTTTTAGGTGCGGGACTAAGGCATATTAACTAGATTTCTGAGATAAATTGTTTAATTAATAAAAGTACATAAAATGAACTCTTAGTTTCTGAGAATTCTCCAGCGATATATCAATGAATTTCCGAAGAGTGTTTCTGCTAAGTATAATAAATCGCTGTGGATTCGCCTGCGTGGGCGGCGGCAACAAGTTCGCTACGTGTACACTACGGCCGACGTATCTTGGCGCGTCTGAACATAGGCTTTGCGAACTTTAGCGCATGCAAGACAGAGATAGCGACACGAACATGCCAACGTGTGACTGAGACATAATACACCGCGCATTGTCGAATTATGTTACTGCGCAGCCTTCTGCGCGAAGTTTAGACGAGCCAAGATACGGCGGTCCTACTGTATCGCGTAGATAGCTACGCGATATCGATCTCCAGATTTTTGTTTTTTATCCTGTTTTGAACCGCTGTAAATCTTTTTTTGTATCTTTAGAATGTAGATGCATTGTTGGCTGGTACGGCTGTGGGTACCATGTACAATATGTTTTATTTGGCTAGATAATTTATTTACTATCTTTCAGTAGTTGTTTGGTTTGTATGATAGTATCACAGATATGAGATACTAAAGTAAGAAATTTTAGTGTTTTGTAAAACAATATAGTGTTTTGGGAGATATTGAATTCATCTTATTAGAATAGAATTAAGCAGGAAAATAATTCGAGGAACATTGCACACAATGAGCCTACCTAATGTTCTCTAAAGTTATTTAGCGAAATGATCTTAGTGATTGTCATATAATATTAATACTACTCATTAATACTACCAATAAAGTCCCTTCGAGGGGCCCTACCACCAGCAAGCCGGATTTAGTCGCCTCTTACGACACCCTTCCGGCGAGGGATTAGGGTTAGCATTCTTAGCCGCTCCAATATACTTGTACTTACTAATACAATACAGCTACAGACCCTAATATTGTGAGAAGATATCTGCGACTAGAAGAGGCAAATTAGTGTTATGATGATTGAGCAAATCAAGTCTGAATCAGGCTTTGAATTTGATTAATGTCCAGCAAACGGAAATGACAGTTCATCCAAAGAGAAAGTAAGGAAACGATAATTCTCGTTAAATATTATGTGGATATTAGTGATCCATACTTATAGAAATCGTTTAACACACATGCGAAACTTTTTAACTTTGTCTTTAAGGAAATAATCTCCGCAATAGACCAGTTATTCGTAAATTATCAATGAGCATAGGTATTATTACATTGTACCTCCCCCTTACATTGTTACCCCTTACATTGTAAGAGGAGACCCCGAGCCCAGCAGTGGGACAATTATGGGTCGTTGCATTGCTTTTATAGGTATTATTAGAGGTATCATAATCGGTATCTAAGTATTATATTTATAAAAGTGAAAAACGACATACCGCTAGGTAATTAAACAAAAAATCTCAGAAACTACCAAACCGATTAAGATGAAATTTGGCAGATAGATAGTTTATACTAAGGAGACGTCAGCTAAGAACGGATTTTTGGAAATTCATTCCCTAAGGGGTAAAAAAAGGGGTTGGAAGTCCTTTCACACAAACCAATTTCGTCAGTTTTAGAGTTATAAATATGACAATTTTTATGTAAGTTTATAGTTATGAACAAAAGTTAATTTTAACAATTTTTTTCGAAAAATCATCCCTTAAAGGGTTTATTTAGGGATTGAACTTAGTATGCAACTTCGTCTTTTTTAGGGTTCCAAATTAGTCCAGTGCTGCAGCGGTTTGGCATATCTTCCAAATATTACTATTAGTAATAAAGATTATTACATACATACATACAAGATACGCGCGAAAACATAACCCATAAACTAAACTAATAAACTAAACTAACCAAGTCAAATGTAGAGCATGAATTATATGTTCTTGTGAATAAAATTTTAGGCTTTTCTACACAGAACTTGGCACCTATTTAGATCCCAACTCTTTTTTTGAACATGGCTCTTATTTCACTTTTATGTTTTTATGAGATTCTAATTTGTTTAAATCAAGAAATGTTACATCATCTAGATATTAAAAACATACTATTACCTTCTTCAAAATAAATATTAATATTTAACGGAACCAATACAGGTACCGTTCATGTAAATATGTTTAAGAAGTAACCATGTGAATGATCAATATACGAGTCACGACGTAATTTGGTATGAAGTTGCGATGTGAAAGCGTAATAAAGTGTGATATTTGTTTATGGAAACTTTGTGTGTTATGGTGACAGTTATTCTGAATAATTCATTAATCGTTTGTATAGCAGGCAACTAAAATATTCCGGTCACAATCAAAACATTAGGTTGCATTGTGTTGAAAATTATGTTTTAATGTAAACATTTATAAATCATATTCTTAATTACTTAGTGGTGTGCCAGTTATATTAGGTTGTCTATTGTTTTCCTTCAGTAAAGAAAAAAATTAAAATTAAATCGGTCAAGTTGGACAATATTATTAGATCAGTAGGAGTTCGGCCTCCCCCCATCTTGAAGTACTTTTGAAATTCCACTTGTATCACACATATTCACTTTTGACTCTAACCAAAATTAGCATTTTAAAGCCAAATATTTTGCAAACGAGGGTTTGTTTAGGGGTCTAAGTCCAAAAATGGTCTCAGAAGACCCGTAATATTTTTAAAAGACCTTTTCAACGATACCCTACACTATGGCGTATGTAATGAAAAAAAATATATTTCCATATTCACGTTACCTGTAGCCCCTTTTTTTTCACCTCCCCAGGTACCTACCATGAAAAAAATATTTTTCAATATTTATTCTACTGTTTTGGAGTTTTATTAAATCTGTATATCCATGTCAAATAACAGCTTTCTAGCACTAAGGGTCTCGGTGCTATGCCTCGGACAAACCGACAGACGGGCGGACGGACGTACGGACGAACATGACGATTTTACTTCGGAACCCTAAAAATTTACATAATTATAATATCGTCGCATTCATCGCTAAAAAAGCCCCATTTGTCATAGCGCCTAAGTTCTAAGTAGCGCGCTTATCGCGGATAAAAGTGTTGAGGTTCTAGAAGCTGACATCTTGATTGAATTGTGTTGTAATGGTGTCAATTATTTGGAAGCTAAGACTAAGCTATCCTTAAAACACTGGCGTTCTGAATAGGGCATGCAACAACCCATAATTGTCCCACTGCTGGGCTCGGGGTCTCCTCTCACAATGTGAGGGGTACAGGCCATAGTCTACCACGCTGGCCAAGTGCGGATTGGTAGACTTCACACACCTTTGAGAACATTATGGAGAACTCTCAGGTGTGCAGGTTTCCTCACGATGTTTTCCTTCACCGAAGCAAGTGATAATTAACTTGTAATACGCACATAATATTTGAAAATTAGAGGTGCATGCCAGGATTTCAACCCGGGCCCCCGCGTTCGGGAGATCAACGTTCTAACCACTAGGCTATCACTGCTCAATAATAGGGCATAGTTGTACTTTACTGCTAAAATTGAATGGAATAATTAAATCAAATCTATACTGAAACAGGTATATTTTTGTGCAAACAATGTAGACCATTAAATTGTTTCGCTGGAATATTTATTCAGTTATACAATTTAATCTAAATAATAGAACATTTCAGTTCCTGTTTATTTATACGAGATGTTTCTATAATGAAACGCAGACGAGTGTAAAATTATGTCAACATCAGTAGAAATTGTACAATATTTATTTACAGAAGGACCGATTAAAACAATTAATTTTAAAAAGAAAAAGCTTTACTCATTGACACGTATGACATAGTGCATATCGTACATATAATAAAACTGTAAGTAATCGATGTCTGTACATGGAAAATATTTGAGAAAAACTGCTTAATAAATAACGCAATAGACCTGATAACAATGATTTTTTCCTTTTGCCTGTTTACCTGTGCGTTTGTTCTGGCTAATCTCATAAACGGCTTGCCGCTTCCGATTTGTGTGCGGAGGCATTGAAGTGAGCTTGAGTTAAAATTTTGTGTTTGTTTTATTTGAATCGCTACAAAATTAAGAAAAATACATTTTAAAAATCTCGTTCTTACATTTTTACGAGTGGATTATCTGTACTAGGATAGCAAATATTACACATTTATATTACCGTTTATAATACCGTATATATTACCGTTATATTCCCATTAATATTACACATTTATACGACTTTTGTGAAGATGTTTGGTTGTTTGGAAAATCATCACGCGCTAACCGTTGTAAGCACAGTCATTTATTGTATGGATTATGATGAAAATTGGCAAGTAGGTAGATACATCATATCCAGAATTAAAAATAGGGTCGATTATATCCCGGTTATACATGCCCATGGAAAGATTTGGACGTTTATATGTTTGTGACATCACTCTTCCACGAGCGAAGCTATGGACGAAATAGAATAAAATTTCTAAATCCTGGCGACGGTTGTGACATTGTCATATGATAGTATCCGCTATATATATCACTCTACAGACATGCGATACGCTTGCTACACAGCTAACCAGTTCTAGCCAGTGATTTAACTCGGGAGCATTGTAAGCAATTATTAGATCAAGCTAGATTTATCGGCAATCGGAATAGTTAACAATTTTCTAATCTAGGGGAATGCTGCTCGTTCTGAGAGTCTTAGGGATCCTGGGATAAATAACTAATTTCTGTCAAAAAATTCGTTTTTATTTAAAAAGAATAATATATTTACAGCTTCATGACAATGCTATTACATTTTTGTGTTGCCAGTAACTCAATAAAATAAACATAGGTATTATAATAAATTGCAAATCCAATTAACTAAATCGTTGAAGTAATTTCGAAGTTACGAGTCGACAAATATTAAAGATTGCATAATAGACTATACCAGACGCATTAGTGAGAGTTGATGAGAGAAAATGTTCACCAACTTTCTTTTGACCACCATGTCGGTACTTTCAGTGCCTTTGATCAAGTTGCAAATGCCACATTGGTTGCAAATGCCACATCGTGATAGCCTAGGGATGGACATTGAAAAAAAACATTGATGTTTTTTTCGATGCAATGCATTGCATAGTGGCATCCAATGATGTGTAAATAAATATAGATACGTCATGCCCTTACAAATCAACCGAAAAATTTGTTCCGACGTCCGCAAGGCATGCCTTATTGCTTTATCGCACGTCTTTATCGCTCTCGCGTCAAAACTACATCGCTATCTCGTTCTTCACCTGAATAAGAGTTCCCAATTGGGAACTTTTTGAGTCACACAACGCGCGCGCTTATGACATATCTGCCTCTTTTTAATATATAATATCATTGGTGGCATCGATGTAATATCGATGTTTCAAAAAACACATCGATGTTTTCCATACATCGATTGTTTTTATATTTACTAGCGTTGGGACTAAAAAAAGGTCATCGGCAGTGAATTTGATCTCTAAAAACTAAGGAAACGCTTTTCAACGTTAGCCTAATATGGCCTAATGGTGGATTTTGTGATTGTTTGGTTTGGTAATCCTATTAGGTTTGCCTCTTCGATGCATCGAATAAAAAACATCGATGCTTACTCGATGTTGACATATTAAAAAAACATCGGATTGAATCGATATTTCCATACTTTACATCGAGTGTTTTTAATACATCGATGTATATCGTGCATCTCTATCATAGCTACCTTAAAGTTATCGTAAATTATAACTAATTTGGCAAATTATAACTTAAAGCAAAACTACAGTGGTGTCAAAGTGATTAATCATTTTTAAGATAGATATAAATGTATCATTCAACTGTCAGCTTTAATTTAAATAAATCATTCGTTCTAATTTTAAATTCGAATGGATGGTGACTGAATGCTTTTGTAAACTACGTCTTGTTATTAACAGCAGACAGCCAAAATAAATATTAAGAGTAACTGCAGTGTGGACACGAATGGTAAATGTCAAAATGTAATGTGCTATGTGGTGGATTCATTCGTTCTAGGGCTGTTACTTTCAAAGGCTTGTAAGAGTTGAAAAATCGATTTTCTGCGTCGCTGTCGCGTTCTGAACCTTCTAATATTGTAAGAAACTAGTGGGTATCTGGCGTGTGGCATGTTGAATGGAAAAAGTCAAAAATCAAAAAAAAAATTAACATAATTAGCACAGGACTTGAACCCAAGTTATTCGGGATGAAAGAAACTTTCATAATTACATAATGATCATAATTATTATATTGAATTTGCCTTTAACAACAATTACATGTTCAAAAAAACAAATATTTTACTGTCTGACTAAATAAATGACGTAAACAATGATATTATAAGTAAAAAAGAGGTAGATATATGTCACTAGCGCGCCGAAGATGAAAATCGTTAGAGCAGTTAATCTCGTCTGCTCGTAGTCGCTCCGTCAATACAAGACGATAGGCAGTTTTGTGGTTGTCAGAAGTGCTTGAGATTTGACATACAACATTAAAATGCCTTCGTGTATTATTGTAGTGTGATTGGTGTAGTGAAACAAAAGATAAACGTTTGTGTGTTGTAGCTCTTTTCGGAACAGATTTTTAGGTTGATTTGTAAGGACATGACGTATCTATGTTTTTTAAATATCATTGGACGTAAATAAGTCAACATTAAACTTTTGCGTTTATCGACTTTACCGACAAATTACCTAACATTCCTCAGGATGAAATGGCCGAATAAACTAATTTACTTGCCGCTGTACCATTTATAGTAATGGTTGAATGGATTAACCATCTAATTCACGATTTGTGCTTGTAAACTAATTAATTTCGTTTCTCCATTTTCATTACGGAATTCACAATAGAAGCTACTTTCACTTTATAGGCCTTTGAATATCCAGAAACACCGTCAGTAGGATAGAAAGTGGCTTCTGAACTCGATTACAATTGTACGGAATCTAATAAGCCTTTCGTCTAAGTTTGTTAGGTGACCGTTTGTACAAACATGGCTAAGATACCGACCGTTAAGCCGTATCGGATGCTTTCAGATGGCAAAAACCATGCTTCTGATCAGCTTGTGGTCAAGAGAGAGGCAAATCAGATATTTTTCAGTAAAGGAGGGGGGAGGGGAGGGCAAACTATGCATCTATGCGAAACAGTAATAGAGCATAGCTTTTTGGAGATTGCTTAAGGTCCGAATTATGAGGAGCGTATCAGTGATCACATATCACTTTGGTGTTGCTGATGTCCATGGGCGACGATAGCCACTTACCATCAGGTGGATTGTCAGCTCGTTTGGCGGCTATTTCCATAAAAAAGCGACTAATATCCGTAATTGGACCACCGCCCGAGCACCAAGATTTAGTGATTTGATTTTTGATTTTGATACATACCTACGACGACCTACTTAGGTCTATATATAAAAGAAAAGCTATATTTTACTTATAATTCTTATAATCGCCAACCCTACATAGCTATCCAGCCGCCATTCGCGAGCTCCTGACCTCTCCTGACGTTGAGCTACGCATGACAAACTTGTTTGATTTATATCCCCATTGTGAAGACGTTCTCATTTAATTGCAGAATAAGGTCGACAGCAATGATCGCGGACGTGTAATTATATCGATCGAAAAGGTATTGCTTTGAATTGTAATTGAATAGGTTATTAATTATGCAACCAAGTCTCTGACAGCTTCATAAACACCTATTAGGTTTTCTTTTTGTATCAATAGAACTTGTTCTAGTCTATTCAGTTATGTGGTATCTGAGTTATTGATCTTAATATCTATCGATGGTGACAGAGTACGTGTAGATAGATATCATGTCAGGGTTGTATGTTAACTGTTAAGACGCAGAACAAAATGTTCTCAGAACTTAAATGACTATTTAGGCACGAGTATGTGGTAAATAATAATAGCAATATTTGTTTTGATTGTTTCTAAGATTAGCAAGAACGAATGCACAGACAATAAAATTTTAACAAAAAAAAAGAACCGACTTTAAATGAAGTACATCCAATAAAAAAAGAATCATCGAAATCGGTTGGCGTGATATTGAGTTATTCGTCCATTTAACGCGCACATACTTAATGCAAATTTAAGACTTATATGCTTTTGACATGGATGCCATTGTCAGATCTCGCTCAAATTTATGTGGAACCACACGACAATCACCAGCTTTCGATTAAAAGAAGAATCATCAAAATCGGTTCACCCAGTCCAAAGTTCCGAGGTAACAAACAAAAAAAAATACAGTCTAATTGAGAACCTCCTCCTTTTTTTGAAGTCGGTTAAAAAGGCAATAAAGTTTCAAACAATTCCATTAAAATGAGTTGTTTTTTCAAATATCTTACTTTTATAAACATCGATCAGTTACATATTTATGTAGCATAAATTTTAATATGAGATTACCATTTATCTTTTCTTAATGTTGCAATACATTCTTTATTGAATTTTCATCAGACCTTGATCTATAGGGCTATTATAAAGTCACTGGGCTCAATTTTTTCAATAAATTTGCATTAAACGACCAGCAATTTTAATTCTGATGGGTTTCTTAAAATAGAATTGTCATACTTGGCTATGCTGTAGGCTGATCTAGTCTTCTAAAGAGCAGTTTATAAAAAAATCCATGTTTAATTTATTATCACAAACTTATAAGTACGTAATATTATCGACGGTAATAAAATAATATTGATAAATACGTATTGAATTAAGTAGTAATCTATAGAATACTAGTGTAGCAGAAAGTAAAATTATTTTATTATTTTTGTGTAAAAAAAGACAGCCAGATAAATTCTGCAGAAGGGTTTTCTAAGAGGCTTTTTGGCACGGTTCCAAAAACTGTTTGGAAACGGTTGGTTTGTTTACTTGGGAATACAATGTTTCGGAAATCATTGTTAGGGAAAAGTTTTATTTTACTGAGAGACGTCTGGTGCATACAATGTAAAACCCAATAATTGAGAGATAATTATTAGATCCTTCAGAGGGAGATAATTGTTACCTTCCGAATTTGGAAAATGTTTACCCATATCCTACATCTTAGGTAATTTTCGGTCTACTTACTGGAAAATATGGATGGATACACGAATACAAAAATACAGCATGTACATTTCAGCGATAATTTTGGATTGAAACAATAATGCTTATTTTCAGTGCGACCATTTCGGTTAATTTGAGCAACAACCAAATAGACACAAATTAATACAGTATAGAATATGTAAATGAAGCATGAGAATGACGTTTTGATAAACAACATTGTAATAACGGCTAACTAAATAACTTGCTATAATTAACATGCCTCTGTTTTGATAAATTTGAGCGGCAAAATAACAATTTACCTCTGTTTATGTAGCCACATTTTGGCAAATAAAATTAGCATATTGAATCTAGGACTCCGTGCTTTGCATGCAGGGTCATCACCAACTCAGCTTTGGAGTCATAAAGTCTAAGAAGGTTCCAAATTTGGCTGCATTTTTTTATTTTTGTTACCTATCACCTTCATCTCTACCATAATTATGTACCTATCTATCTACCACGTTTTCCAGGGCTCTAATCTCCATCCAATGTCTTCCAGAATCCCGGGACCATGTCAAGCGGGAGTTGTTCAGGCCCCGGGGTGTGCGGTGGGGCCCGCAGGAGGCCTCCCCCGCCTCCCGAGCCGGCCCTGTCCCTCGCCGCGGACCTGAGCGAGCTCAGCCTGGACCAAGGGTACCACACGCTCGCTGACTGCGGACCTCCAAGACGACGACGAGATAACACCTTGAGCGATGCGCTGTGGCTGAAGATTTTGTCCTACTTGGAGGTATTTATTATATTTATTTAGACTTTATTGCACCATACAACAAGAACAAAAGGCGGACTTCATTCTAAAAGCATTCTCTGCCAGTCAACGTTTGGGCAGTCGGAAAATACGAAGGCTATGTATTTTAAACGGTTTAATTTAGATTTATGTGTCGAATCTTACAAGCTTAATTAGAGCTATTTCCTCCTATCCTCAGAAATTGACATTTTTATATTACTTTAGTTCTGATAACAGTGCATTTTCTTATAAGGATGACTACACTTAGATACACACACTAAAACCTTGTACGTTTTAGTTTTTACACTATTAACTTGTTATGTAATGTGGATAGCAAACGAGCTTGCTCCACCATCCCTTGCCGCCTATTTATTTATTTATTTATGAAGATACTTGTAGTGCTAACAGCCTAAGCCAAGGCGCACTACAAGCCAAACATACTTATTACAAACATGAAAAAAATAAACATATACCTATTAACTACTTATAACTAAAATATTTAACACAACACCTTATAAACTGTTTTGTCGACAAATTAAAAATATCCAATTCTGGCTCCTGAGCAATCAGAGCGTTGAGTAGCTTTGCTGCTTGAGCGGTCGGTGCGTACTGTGCGGTACAGGTGCGCGCCGGGGGCGCCGGGGGAACCGCCAGCAGACTGTGCACGCGGCCACGTCTCAGCCGCTCCGGAGCGATCAGAGAACAGCGGGACAGAGTGGTGGGATTATCCACTGCGTTATTAAGCAGCAGATAGTAATGCAACATTATTGCACATTTGCGGCGTAATTCCAACGTATCGACGCCTACCATGCCTGCTATAAATAGGGATGGGTAGAGGTATGGATAATATCCGAACAGTTTTTTGTACAGATATCGGCATTTCTTTTGTATCTTTTCGATCATATTTTTATATTTTTGTTCGTGAGGATCCCATATAATAGCGTTGTATTCTACCTATGAACACCTGTCCTATCTTATCCTATCCTATCCTATCCTATCCTATCCTATCCTCGAATAGGAGTGTACAATAGATATAACTATAATAATAATAATATTTAAAATAATGCTACGTAAAAAATTAGCAAACAGTGGTTTAATTCACAGCTTTCGCCATTTCTATGCAACTAAAGGTTGTTGCACACTGAAGCACAGCCGCTCTCATTAGTGCAATCATTGCGGGACTAGTAAATGAAATCGTGCAATAAATATTCATTTGCACGTAATGGAAGCAAATACGATTTAGAATCTTGAAGTAGATATAAAGGTGGAAGCACACTAGATAATATAGTAGAGGAATGTTGTATAGATATCCTTGCGGACACGAAAAACAAGTCACACGTGAAAGTTTGTCAAGATGTTTATTACACTTTCACGCAAAAACTTCTGAACGGATTTTTATGAAAATGCACCCAGGTAAACCATGATATGGAATAGGACATAGGATACTTTTTAACCCGGAAAAGGCAGGCAGAGCGCGGGAAGAGCACTAGTGACTTTGTATAGAAATAGTCCGTTGATTCCGGTCACATACTCATGTCTCAATATATCTTATGTGTCGCGACTGCAAAGATAGGAACATCTGAGCCAGCGAGTCGTCCCTTATTCCCACGGCAAAATCCTATTCTTTGCAGTAACAGTTTTAACTGACTTTAAAAAAAGAGGAGGTATTCTTTTTTATGTTTTTACCTCAGAACTTTGCTCTGGGTGAACCGATTTTGATGATTCTTTTTTTAATCGAAAGCTGGTGCTTGTCATATAGTTCCACTTAAACTTGAGCGAGATCTGACGAGAAGTTTTTGAGTTATCCCTAATTTTGAAAACGGTTATTTTTTGTCAATAATTTTATTAAACTGTACCAGGTACTGGTACAGGTTTAACTGTACAGGGTCTTCATACTATGCATATATACATATAATTTTATTAAACGCAGCCTTACTTGTTACAAACATTGGCTGCAATAATCTTACAAAAATACTAATACATATCATAATAACTATGCATTTAAAGCACATGTCATGTCTCTTATGACAAAAGATCTGAATGACTTATAAGCTTGGGTGAATTCCCGTGGCACTACCGAGTATCGGTAGCAGTAACATTTGACATAAGTTAAATATGGAAATGTATATTACTAGCTGTGCTTGCGAGTTCGTTCGTATAGGAGTTTTTCCGCGTAAATTCTGATCCCGTGGGTATCTCAGGCTACAATGTAGCTAGTGTCCGACCGAAGCTTCGGCTTCGGCTTCGGCTTCGGCCACCTTCGGCCAAAAAAGCACCTTCGGCCAAATCTTCGGCTTCGGCCAAAAATTTGCCGAAGGTTTGGCCGAAGCCGAAGGTTTGCTATTTGATTATTTTTGTTAAAATTACTTTAAGTAAATAAATATTTAATTAACATTGTATATTTGAAACTTTTATTTTTGACAATATTTTATTACCTACTTGTATATGTTGGTCACTCGGCTCGTTATTGGGCTAAATCTCTAAAGCTCTCACAATATGTATCTAGTATATTCTGAGATCAAAGTAACTATCGTATTTCTCAAGGTCAATGACACCTTCGGCTTCGGCTTCGGCCGAAGGTTTTGGTGAATACCGATTAATCGGCTTCGGCTTCGGCCAGAATTGCACCTTCGGTCGGACACTAAATGTAGCATATATGTTGTCCTATAACCTCCTCTATCTTCCAGTGAAACTTCCATTAGAATCGGTTTAACCGTTCCAGAGTCTACCCCGGATGTTTATCCTGCTGTCTGTCTTTTTGTTTAAAAAGACAGATATAAAAAAAAAATATGTTTGTATCGTAATAATTATAAGTACTTGCGAAAACACACTTATTTTGAAATCATAGACAGATACTTCAATTGTATTTATATGAATAGATACTTTACAAAACTATTATCTTCGCTACAGTGGCAACAGAATAAATATTTACTTTGGAAGTTTACTTCCTCCGCGGCGGAGTTAGTAGAAACTAACGGAACGATAGTTTGACGAAAGCAAAAAGTTTGTTTGAGAATACCCATAGGAATAAAACTAGAGATGGTTAGAGCAGCTGATGTTTATGGCGTTTTTGTTTATAGTCTAAAGTAGTGATGCAAAAGCAGATAGTATCGAATAGTAGCTACTAATGACATAGGCAACACTCAAAGAAAATGAAACGATGGTTCTAGCAAAGGTCGAACGTTCTGATCTGCGTAAAATTCAAAATTGAAGATAATCTATACTTCTATACTAATATTATTAAGAGGAAAGATTTGATTGTTTGCATTGAATAGGCTCCGAAACTACCGAACCGATTTGAAAAATTCTTTCACTGTTGGAAAGCTACACCATCCCCGGTTGACATAGGCTATATCATGATTTTTTTTTTACTATTTTTCCCGAAGCAAGGCGAGGGCAATTTCCTAGTTTATTTATAAAGGTGTCATTGATACACTTATTCATTCACGTAATTTTTTTTATCTAATATCATTTCGGAAATGCTATTATGCTATTATGCTATTATGCGGGGCTAGGCTATTAAAGCATATATTTGAAGCATGGGAGGCGTCACATAATGCCATAGGAGTATTTTGTGACTTATCTAAGGCATTTGATTGTGTTGAGCACGAAACATTGCTGTTTAAACTTGGCCACTATGGTATAAAAAACAAGGCCCTTAGCTTGATCGCGTCTTATTTGAGTAATAGAATACAAAAAGTTAGCATAAACGATATTAAGTCATCGGGGTCACCGGCTGTGATGGGTGTACCGCAGGGCTCGATCTTGGGTCCGTTTCTTTTTCTGGTATACATTAACGATTTACCACATTATGTAAAGAACCAAGCGGATATTGTACTATTTGCTGATGATACATCACTAATATTTAAGTGTGAAAGGAATAAAGTAAATTTCGACGACGTAAATACTGCTCTTTCGCATGTGTCGCGTTGGTTCACTATCAATAATTTACTATTAAATGCAAAAAAAACGAAATGTATAGAGTGCTACCTAATGTTAAAAAAGTCAGCAAATCTCTTAAACTAAATAACGAAACATTGCATATGGAGGAATCGACGGTCTTTTTAGGGGTGACCTTAGATAGTAAACTTCAATGGGGCCCACATATAACAAATCTCGCGACAAAACTCGGTAGGGCTGCTTATGCTGTTAGGAAAATAAGGCAGTATACAGACGTCGAAACTGCTAGGATAGTCTATTTTGCTTATTTCCACAGTGTTATGTCTTATGCCATCTTGCTGTGGGGCAAAGCAGCCAATATAAAACAAATTTTCATACTCCAGAAACGGGCAGTTAGGGCTATTTATAAACTTAGGTCTCGGGAATCTTTGCGTGAAAAGTTCAAGGAAATAGGTATACTTACAGTAGCTTCCCAGTATATCTTCAACAATGTAGTTTTTATACGGAAGAATATAAACGCGTATAAACAAAATTTTGATATTAATAATCGCCATACGAAAAGAATGCATCAATTAGTTACGCCTTCGTTCCGCCTAAGTAAAGTGCAGCGATCTTTCATAGGGCTTGGTATACATTTCTATAATAAAATCCCAAAATTAATACGTGACTTGCCAATAGAAACTTTCAAAAAACGTGTAAAGACACAATTGTTAGGCAAGGGATATTATAGTGTAGACGAATATTTAAATGACAAAGACGCATGGAAATGACCAGCTCTGCAACCAGTTCCGCTCAGAATAGTAAATAATTTTGTATTATTATCTTTTTTTGTAATATTTTTTTAAAAGATGTGCTGAGGAGTTTCTTTAGGCTTTTCTTCTCCTCCACGACAAAGCACCTTCTGAAAAGCCAAAAAATGACGTGCATAAGTGTATCAGTGATACCTATATGAATAAAATATTTTGACTTTGACTTTGAAAAAAATGTACTTAGTCATGGATGAGAAGAAATGCCCAAAGGAAAACAAATGTCATATTTGTTTTCCTTTAACGACCCGGGTGGCGCAATGGTTACCATGCCGGATCGCCGCGCCAAGGGTCCTGGGTTCGATTCCTAGCGAGGCGGAAATTTGAATAATGAGTTTGAATTTCTGTTCTCGGTCTGAGTGTGAGTGTCTTTGTCTTGTGTGTTGTCTATGGCACCCATGATACAGGGAATCCTAGTGTGGGTCTATGAGTGTGAAGCGTTATTTATTTTTTATTTAACGTTGTTGAATTTTCGCAGGTTTCTGACCTCTGTCGGATGTCGCGAGTCTGTCGGCGGTGGTCTAGGTTCGTGGCCCGATTGATTGCGAGACCCGAGCCCTGGCGACGGGTGAGGTCCGCTGGCCCTTTAGAGGTGGCGGCCCGATGCGCAGGCGCGAGGGCAGGACCTTGCATCAATGCTGTTAGGGAGTGGAGATCCAAGAACTGCCCGGTATGTAACGATATCTTAATAGTAAAAATTTATGTTCTGATTAACATTGATAGTAACAAAGCCTAACAGTTTCACGTTAACAAGAAGTTCATAATTGGTTTCTAATAAGTTTCTAAGTTTCGGCTCTTATAAAAAAGATAGAGAGGATTTCTTCATAGAAGGCAGTCCAATACGCAGAATTTTGAGTGGTGTGATAATCTCACCTCGAGCGCATGATTGGTTTAACTGGTCGAGGCAGTTCTTTTAAGAAATCTCTCCCGGGCCCCGGCTGTATACAGCCTATATATCCTAGTTATGTTATATATCCTAGTTATATGAATATATCCTTGTTATAACTAGGATTGCAATGGGCTTCATATCAATCAACCCAATTTAACCTCCCAAACTTGTAGTACAACCTAAGCAGACGAGGTACAATCACCACGTCAGCCACAGCTAGCAAGCACTTTCCATGGACCGTTTGGTAGAGGAAAGAAAAATATAAGACTTTTTGTGAGACGATGCCTTGTTGACGTTATTTGACTGAATACCTATGCATGAAGGACGGTTACCACTCATGATCTTGACCCGTAAAGTGATTTGCCGGCTATGAACGGTCGACTAAATTATAAATATGTACAAACAAAAAAAAAAGAATTAGGTGTGCTGGCCATGATACAGAAACTTCCTTTTTTATACTTAATGTTACAAAATGTTTGTGTTATATTAAATGTTAAATGCTACGCATATACATAAGGTATTATTTAACATTGATAATAAGACCAACGTAACATTACGGAACGTTTTTGTATCAAGCCCTGGATACTTAACTCTGTTGCTCGCTGTACCTTAAAGCTTTCTCTCACCGTCTCCATCTCTTCCAGGTGACGATAGCTGGAGCGCAGGTCCTGGCGGCGACGTTCAGGAACATCACCCACCTGGCTCTCGTGGGGTCCGCCACTATGGACGCGAGGGCTCTGGCGCCTCTCATCACTGAGCTGGTGGATCTACGGCATATTGATCTTACTGGTAATTTGGTGCCCCTATTGACCATCGTCATTAAACTATTATTTCTAACGTACAGAGCCAACACCGCGAACCTAATGTTCGACTCGCTTTTGCCCGGTTTTTCCTTACGTACGGATACCCAAAAAGAGAAAAATCGAAACAATTACGTCCGCAATGATATAAAATCAAAACATTTTGTTTCAAACCCGGTTTATTTCTCTCGATAGACAAACTCTGAGCTGTTCTAAAATCCAAACAACACATTTTTCTGCCTTACAATTGAATCCAAGACTTCAAGAATTAACTAACGAGGAGTTAAATATGCGACTTCTGTTACCGCTCCAATATTGACACTAACCATACAGTTAACTCATGCATGTTTCTAACACGGGATAATTAGCTTGCAACCGATCTGCGAGATATAATATGGCAAGCGTAACACTATTTACTAGCTGGTTACGCTTTTTAATACCACTTGTTTCTTGCAGTGGCCAATTATAGTGATGGAAGTCGACGCGACACTACTTTTTCTTGGGTCGTCTGTTTTCTAGTTAACTTCAACTATTAGTCACGTTGGATAGAAAGCAACGTTTTGTTACTTATTATAATATTAAATTGTAGTCGCAGTAAAATTCAATAGGAGTCAAAATATTTTTTTAATCAATTAAATAACCTAAGAAACATATTATAAACAATTCCTAGAATAGATAGAAAAGGTATTTTTTTTACAAATGAATCTACTTCGAAATTTACCTAACGAAAAAGTTACTGGATGCCGTGTCAAGTCCGCTGCAAACTTGACAAGTATACTTGATCGTGTATGGCCAGCATTAATGCTAAGTAGATCAAACTTGGTGGGTTCTATATAGTTATAGCGCTTGTATCCAAATAATTTCAAATCATTCTAATATCCATCCATCCATTCCCAGCTGGGAATCGAAGCTAGGACCTTTCGACGGCGGTTCGATATAATAACCATTGAACTACATGGGGTGTCAAAATTTCATACATTACCAGTTAACTTTAATTAAAACCGTTTTAATAATACAATACTAACAAAACACATTATTATCTAGCATCTAGGTTAATTAATTAATGAATTTAGAATAGGGTCGAAGGTGACGGACGACACGTAATGTTTCCAAAAACTGATCAATTATAATTCAAGTATTACGTCACTTGTGTGTAAATGTAGCTACATTATGTTGGAATTTCTTTTTATGTGTATGTTAGGTACGTACACATATATATACAATTTAACTGTGACTGGTCGATGTCTGTTTAAGAAAGATATCTGAGAAAAACTATTAGTAAGAGATTTAGTAACAAAATAGTTCCCATAATAATGATTTTTAGTATTTTGACTGTTGATTTGTCTGTTTATCTGTGCGTTTGTTCTTGTTCCTGTTAATCAGGCAGGGCTTGATCACATTAAACTCCTATTGTACTGCATAATGGGTTCTATGGTTAGAACAGAGTGAAAAGTAAAATATAGGTTTCCCCATCTTGAATTCTTATCACGCTGAATTTGCAAAATGTTTATTCCCAAAATGTTTTGGTTCATCCATCAATACGCCATGGGTACCATACGTTATGTATTGTAAAATCATTTAAGACACATTGCCATAAGCCACCGTTGTTTGTGATTTAGACCATAGACCACATTTTTTTTATTGGAAATAGCTGGCAAACGAGCTGACGAACCACCTGATGATAATTAGCTATCGTCGCCCATGAACATTAGCATCACCGAAGGCAAAACTGATGCGTTGCCGGCCAAGAAAGAAAGTAGAAAAGAAAGAAAGAACTGGCTCTCAAACCCCCAGTCAGAACACGACGAGTCGTTTGGCGGCTAACTCATGCTCAAGGGTGGTAGCTATCCAGGAACCCCATCGAGAAATAATAATAGTAATAATGGTATTAATTAGCAATTATGATAAATATTACCCATATAATCCCTCCGCGGGGCCCCTACCACCAGCGACTCGGATTTAGTCACCTCTTACGACCCCCATCAGGCGTGAGATTGGGGTTAGCATTTAAGCTACCCCAAAATGGCAAAAATGACCCATAGAGGTAATCTGTGAAGATCTTTGAGCTTAAAACTTCGATAAAATTCGTCTTGTCGTGCGTCCGATATGATCCTTATCTAAGACAACTTCGAGTACGGTCTCATTCAAAACTCTTCATAAGTAATTAATATTTACCTAACTGTTGAAAAGAGCCGTCATTATTTAGATTTCTCAAAGTAATTTCTGAAACCATCTGGTAAATTATTACGAACTTTTTTACAACACGGAACCTTATTTATGAAGGTTCTGTAAAAGGACCTCATCAAAAGTTTTGAAATACAATTTGAGGTAACTTGTAAAACTTTTGGTGTCGGTATTCAAATTAAAACGTTGCTTGACATAAAATTATATTATTCTTCGGTATTATAAAACTGTAACATTTTAGTTAAATTTACTTCACTCTTTCCAATACATACATAATTATGTTATAATATTTTTAACCCCCGACAAAAAAGTTGGGTGTTATACATTTGACGTGTCTGTGTGTGTGTGTGTGTCTGTGTATCTGTATGTCTGTGTATCTATGTGTCCTTGTATCCGTGTATAGGTATGTCTGGCTGTGGCATCGTAGTTCCTAAACGGAAGAACCGATTTTGATCTAGTTTGTTTGAAAGGTGACTTATCACGCTATCGAAATTTTCTGCATCGGTTTCATTATGTACTATATACCTATAATTCTCCGACTAGATCAATTGTGCTTCGACCCCTGGGAACATCACCTCACCTGGCGGGAGATCTCCCTTGATAAATCCGCATTAAATCATACCTGAAATAATAAACCTCCATTACAAAGTCACAAGTATCACTGCCATTCATTTTTATCCCCAGGTTGTCCAAACGTGGACTGGCCAGACTGGTCCTGGCTGGAGAGTCGGCTGATGACGCGGAGGCCTCCCGTGGAGTACATAGACCTCACGGACTGCGGGTCTGTCACTGACGCGGGCATCTGCGCGCTGCTCCATACTTGCCCGTCACTGCAATATCTCTACTTACGGCGATGTACTCTAGTCACAGGTGAAAACAAAAGACACACACATAGATACACACACTTTGAGCTGATTCACATGGAATCCGTAGTTGACGATTCGTAAAAAAAACGATACGTCATGACGGATGCGGTTTACAATGCATACGGAAACGATTTTTTTTGCCGATGCGTCTAAATATCCTAATAGCTGATGTTCGCAATTAATTTGTATTTTTTGACGAACGTGATTTTTAAGGACGGTAGGTACATAATTTCAGACGTATTCGTAATTTTTCACGATTCATGATTCAATGTGAATTCATGTGAATACGGCCATTCTGAAACTTTTACCGCCATCAAAAAAAAAAACGAATCGTGAAAAATCACGATACGGCCACGATACACGAATCGTCCTCGTGTGAATGATGAGCTGGTCACTTACTGCATGAACTAGAGTTTACTGTGTAGAATGCTTATAACCAAATGAAAAACCACAACATTTACGTCTCGAAAACACATATTTAATTGATTCATAAAATATTATGTCCATTCCGGTTGAATGGGTTGAATTAATTTAAAAGTTTATTGCAAAAATTTTATGACCAGTTTTTATCACGGGAACCTCGTTAAATATCGACTCCTGTTGGTATCGGTAGCCGACCTAAGCTCTCCAACGTATGCAACAACTACCATAGCTTGATAACTACATATTTCGATAAATACCATAACTCCCTAAGTTCTTCAGCTATCCGCATAGCAAGTTAGGGTAACTTTCTCCAAAACTCTTCCAAAAACAAATACTAAAAAAGTTGAAGACATCAATACCGGTGATTGGCTTCAACCCATTAATGGCCCACTACTGGGCACGGGTTTCTCCTCTTGAGGAGGCCTAGAGCATATTCTACCACGCTGCTCCGGTGCGGATTGGTGGAGGGGTTAGTGGCCAAGCCGAGTGTTTAACAACCGGGACCGACGGCTTTACGTGCCCTCCGAAGCACGGAAACGCTCAAGAATTTTTTGCCACTAGCGGTCACCCATCCAACTACCGACCACGCCCGCTGTTGCTTAACTTTGTCGATCACTTGGGATCGACGCAAGCCGCAGGGCTATGAGCGCTTCAATACCGGTGATTATGCATAGTAAAATATTTGAGAAGTCTGAAGTAGCACAAAACGGTATTGCAACGATAGCAATAAGAAAGCTTTTCAGTAAACCACTTGTAAATAAAAAACAACTTATTTCAAAACACCGGAACTATTATAGGAACCGCAGAATGAGAGCTAAGTTGTCTTTGTCATCGTACTTAGCTTACGTCAGCTTAGCTTTGTATTCTGAAAACTGTAATATACAATTGTATTTTTATAAAATTGTTTGTTTATATTCGACAATACGTGGATTATTTTATGCTGCTGCAATATTTGAACTATAATCTAACATACATACAAAAACTGATGTATTCCTTTTCAATAAAATACAATAGATATAACATTTTAACTAAATTATAAACGCTTTGAGAAGTCTACGAACGATCATAAAGGACAGCTAAGGAATTTGACATTTACTTAATCATAACGCACAAAAACATAATATTATACTTACATACAATACTCAGATTAAAGAACAAAGTTCTTTAATCTGAGCTTATAGAGTATTGCACATTATAATATAAGGGTACAGTTTTTTTGCAACCATTTGCAAGTTTTTGTTTAAGTTGGCAGTACTGGCACCAGTAGCCTTCCAGTAATGTTTGCTCACCAATAAATCTTGGGAGCCGGTGTAAAAAATCACCTTGAACACTGTTATTATATTTGCATCAGTCTGACGACTATTGGCGTTGAACACTGTAATTTTACCATTAAATATCAATATAACCCATCATTATAGTGCATTACCATCATTTTGTACGATCACCTAATCGCACGTAGTTAATGTTGCGACAACTTTGTCGAAATAAGTGAAGGATTAATCATCCTAACTGCTGGATGACTAAACCTTCACTTATCATCGCTGTTAGGACCTAACAGGACAAAAAGTCATGTTTTTGCAGCCAGTCCTTTGTTATGACATTCTACGGGCTATTAAAGGTTAATGTTCTCGTTTTCGTAAGTAATCATGGGAAAATGAAGACTTCATCAAAAAGCTTTTTTGGTATTTATTCCCTACAATATTTTATATTAATCACTTTGCGAGGATGGAATTTCCAAAGAATTTTTTTCATGTTATCGCACAGTTATTTTAGATCTGAGCAGATGAATTTCTTTGCTATTGTTTCCTTGGCCTTGATATTATTTTTGTTAATTTTAATGTTAATTTTACTGTCTACGTAGACGCGGGTGTGAGATGGATTCCGTCGTACTGCGCACTCAAGGAGCTGAGTGTCTCTGATTGTACAGGCGTCACGGACTTCGGCCTGTATGAGCTGGCGAAGCTTGGGCCAGCGTTGCGGTACCTCTCTGTTGCTAAGTGCTCTCAGGTGAGTCTTCGAATCTTCTTTGTCGTATCGTTCTTGTCAGCGGTCGTGGTCGTCACGTAGTATCACTACTGCGGGCAGATGTTATGCGTCTCGCGAGCAATCGCCACTTGTCTCGGTTGGTAGTGAGTCTGGTACACTCATGTAAATGACCGCCAACTGCCGACTTAACCTGGTCGGTCCATCGCATGGGTGACCTTCCGCGCGGCCTGGTGCCTTCTACTTTGCCTTGGAGAACAAGTCGTTCTATGGAGTCATTCCCTCGCCGTGAGACGCGTCCAAAGAATGTCACTATGCGTTTGTGAACAAGAGCTGAAACGCGCTCTTTAATTCCGAGTTCAGGTGGGTAATTGATTAAATTGAAAGTCAATTTTTAACCCCCCACGCAAAAAGAGGGGTGTTATAAGTTTAATTTATCTGTGAATCTGTGAGTCTGTCTGTAGCATCGTAGCTCTTAAACGAATGGCCCGATTTTGATACGTTTCTATTTGTTTGAAAACCGACGTGAACGAGATGGTTTATATTTATGTTCAGTGTCAATAAAACTGTCTGGGGTTTTAAATTAAATAATTTATAGGTATTGTTTTAGACTGCCAACGGGTACTTACGATTTCTGTATTGTTTTATCGATATTTTGACCCAGTTAGGTACATGGATCGTAGTCACGGCGAGATTAAAATAAAGATTTATGTTTGCAGGTCTCCGACTCAGGTATAAGGACATTAGCACGACGTTGTTACAAGTTAAGATATCTGAACGCGCGAGGCTGCGGTGCTCTGGGAGATGATGGCGTGGAAGCCATTGCCAAGGGGTGTTCCAGGCTGAGAGCACTAGATTTGGGGGCTACTGACGTTTCTGAGGCGGGGCTTCAGGTAAGATAATTATGTCAAGTATTTGTTTTCGCCAGTGCAGTATTCTATAATTGTTTGGACAATGATGGTTGGACAATCATAATTGTGACGATAAAACCTTTCACATCTTTTTGATATGACTCAGTAATAGCTTAGCTAGTAATAGGTAGAAGGAATTTATGCTCACAATAAATGCTAAAATAATCATAAATAATGAATAGTCAAATTCCGTAACAGTGGATATTTAATTTTTATTACGTCGCAATATAGCGAGGTAAGGCGAGGCATTTTGTGTGCAATGGCCCAACTAAGAGGTGGATGTTGGATGATCATCAATCTTAATTATAATCTCTCCTGTATTTTTCCTCTTTTATCCACTGTGCTTACATTGGACCCAAAGTAGGTACCCTGTTATTAAAACTCTCTCGTAATAAGCTTCCTTTCAAATTTCTCCTTACCTTTATTTTTTGGTATTCACTGCATTATGTGAAATAAACATTTTTCTATTCTATTATATTCCTAAAAGGATGCTTTAGCTTTTCTATGTCCATTTCTATTATATCTTTAACCTAGGTGGTCCGGAAAGATGTTAGTATGTCTTTTTTCAACTTGTGATTTTTCTTCGTAATCTTATTTACTTTAGACTTGTACTGCTTACTCTTTTCCAGAAATATACATATTATAAAGTTACTATAAAATTTATCCGGAAAGTTGTTATTATTGTCCGGAAGGATGATAGTATGTCTTGTAATTTTTCTTCGTAATCTTGTTTACTTTTGGTGTGTTAAACTTGTACTGGTTATTATTTTAATATCTCTGTTTTTACCTCAATTTTGTTTTCATTCCACCAGATCCTGGCCCGCTGTTGTCCAAACCTGAAGAAACTGGCCCTGAGAGGCTGCGAGTTGATCGGAGACGATGGCCTCGAAGCCGTGGCCTACTACTGCCGAGGGCTCACGCAGCTCAACATTCAGGACACACCTGTGACGCTGCGAGGATACAGAGCTGTGAAGAAGTATTGCAAACGATGCGTCATTGAGCATACTAACCCTGGATTTTGTTGAGGGGGGGCAATACTCCCTTCCATACTGTTAGGAAGAAAGTATAGAATTTGATGAGTACTGTGGCTGGTTACCCAGCCTGTGAAGCGAGAGGTACCGGATTCGATTCCTTCATTCATGTGACAGATACATTATTACAGATCGTTTTTGATGTTAACGATTGCTTGCAATCGACACAGGAAATCCTAGACTCGTATTAATCTCTGCAATTTCAAAATTCAGTTTGAGATGCTGAAACATGTGAAATCGCATGAAAAAGTTTCGTATTTTGTAAAATCTGAAATCGTGCCTTTGAGCCGAGATCGGTTTTAGGGGTCTGTACGAAAAAAACGAAAAACGGAATTGTATTGATATGGACCTTAGTATGTAGTGCGTATGAGTTTCTAAGTACTGGGCGTTGAATCAGGCTAAAAGTTTTATGTAGTCCCTTACATAACAAATAAAAAGCGAATTAATTCAGAAAAAAATATTGAACTTATAAAATAGACCTGAACATGCTGGCCATTCATCCACATAAACATATCCTCATTTCATGTTGTATATTATTTATTAAGCTTTTAAACCAGTTAAGTGACAATGATTCTCGATTTATGTATGAGTTGCGAAGTGCGTTCGGATCTATACGTGACGTCACTCATACTGCGGCACGGTTTATGTAGAAAGCTATTACTAATTCAATATATACAATATAATTCATCACTTCTAAATAATATTATACATCTTTCATAATACATACGTTACGTATGTATATTTATAAAAAAGTCTTGCCACGAATACTTGCAATACCACTACAATATCCATGAACATTTATATACCTAAGTAGAAATAGGCAAATTAAAGTACTAAGCAATAATTGGCCACTGCGGCCTAACGCACTAAGCAAGATACATTCCAGAGCAGCCGTTAACATTATGGTTAACGCAGAGGTAGCAGTGACATAATAAAGACCACAATTAACTATGAGACTAACTAACATATAACCTATATTCCGTAAAGGCCACAGAATACAAAGGGGACATCGTTTAGATGTCTACATCTACTTCCTTCCTGCCGTATGCACTCAGCTCTATTAATATGTATCTGCGGCCAGGCTAAACTTAGCATCTAATAGTATTCTTAATCTATACTGTTGGGAGTAAAAATTTAAGAATAAAATAAAACCTGAAATACGAATATTTAGACCTACTCTTATTTCACAGATAATTGTATATATATTAGCTGTTGCCTATGGCTCACTGACTTTAAACACATATTTGCTTACTAATGATTGTAAAAAGATTATTAGTGAAATTATAATTATGGAATTTTACAATACTTCATGACTAAGAGGTACCTATAGATTGTACAGTCCTTTACAATTAAAATAAGTTTGTACATGCTTTAATAGTGGTAGTTTTCTTTAAATAATAAAAAATACTTTATTAGATTTCACTAGTACTAAGGGTGCTTATTTAAAAAAATGTTATTAGATTATTTTTGTAAATATTAATCGCCTCTAGTAATGTATGCATAGATTTATTATTATTAGGCATCATTAATGATGACCAGTTCTTCCTTATCACGTATGAATTCTTCCGATAAATTTTAATTTTGTTACATTTTTAAAAATGTAAGTACCTAATACTTATTAAACTTTATACTTTTAACAGGGATGTATAAAAATATTATTTTGCCTGCATTCATTTTCAACAACAAAGTTCACATATAGTTCAATTAAAATATAATTTCTATAATACACCGCTACCATTGAAAGAGGTTTTAAATCGTTTTAATTTTGTGTCTAAATCGTAGAGTAACAATATTTGTATGCTTTAATTACTTTGAATTGATTGAAGATTAAAACTTTTAAAACCATTTGATACATAGGTATTATAATTATTTTGTTTATAAACTTAAATATTTTAAATCAATAATTTTATTATAATTAACTTCACTTCAGAACAAATAATTTGAAAAGTCTAATGCAATTAAACAATAGCTAATGAAATATTAAAGTTGAAATTTCAATATTTTAAAAATACTTTAAAATGATGTGCCATAGTTGGAAACAAAAGGAATCTAAATTTTTCGTTGATTAACTAAAGTTTATAGTTTTAAGTAATTGTACAATTGTATGTACCCTAGAATTAATTTTCTTATAAATATATGTAAACTAGTTATAAGTACAGAAGATATCTTTAAAAGATATTGTTCGTGTTAATATCATCAAACACATTGCCATTGTTGTTTTTGATAAAATTATAATTTATCTGAAATATTGTGTTTTATTACATTACTATAATAATATAATAACGTCACTAACCACTAAATTTGTCCTTAAAAGGTTTTATCTTCAAAAAAATTATAAAACATAGGTCTGAGGTCTATACCTGTTTTATACTATACATCATTATGGAGAGGTATAAAAAATCTTGTCTCTGTTTTACTGTTACACGATGATTTACAGAAACTCCTGAAAATATTTTCATACCGTTTATAAATGTCTAATTACAGGTAAAAAGTTAATCGGAAATAATATTTTATCACTTGCTTCGATGAAGAAATAAATCGCAAATAGGCTCTTTGTAATGTTATCTGTTGTTGTTGTTGTTGTCGTAATATTGTTTGAAGACGAATTACGACAAATAAATAATATATTTTTTGTTATTTTTCTACGAATTTATTTATAACATTTTTATTATAAAATGATATCAATTTAACAATACCTACTTTATATTCCAAGTGAATAAGTTAAGGGTGAAGACCCGTTTGTGAAAATTTCTACGCTAAACATAATAAACAAACTCAAGGTTCGTGATTTGGCAACAAATTCAACCTGCGTCTAGTTCGTTACTCCCTATTGTTGAGATCTCGCACTTCGACATAACAAACAGACTAAACCCTTCTAAGGACGATGGGTCAAATCGAGATATACACAGTCGTAGATATATTTAATAAACGAAATGTGTGTATCTATGGAGAGCTTTAGAGAAACCACCCTCGAGCATGAGTCAGCCGCCAAACGACTCGTCGTGTTCCGGCTGGGGGCTTGAGAGCCAGTTCTTTCTTTATTTTACTTCTCTCTTTCTTGGCCGGCAACGTATCAGTGATGCATTTGGTGTTGCTGATGTCTATGGGTGACGATAGCCACTTACCATCAGGTGGATCGTCAGTTTGTTTTATTTATTTATTTATGCTTTATTGATCCTTAACAAATAAGTGGTACAAAAGGCGGACTTAATGCTAAACAGCATTCTCTACCAGTCAACTTTAGGAATGTGCAGAGAACAATGCCGGGTATTGCCGGCTTGTTTGCCGGCTATTTCCATAAATAAAACTTTTAGCGCTTTAATTTCGACGAATTTTGATTACATATGTGATATGGGATGAATCTAAAAGTATACCTAACTTTTCAAGTAAAAAATAATTTACCTAATCAATTGAAAAGCTACTGAGTTCTCAGGTATCGAACACTTAAAAATCGATGAGAGGACCTCCTCCTATCTCGAAGTCTGTTAAAATACGGATTGGCCAATAGCCAAGAGTATATTGCCAGATTCGCCAGACTAAATAAATCTTTGTGAACATTATGGAATAAACTTTTCAAGTTTCCATAATTCGATCAACAAAATTAAATTTGAAGTTTCCTTACATACTTTTACTTACAACTAGTAATCACATTTATTTTAATGAATAATTGAAAATACTTACGAAGTGCGCGTAAGATTTGAACTAAGGCGAGATTTGAACCCCCAAGTCCAACACTATACTGCACTGCGAATTGCGATACTGTGTCCATTAATTTAATGACGCCCTTAATGAGCTGTATAACATCAACCAGTTAATTTATTTCTGTGGCAGCACGCTTTAAAGCAGTGTTTTCCAACGTGGGGCCTACGCCCCACAGGGGAGCAATTTGATAGTTAAGGGGGGCAATGTAAAAATGGACTCGACGCGACTTTAACCCTTTCGCTTTGAGTTATTTAAATGAAATGCTAGATATCGGTGACAAAATTATGTATGGGAGGGCATAAAAATTTTAGAAATGTTAAGGTGGGGCATGGCCTAAAATAGTTGGGAAACACTGCTTTGAAGCCTCCAATTAGATAAGGACGTTTTAATCACGCTGTTATTTAGGTCTTATTATTTTGGTTGTTAGTCCGGTTAATCAAATATGGACAAGTCTTTCCTTGTGCGAGGGTGTTAGTAGATTGAAGTTACTTAGCCCTTAAAGGGCTGCAATGGGTTTAAAACTCCCGGTTTTATTTATTCACATAATAAGTACTTTAGTCAGTCAAACTAAAAAGTTTAGTTCCTTTATAAAACAAAGAGGCCGTTAATTGATGAAAAATTTAACATAAAAAACATATTGAATTTCGTAAAATGATATGGATATCAGTCCATTTTTTTACTTTCAATATAACTATGTACTTGCTCCTTAATGGCGCAGGCATTTTAAAGTTAGCAAGATAACAGTTTACTATGAACAAAACCCTGTCCTCAGCTCTAATCCGCTAAATAGCTCTAATCAGTGAAACTGAATATCCGAGATAAGGGGATGAATGTTCTCCATTTGCTATCTTTTGACGGCACTTCAATCCACGAATAGGGCTATAATTCTGTGAGGGAATCGCCGCAAGTTGGTAAAAAGTAGTGAAAGTTTTTCGTATTGTGTTTGAAGGATGTTCCTGCTTGTTTTATCGACAGTGACGAAGTGTTTGCGGTAAGTCAAGTAAGTATTACAATCCAAAATTTTGATATTCGTTTATGTACTACATCTTACATGATTATGTAACGTATGTATTTATTTATTATTTTTATTTCTGAATCGAGAAGCAAAACTTAACTTTAATTTCTCCATTCACATTTTTATTTCTAAATCGATTGTTTGACACTCACAACTAGGTACCACACAAATGATAGCTAAACAAAAATTATGAAAGCAATTAAGTAAATGGATTAGCTTGACACGCTGCCGCGTGTCTAGAATAGGATTAAGAAGGTGCGTATCTTGTTACACGAGCCTTGAACAATCAATGTGAGTACTTATAGAATGACATAGACGGAGGTGTGGTATGATTGGTATGTTTAGTGTTAACAGCTACGGTTGATAAGTCAAGCATAAGTTGAGCACAGGTAGGCATATTACAATAATATCTCAAATATTATTAACTCATATTCTTGTAGTAGCTGTGCCTCGCGGTGTCACCCGCATTAATTTGTGGAAAAAAGTAACAACTAAAATATGATGTTATATAGCCTTCCTCGATAAATGGACTATCAAGCACAAAAATATTTTTTCAATTCGAACCAGTAGTTCCTGAGATTAGCGGGTTCAACCAAACAAACTCTTTAGCTTTATAATATTAGTATAGAGGACTCTCAGTTACGGATCCAGGGTCGTAGGGTCCATCCCTCTGGACTGGGTCACGATATAAATCTATAATGTGACTGGGTCTAAGACATAATGTCATTGTTTGATGGGTAACAAAAATGCTAACGATACTGTACAACAGTACAGTGGCTGTATTAGGTATAAAAAAGATTAAATAAATAAATAAACATATATATAATAGTATTTTTAAAAAAGATTAAATAAATAAATAAACATATATATAATAGTATTTTTTCCAAACATTCGCGTGACCGTCCGCATCGACAGTTGAACAACACTAAAACAAATACACGCAGTGCCCGCGCTCCCCGCCCTCCCTTACTTGCGGCTACGAGGGGTACGATTCACGAGTATCAACACGTCTCCTAACGCAAGGAATGAAACTTTTTATACTACAGTGCGTTAGAGACCTAATCCATCTCTAAAGTTTTTTTTAACGCTCTTGGATCCATCTTTCAGTAAGAAGCAAATATGTATATTTGTCTTACAATTACACAAAGAACTTTAGAAGTTAGGGCCTCCCGCAACAGAGTGAAACAACACGATTTTAGTCGCCGCACAATACGAAAGTCTTGCAAGAGATCGAATAAGTCTCCTAACGCAGTGAATGTGTTAATGCGTACTTACGTTCAGGTATTCCTTAGAAGACGTATACAACAATTATAAATATCGCCTAAAAAGTAAAAATCAAGTAACAAAGTTTTTTGGAGTATAAAAATAAGCGGACGAAGTCATTGGCTCCAGGTAGTTAGTATAGTAATAAGACGCCTACACTTTAATTCATCCTAATAGGCGCCAAGAGTACTACAGAATGAGACACCAAATGGCAATGTAGGCAATTCTGATATTTCTAAACCTGACAGGAATAGTATTAAAACTTCCTCAACCAAAAACCTCCTTGATCGCGTCACGCTTTCTATAATCCTATTAATATTATAAATGTGAAACTTTGTGAAGATGTTTGTTCCTCAATCACGCCACAACTACTTAACCAATTTGGCTGAAATTTGGAATGGAAATAGCCTATATAAATATTTCATTTTTCACTTTATTGAAATACAAAAGGTAGTTTAAGTAATGTTCATTATGCTACATTAAATAAATAAATAAACAACTAAATCTTTTATCGTTCTCCTTAATTTTTCTTTGTCTCAAGTTTTTAAATAAGTAACATTTGAACGGTGAGAGATAACAATAAAGAGTGTTTATTTCCATCATCAGATCAGTGCCACGACTGCCACGTCATAATAGTATTGCATTGCCATCAGATTTGCGTGTGCGTGCAAAATTTCAGCTCAATTGAAAACCAGGAAGTGGGTAAAATTTAGCTTGCAAGGTTTGCAAACCCTCGGGCGAATCTTACAGTGGTTCTACCACCTAGCATCTAGCCTTTGGTGGAGGTGGTTTCCAAGGAAAGTAATGATGACCCTCCAATGTCAGTTAGCTCATCAATTCTTTTCTTGTGTAATTAAAACAATAAATTTGTCTACTTAAAACAATCTAAGTACAACGTTTCAGCTGGTTTAAGCCCCCCAAAACAAAAATTGGTTCACCGATAACAATATGGAAAACTCTTTATCTTGCTTCAGGATAAATAATCACCGAAGCCAAAGCGTATTATACGCATATATCTTTGAAACTTGAATTCAAATTTCAGCGCTTTCAATTTCCTGCGCTGAACACGGACGTGTAACCCACTATGCTTACTTTTAGTACTTATGCTTATTTTTAGAACACTCAAGTGATAAATGAAAGGGTTCGCGAATCTACTCCATTAATTTTATCGAGTTATTGAAAGTGCCAAAAATCAACGTACGACCCACTACTCACCGTCGTATCTAACACTCCACAAAGATAAAAAGGTTTTTATTAAACTTACTTATCAGTCGAATATATTAATTTACTTAATATATTAATTGAGTGATGACTAGTATCTTATCAGTTAATATTTGTTTTCGTGCGTGTGTGGTATAAAAATTTGATCAATTTTTTCTATTTTTTACACACAAATTTTTTACAAACATGTTGAAGTGTAATGTTTTGTATACCTTTTATATTGTGAAGATGGTATTGTTTTTTATTTTTCATATCATTTTTTGTCTAATCAGTGTCGATCTAGTATCGTAGTGTAGCGTCAGGATCTCAGTATCGGTCTAGCCGCGAACGTGAGAATACGCGTTGCGTTATCTCGAGTGTAGTTCCGTGAATTATTTACGATTTTTCAGTGTTAAAGTTTAGTGAATTATTGTTTTAACTGTTTTATCGGATTTCTTGTTTACAAGGTAAGATGGTTTATGTTCGAATAAATTAAAGCCGAAGCTCAGATTGATGGGGCTGTAAATTTTCTACTGATATTCATTGTTTTACGAATGCTATTTGTTTTTTTATCATAAAAAGGTTTTATGGAAAATAATGTTTTGTTTGTTTTTCATATGGTTAATAGTTTTTGAAATAAGTACATTATCTACATACAATTAAATTTTGGAAATGCTGTCCTATGATTGACAGATAATTTTAAATACGTGTATCAAAAGTCAATATTTTTTTCATGTAAAGAAAGCAAAATAGTTATTTAGGTAGATAATTAAATTTTTGAAATAGTCATCATAAACATTAAAAAATTTAACAGAACTTCAAGTTTACGAAAGTTATCTAAGTTAGTTAGTCAGCTTCAGTATGCCAAGCAACTTGGAAAAAATGTTATTTACATACTTATTTTTTAACTTTTAATAGGCAGAATAAAAAAGTTATTTATTCAGAAAAGACCTTATTCATCATTTATCATAGGGGTCAAGTGATTTCTTGATTTACCGGGCTACATCTTCTTCTTTGCCTTCGCCTTGTCCCATCACTTGGGGTCGGCTCTTCTCGTTTTATAGCGCTGTATTATTTACTGGGCTACATCTATCCAACAGTAATTTGAAGGCCCACTAGATACCTATTTCGAGGGTTTTCACCCCTAATATTATAATATCATCAATAAAATAATGTTTTAGCCCAACTAATTACTTATTTAAAAAAAAAATAAAAAACAAAAATCCGGCTGCGTAAAATAACTAAAAAGAAAAAATTAGCCCAGTAGTTTAGAATGTTGTTAAAAGTAATACTGAACAACTACATCATAGAAGGATTAACAGTTGGGACCCACTCTTCAACTAATCAAATCTTGTTTGTGTTTTTCCCAAGCAGCCCTGTAAAATTTTAACCGGTCCCGACTGTCAATCCTTCCATGGTTTTGGGTTCAACCCATTAATGGTCCACTAATGGGCATGGGTCTCTCCTCTTGAGGAGGCCTAGAGCATACTCCACCACGCTGCTCCAGTGCGGATCCCCTCCAGGGTTAGTGGCCAACCCGATTCTCGGGTTTTCAAACCGACCGAGGGCCTCCGACATGGCTCAACACTGTTATCTTATGATAACAACCAGGACGCCTTTACGTGCCCTCCGAAGCACGGAAACGCTCAAAAATTTTTTGCCACTAACGGTCACCTATCCAACTACCGACCGCGCCCGCTGTTGCTTAACTTTGTCGATCACTGTTCGTGGCATCGTAGCTCCCAAACGGATGAACCGATTTTGATAATATTTTTTTGTATGAAAGATAACATAATCGAGAGTGTTCTTAGCTACGATTAGTGTAAATAAAACTGTCGGGGATTTTTTAAACGATGAAAAAAGGAGGAGGTTCTCAATTCGATATGTATTTTTTTTAATGTATGTGCACGCAGCTTTTGGCACAGGGTGGTCCGATTTGATTCTTTTTTTAATGGATGAGGTATGTGTTGAAGTTAGTCCCATATTTTTGAAAATTTTATTCATACCCTAAAGGTACGAAAATAGGGGATGATTGTTGTTCACCCACGGAATTTTTGACCGTTACCCTAATAACTTTGTACTGGATGATCCGATTTCGATGATTTTTTTATTGTATAGTGTATACCTTAGGCAATGATTTTAATAAATATTATTAATTTTTATGGCAACTAAAAATAAAAAAATAATAACTTTTTAACAAAAAACTAAACCGACGAAAAAAACTGAAAAGCGAAAAATAAAATAAACCATTTAGTATTATTAAGGCTTCCCGTCCACGTCAGACTTTTTGTAGGTCCGATAATCGGGCCGATTTTTCCTCCGATTCTTATGACCAATTTTGTGACCGACTGTCGGTGAGTCGGTGAGAACGCATACATTTCCGAACGTTCCATTTTTCACCGATATCGGTCGGAATGCACCGATTTTATTTCTGACCGACTTTTTGTAGGACGTGTGCGTTGCACCATTGCTACCAGTACGTTCTATTTTTCTCCTACAAAAAATCGGTCACCGATTATCGGACGTGGGCGGGAAGCCTAATTAAGATCCTAAATTAACAGTAGGCAAATAAATAATTTTGAGGCGGTGTCACACAAACGGTGAAAAGATGTGCGCCGTGCTGCTACTACCGTGTGCATCGCATGCTACTGCACTGATTTTACGCTATATGAATTATTAATTGTTATGTAATTGATTGTATAAAATTTTTAAATAAATAAATAAATAATTTTACTTCTTTACTGGAACCGCCTCAAAATTATTTATTTACTGTTAATTTAGGATTTTAATTAATAATACTAAGTAGTTTATTTTATTTGTCGCTTTTCAGTTTATTTCGTCGGTTTCATTTTTTGTTAAAAAGTTATTATTATACATTTTAATTTAAGATTATATGTAATTGTAACCCGATCGCCATTCAAAGTCCTTTCTTCTCCAACGGTAATCAGTTCTTCATACAGGTGCTACTTCAATTAATAGACCTATTAATATAACTAGACCTTGCTACCTAAAATTAGCCCTAAAACCTCATATAGGTATCTATATTAATAAAATGGGTATTATAATTAGTGCCCTTCAAGGCCTCTGTCAAGCACCATTTTATTTATTTTTAGGTATTTATTAATAGAACAACGGCCAACAAAGGTAACACTGATACAAAGCTACAAGTAGGCACTAATGCTACGGAGCTTTGAATATTTGTACTCATAATAAGCCGCCTAATCTTGCAAATCGACAACTCGTGAATAAATAAATAAATAAAAGCGTAAAGTATAATATTTTCGCATAAATCGATTACAAGAGATATTCTTCACGACATTATGATTTAAAAATATTTTTTTTTAGGTTTTTAGGGATCTTTAAAAAACCGGTAGCCTTACAAAATCTCTTAGGTGTCCGTTTGTCTGTCTGTTTGTCAAGATCCTTTTTTCAAGAATGCGTAGAGGTATCAAGTTGAAATAAATAAATATTTATATAAATCAATATCCAATACTCAGGTCAAATACTTATCACTTGAAGCTGTGAAAAAATAGGCGTCTAAGTCAACACAATCAAAAGATACGTCCGATTTAGTATTGTTTGAGTAAATATTCACAATGGAATCAGAACCCCAGTAGAGATGCCTTAAAAGCACAAAAAAAGGAAAAACTTTGAAACTGTACATTTGTAGTTCCATCACAAATTAAGTATCTATTTGTACGGAATCCTCAGTGTGCGAATCCGACTTGTAGTTGCCCTGTATTTTGGACTACTGTGTAAACATATACCAACTGCATAGTAATTTGTATCAGTAATAAGTAGGGCGTTGATAAAAATGTTATTGTTTTTGAAGTGAAACTTCTATATGAACGGAGTATTAGGATTTTTCTGTCACGAAAAACCGTTACCGCGAAGTGACGTAGACGAAGACGATATGATATCGCGTGGAAATATTTGAAAAAATATTAAATATAAATACGTTGACGTTCGTTTTAAATATTTAAAATATTGTTTTTTAAGGAAAAACGAATCGCAACAAAATTTTAACTTGAAGTGTTACAGGCAGGTTTTCAAATTGGACAAGTACGCTAACAATCTGCTCGTAAAACGTCAAGTTAAAAATTTGTTGCGATTTGTTTTTCCATTTGTCCGTTGAAGTTTCACTTCTTCTATGTGTCCCAGCACACATTTAATTTTTTTTGTACAATGACATCTATAGGCAGAAGTGTAAGAAAGAAAATGTTTGTGTTTGTGTGTAAGTTTGTTGGATGTATCTAAATTATATTAAACACAAAAATGTTTCTGACTATGTACGTTATAGAATTTGAAACCATCCAACGGGAGTGCCCCAAAATGCTTTCATTTGAAAGGCAATATGGTTTTAGACCATTAAAAATGAATTAGGCATATTCGATCCATTCGCGAAGTCGATTTTCGATTTTTTCCATACAAATTTTTCCCGAATTTATTTACCTACTAGGTTTTGCCCGCGGCTTCGCCCGCGGTAGTGTGGTTTCGAAACGAAATTTTTAATTAATTTACTTTAAATAGAACCACATAAAAATAAAGTCCACCTAACTATACAGGATATTTTTGTTAACCGTTTGCAAAAATTTTCTGAGAAAACACATCTTACGTGGTAGAGCGTAAGATTGAATAAAAAAACTATACAGGATGTCCCAAGGCGAAGTGACCGCCCGGCGTCTATTGATTATTTTGACAAAACTATGAACAAAAAGCGTTAAAGTAACTACAAATCTTATCGTTTTGGTTTTTTAGTCAGCTTTTTAATTTTTTGCAGAGAAACCTGACTTGCTGCACTATTTTCAAAATATTTTTTTTGTTTTTACATTTATTTCCATTTTTTTTTATTTACCCGTTGTTATTATAGTTTACCTATTCGAGGTATAAAATCTACCGAAAATTAAATAGGATATTTTTTTAAAGAAATACACTGATTTTTTTTAAATACCCCTTTTTATGTAATTTTCGCTAAAAGGTTGAGAAAATGACCTATGAATATTATTATATTATTTTATGAATAATTATTAAATTGTATGATATTACCTACAAAATATCATACAAATATTTGTAGTTATCTCAATCATTTACCAATCTACAAACTCTTGAAATATGCACCCTATTTTAGATAATAAGAAGAGTAGACTTTTAAAACCAGCTGCTTTCAAAACCAGGCTAGTGGAACATTTAAGTGCCTTACTATCAAAAGTAAGATATGAAACACGGATAATTTCTACAGGTGCAAACGTCAAATAGAGTTCGCTGTCTCTGTGACTGTATAATTGAGCTGAACTGAAGTGCATTTTGAAGCTCAAAGTGCAGATGCTTTACATATGTTAGTTAACTCTTATCTTTTGCTTTTGATGCTCAAAGTGCAGAAGCCTTAACATAAGTTAGTTCTCTTATTTTTAGATATATAAGGCTTGTTGCAAAATCTTCAAGTAAGTCCGAAGTAAGCTATTCGTTGGTTAAGTTGACATTTAGTGTATGTAAAATGTCACTTTAACCGGCGAATAACCTATTCAGTCTCTACTTGAAGATTGTGCAACAAGCCCTCAGTGTTCTATTTTTGTGTTTTAAGAAAAATGCTATTGGAATTAAATGAGACACAGCCTTCCTACTTAGGAATTATTGAACTCAAGACTTACATAAAGTGCCTTACTTACTCTATACCTTAATTTTTAACTTGTACAAAATTTAACACGTTGATATTAGTACCGAAGCATTGGTTTCCCGAAACAAAGGTTACTTGTCGACTGTAAGTCTACCTAAATAAAATTTGTTTTCGACGTCTTTTAGTTTTATAGTCTTCACAATTTTACCTTTACTTTAATTACTATGGACAAATTTTGGTTTCCTTTTTAACCGCCTTCAAAAAAGGAGAAGGTATTCAATTCAAATATATCTTTTTATGTTTCTTACCTCAGCGCTTTCGACTGGATAAACCTATTTTGATGATTCTCTTTTTAATCGAAAGCTGGTGTTTGTCATGTGGTCGCACTTAAATTTGAGTGAGATTTGACGAGTAGTTTTTGATTTATCCCTAATTTTTAAGTCGTTTATTTTTCTCAAGAATTATCACACTGAAAGACGCATATTATTATGAGAGAGGCGCTTATCATTGCTTTGAAATTAAATACCTATGTTATGAAATATTTTGAAACTGTTGCGGTATATAAATCTAGTAAATACGTTAGTCTCATGCGTAGCAGCACTATCTGTATTCACATAGATATATCTAGATAATATGGAAAGATATATTGCGTAGCCACACTACTCAGTCGTCTATATTCATATTTAGTTACATAATATATATAATATATGTACAGAATTTGATCCTTGTTAGCAACGCTATCGAATGGTGTAATAATACAGGTTGAGTTTTTTTTCAAAATCAATTGGTTTGATTCCTGGCCAGGAATATAAATTTTTCAAAAATGCAGTTTTAGTTTTCATCAAAATCGGCCCCGAGACTCGTTTGGCCATTTTTACCACAGTACACATATATATCTTTACCGTGTTTTTACTATTCCTTATAGTTTAGAATTTAGTTATTCACGCACACTTGAAAAATTCACCCTGTATATGGTGAACACTGAACATTCTGGCGTTATGGGCTATTTTCCCCGACATTCATTACGTGTGCCGCGGCCTGGAAGAGCTTTCTCGCCTTTGATATGGGATTCTTCAAGAGAATACTGAATAGGCTTTTATTAAGTTAATGCGCTTACCATATCCGAACACCTCTAATCTTCGGGTGGGTTTTTTGTCAAGCATTCATTCACATTAAGTACAAAATATATCATAATGCATACTATAAAAAACCAGACATAAGTGTGTGTTGTAAGTGTATGTAAACATCACGCAATGACAATATCTGAACATAAAATATAATGTATAACATAAAACATATAAATATTGTTTCCAAGAGGGTTGTTAAAAGTTAGAAGTCTCAGTATGTGTCAGTGAATGTCCGTAGCATCTTAGATCGAATGGACTGATTATGATGTGTTTTTTTCTGTTAGAAAACTGACGTGATCAATAATGTTAGCTATGTTTTTTTTTAGATTTATAGTTACCTACTTTATTGCTGACGACCCTGTAGCCCAGTTAGTAGCGACTCTGCCTGGGAAGCGAGGGGTCTCGGGTTCGATTCCCGGCCGGGGCAGATATTTGTGTGACAGATAAATATTTGTACTCGGGTGCAGGGTGTTATTGTGATGTGTTATGTGTCGTCCGTGCCACCTGCGACACATGTGAAAACCTACTGCCTAACACCTATGAGCTTGTTTGCGATTATATACTCATACAAAGTATTCTTAGTGCAGGCGCCCACTTCGAGTTTTCTTTGCTGCTCCGCAGTGTTATAACTAATTTAATACTATGTATGCCGTAGCATCGAAGACCCGTGTAACATAATGGTTACCACGCCGAGGCCGGACCGCCATACCAAAGGTCCTGGGTTCGATTCCCAATGATATTATATTTATTTTCGTGTGCTCCTACTTAGTGTGCGCTTACGCTTAGGGTGTAAATTTTCTAAATCTATCCGTCCGGACGGACGGATGGCTGGACAGCCATCCTTTACTCTGTTCCACCATCCGCGTCAGCAAATCCATCCGCCTGCGGCTTAGCCCATAGACCCTTTGTAAAAGAAAAATGTAATTTGTCATATAAGTGTGTATGTAAAATAACAAAAATTATGAAAATAGTACGTTACGATGCAGTGCTTAAAATTGTCTATGAACCTTCGTTATATTCGGGTGCTAACTTTTATTACCATTTTCAAGCACAGTGTGACCTCAAGCTGCACTTAAAAGTCATGTTTTTTCGTGACCTAAATAGTCTTTTTTTACACTTTGCAAAAACAAACAAACTTGTGGTTCACAAATAAAAAAGATAATGTCAATTTAAATCAAACCGTCAACACATTATTTCAAATGTGGGCACTCATATGTTTCCAAAAAGCAAGCAAAAGGTAAAAAGTACTATTATTTCTTCTGTGGTAAAAGGAACTATGTGTTTCTCATAGCACGTACACACACCAAGAGTTTGAGAACGTGCTTATTGGCGAAGACACATGTGAGTCACACGTGCAGAAAATTTAAGTTTCCAGTTTCCGTGTTATTTTGACAGTTTTGACTTCAATATGTTGGCTGTACGGCCTGTTTGCGATGT
>OZ010701.1:9849363-9904699 GCA_963932265.1 Thymelicus lineola
AGACACATGTAAGTGTATGTAAACATCGCGCAATGAAAATATCTGAACATAAAATATAAACAAGTAACTAAGTATAGTTTTAAGAAAAGGCTACTGGCACACTTTGTAGGTTTAGATAATAGGTAAGCCTGGGTATAGTGAATTTTGTCATCTAGGTATGTATATATTGGTTATACTATCTTATAATATAATATATGTATTTTTTTTGTAATATTTATGTATATATATATATATATCATATGTATGAATATATTTATAGTTATTAGTATATATATTAGTATAAAAAAGGTGTGAAAAGAGTTCTCCTTCAGGGCCGGCGTTGCATTGGCAATTCCTCTGGTGTTGCTCATGTCCATAGGCGACGGTAACCACTTACCATCAGGTGGCCCGTATGCTTTTTCGTCTGCCCTTCAGGCTATAAAAAAAAAAAATATATATTTTATGTAATGTATGTTGATATTATATATTATGTATATTATGTATTGCACTTGTTAATTTCTTTAATTTTTTTTTCCTTTATCAAATATACCGCCATCGTTGTTTTGCTACTGTCCGAAGGTTGACTGGCAGAGAATGCTTTGAGCATTAAGTCCGCCTTTGTTTCTGTACTTTTTGTATGGTACATAAAGAAATAAATAAATAAATAAATAAATAATGTATAACATAAAACATATAAATATTGTTTTCAAGAGGGTTGTTAAAAGTTTGAATTGTCTCATTGTGTCAGTGTATGTCCGTAGCATCTTAGATTGAATGGACCGATTATGATGTGCTTTTTCTGTTAGAAAACTGACGTGATCAATAATGTTAGCTATGTTTTTTTTGATTTATAGTTACCTACTTTATTGCTGACGACCCTGTAGCCCAGTTAGTAGCGACTCTGCCTGGGAAGCGAGGGGTCTCGGGTTCGATTCCCGGCCGGGGCAGATATTTGTGTGACAGATAAATATTTGTACTCGGATGCAGGGTGTTATTGTGTGTGTGTGTGTGCGTGCGTGTGTGTGTGTGTGTGTGTGTGTGTGTGTGTGTGTGTGTGTGTGTGTGTGTGTCCATGCCACCCGTGACCCAGGTAATAACCTACTGCGGGGGTATGAGTGTGTTAGCGTTTATGTTACCGTTTATATACTCATACAAAGTATTCTTAGTGCAGGCGCCCACTACGACTTTTCTTTGCTGCTCCGCAGTGTTATAACTAATATAATACCGTAGCGTATGCCGTGGCATCGAAGACTCGTGGAACGTAATAGTTACCACGCCGAGGCCGGACCGCAATTCCAAGGGTCCTGGGTTCGATTCCCAACGATATTATATTTATTTTCGTGTGCCCCTACTTAGTGTGTGCTTACGCTTAGGGCGTAAATTTTCTAAATCATTCCACCTGCGGCTTAGCCCATAGACCCTTTGTAAAAGTAAAATGTAATTTGTCATTAAAGTGTGTATGTAAAATAACAAAATTTAAGAAAACAGTACGTTACGATGCGGTGCGTAAAATTGTCTATGAACCTTCGTTATATTCGGATGCTAACTTTTATTACTATTTTCAAGCACAGTGTGACCTCAAGCTGCACTTAAAAGTTATGTTTTTTCGTGACCTAAAAAGCCCTTTTTTACACTTTGCAAAAACAAACAAACTTGTGATTCACAAATAAAAAATGATTGTGTGGTTTTATGAAACCACGGTAGGTATAAGTGAAACTTTTTTTCGTATTGTAGACATTTAACTAAAAAGTTTTGGATACATATTCGATTTAGGGTATTAAAATGGCATCATCCTCGTTGATCAGTTTTTCGGACTGACTAGCTGTGACGTTGTTTATCAAACCAAGAAATAGCAACGTAAGTATATACCTGGTCATCATCAGACCTTCAGAATGTATCATGTAGTAGTACCCGTACTCAATCAGATAAATGTTGAAAGCTAGGTCATCCTAAGTACTTCCGTTACCGAGAACCGATAAGTTAAGAACCGACCGTCACGCGACATGCGACACACAGACCAAAAAGTTTGAGACGATGTAATAAAAGTTTCACTTTAAAAGATAATGTCAATTAAAATCAAACCGTCAACACATTATTTCAAATGTGGGCACTCAATTATGTTTCCATAAAGCTAGTAAAAGGAACTATCTGTTTCTCATAGCACGTACACACACCAAGAGTTTGAGAACGTGCTTATTGGCGAAGACACATGTGAGTCACACGTGTCGCAAATTTAAGTTTCCAGCTTCCGTGTTATTTTGACAGTTTTGAGTTTTCAATATGTTGGCTGTACGGCCTGTTTGCGATGTGATAACGTGTTTCTAGACTTTACAAGTTGAATTATTATAGTTCAAGAGGAAAACATCGCAAGAAAGCGAGGGAGTTATAATGTCACAAACGACATAGTTTTGTTTAACTTTTCCGTGATCCAGTGATATTTAACTAACGTATAATAAGTATCAAAATACTCTTGTGATTAAATAGAAAACTGGGGAAAATTCACATGTATTTTATTAATATTATAAATGTGAAAGTTTAGATGTTTGGATGTTTGTCACGCAATCACGCAAAAACAGGTGAACGGATATACAATTTAATATGTTTTTTGTACTTTAAGACCTAGAATAAAGTTTAAGCTACTTTTTATCCCGGAAGATCGATCTGTTTCAGAAGGAAAAATTGAAAATTGTACCTCTTAAAGGTACAATTTCTCTATAGACATCGGAAAACAGTTTTGTCGTTTGTCGTCACGGTAGATATGTACGAAATAAAACATGGCCGAATTTAAAATATCTGATTGAGTGGCTAAGTTATAATATGGTTCATTGTTTTTAATAACTAACTAATACAATTTTAATTTACACAATACAAGCTTTACTAGCCATCAATCTTGTCTAAAATCAAATAAACCTACACAGTAATTTTTTACGGACAGTTAAGGCTGCTTTCACAGAACATATCTTTGCCATCTTGCCGGTAGTCGCTATAGAAATTTTGGGACTTTTGATCAAAGAAACGCGACAAGTGGTTTTGGCAGTCCTTTCTTGATGTTAACCTGACACTACCTAAATAATTCTGAAGAGATCAAAACAGGTGGAAATCTGAAGGTGCAAGGTCAGGGCTATATGGCGGATGCATTAACACCTCCCAGCCAAACTATCTTAATTTTTGCCGAGTGGGTAAAAATGTGTGTGATCTAGCGTTATCGTGATGAAAAACCACACCCTTTCTATTGATCAATTCCGGGCGCTTTCTCTCAACTTCTTGCTTTATTCTCATCAGTTGTTGGCAGTAAAGATCCGAATCGATGGTTCTGCCCGGCGCGGCGGCGGTAGAAGCTCATAATGAACAATGCCCTTCCAATCCTACCATACACATAGTATCACCTTATTGCGAGTTAACCCGGGTTTTGCCACAGTCTGTGAAGCCTGACCGATCTTTGACCACGACCTTTTTCGCACTTTCTTGTCGTACGTGATCCACTTTTCATCGCTAGTTATCAATCTCTTCAAAAATGGTTCGGTTTCATTCTTCTTCTTATTAATCGTTTAGCTCTTGGCAGAGCGGTCATGGTCGTCATGTAGTCGTATTTGTAGCAGATGTAATTTTCTTCACAATCTCTCGCCATTTTGCTCTGTTGGTCGTCATTTTGGTGCACTCATGCAATGGACCGCCCAAAGCAGATTTGATTTGGTCGGTCCATCTCATGGGCGATCTACCGCGTGGCCTGGTATCTTCCACTTTTCTTTGCACCACCAGACGCTCTATGGAGTCATTGCTCCTCCTGGAGACGTGGCGGAAGAACTAAAATCGGTTTCATTACGTGTCAATAAAGAATCGCAAATGAGTATACGGTTCGTTAGGTTTCTTTCAGTGAGCTCGTGTGGCACTCAAATATCGAGCTTTTTTGATTAACCAGCATTTTTAAATGGGTCAAAACTGTTTTGTGGTCAATTACCAGTTCTTCAGTTACGTTGTAACTATTGATATGCCGATCTTGCTCCACTTTCCCAAAAATGGCGTCCATTGTATCCGTAACAAGGCGACCAGAGCGAGGTGCATTTATGACATCAAAATTCCCGGATTGAAAACGCTTAAACCAACTTTGTGCTACTCTTCCTAAAATATTGCATTACATCCATAAACGTCACAAATTTTTTTCGCGGCATGTGTTGCATTTTTTCCTATTTTGGAACAAAACTTTCAAATGTATCGAATTTCTTCATTATATTCACTCATTTTGATAGAAAGAAAAACCAATGAAAGAAAATTATATTTATTTCAATTTTATATTTAAACTTAAAATGAAGAGAAATTTTCTAAAACCTGTTTTAATATCAACATGAAAATGATATTAATGTCATCTTCATATTGATACATCACACATTTACACTTCACATCTACATGTTGATATTAAAGCAGGCTCATATTAAAACATGCTCGTGGTTGAAAAAGTTGTGTACTCGAACATTAAAATATTTTCATTGACGCCGACAACAATATTTAATTGAATTTGTCAGTAATTTTTTGATATTATACGCTATTGACTAGATTTTAATAAAATATATCTACAGTTTACGTTCAATAATCTTTTACGTTAAGGGTGAGGCCACAGAGTACTTAATCACTAGGGTGAGGCTAAACGAGCGAATTTTGAGTCCTAATGGTCAATTTCACATTAAAGTCCAAATGCATTTTGCGTCGCCCCGTGTGGTACAAACAAGACTTTAGTATGAAACCGAATGCAACGCAAACATTTTTCGCGACTCATAGCTCAAAAAATACGCTCGTTTGACTTCACCCTTAGCTTTAAATCGAAATACATTCTCATTAAAGCCATCACTCGAAGCCCTGGCCTCATCTAATTCGAATTAAATGGATTCTAATCTTAATGAAATCGTTCTCAAAGTCTGTTTGAGCGGTAAGCCCTAATCATAATTACAAAGGTCCCAAATGTCCCAGTTTGGACCTAATATAGATGAGAGTGTCATGTGTGAATAGGATTCGGTTACGGCAAAAATACGTCTGTCGAAAGAGCTTTGCGGTTGATCCTGAAGGCGTGTGGGGGACGTGGATGAAAACCCTATCTGAATGTAAAATTTATTGAACCTAGACTACCTACGCACGTTTGCTCAATCTGATTTAGGTATTTAAATGACACACGGTTTACTTTAGATAATGCTCTAGGATCGCACATTTCAGTTATTTAGCTTTTTATTTTTTTAACTTGCAATGTATGTTTGTCCGGGTGGAATCTTGGAATTGAATTTGAAATCAGTTATCTTTAACTGATTGAGCTGAAAGGTATACGCGCTTATTTTGGATGATAAAGCAGGCTTAACAATGTGACGTCATTCTAATTCAAGTGAAAGTGAAGAATAAGTGAAAATGAATGTAAGATAGGGGAAGATTTAGGTGATGCTAAGAGATTCTTTATTAATGGCCCACTACTGGGCACGGGTCTCTCCTTATGAAGAGGCCTAGAGCATACTCCACCACGCTGCTCCAGTGCGGTTTGTTGGAGGGGTTTTCAAACCACCCGAGGGCCTCCGACATGGCTTAACGACTGTTATCTTACCGGGACCGACAGCTTTACGTGCCCTCCGAAGCACGGAAACGCTCAAGAATTTTTTGCCACTAGCGGTCACCCATCCAAGTACCGACCGCGCCCGCTGTTACTTAACTTTGTCGATCACTTAGATAAATAAAAATACACTGTAAGATTTACCAAATGGGACTGGACTTAAAAAATGAGTATAGTTACATGAAATGATGTATAGTCAAACATAGAATGCCCTAACAGATAAAAATTTGCTCAATTAATTGCAGCTATTACAGGTCATATAATTATTGCTAATTAGTGGGTTTGTGGCATGCGAGTCAAAGTAACTTGTGAAGCGTGTATCCAAACTAAATTCAAATCCATCCATACGGGTAAATGCAAATTGAGGCCGAAACATAATAAATAGATGTAAGTAACCAAATTAGGTTAGATGGTGCTGCCTGGACTGTGACGAGTCCCTACTTCGATTTCTGACGGGGTTAGACATTGAGAGATATACGTACATAGGTATGTCTGTTTTCGGTAGGTTGATGTGTTATTTCGCACCTTCAGGAAAAAAGGCTTAAGAAGAAAATTGCAATTTTACAGAAGAGCAAAAAAACTGTTAAAATATCAGTAAGTAGTCAATGGAATTTACATTACGATTTTTTGCACAAAACCGTGAAGATTAAAGATTGAGCATATGCAGCTTTTGTCCCTCTTTCCAATCATATTAATTACTAAAATTCAACGTAAGACGTTCTGTAGGTGCTATCTATGTTTACCTGATTACTCTGAAAACCATTTTGTGCTATATTTGTAATATAGCTATATTACTATACTATACTATAGGTCGCGCACTTCACGGCTGGGTGGCGTATGCCTTGTGTGCGGGTAGTGCAGATTAACCGAGTTCAAAAAAAGCAGGAGCCTTTCAATTCTACTGTATTTTTTTATGTTTGTTACCTCAGCACTTTCGACTGGGTGAATCGATTTGGAAGATTCTTTTTTAATCAAAATCTGGTGCTTGTTATGTGCTCTCACTTAAATTTGAGCGAAATCTGATACTGGCATCCAAGAGAAAACCATATAAGTCTTAAACCATTAAGTATGTGCGCGTTAAATGGACGAATAACTCAATATCACGCCAACCGATTTCAATGATTCTTTTTTTGTAGTTATTGGAAAGGATGTACTTCATTTGAAGTGTTTTTTTTAAATTTTACATTATTAACATATTGTATTATGTATGTCATACTGTATTCGACCTGTATATATCTATTATGTTATACTATGTATGCCCGTGATATCCTCAAAAAGTACAAATCTGATTGGAAAGGGGTTGCTGTTTATGAAACATGTATCTTTCATGGAAGATTTTTTGTATGTAACGTACTCGTAATGTGTGGATCTGATAAAGATCTTCAGAGATAGGCAATGGAACTCTTTGATATCTAACTGCGCGATGATATTATGATTCGCAATTCCACAAACCTTTGTTTTCGTTTTAACTTGACTGCTTTGCGTTTTGTATCATAACGAGACTTCCTTAGAGCTTGCTAATGAGAGAGTATGGCTAAGATACGGACACACCTTGCATCTATTTTTACCTAATATTTTCGCAGTGAAAATAACTCACATCGGCTGTGTTTATTGATCTAAGTCTAGCAAAGCCCGTATTTTATTCCTAAATCGTTGCTAGGTACCTATACCAGAATTATGAGGTGAAAATTTGTTTGATACTCAATCACTCAAAAGTGGCTTAACCACAGATATTCATTAACTAAATATATAATCTCTACGACGCGGACGCACGGTGTGTGTTCATCCCTTTATTATAAACATCTTTCCGCTACGAACGACACGCTTTGCTTCGTTTTTTATTATCCGTGCTGCTAATGACTGGAAGGCATGAAACTGCATTATTTTTGAAAGTAAGAAATTAGATTTTTTTATATTAGCCAACTTGTCGATATTACGTATACAAACAAAATTCAACGAGGGGACGAAACTTGGTATGAAAAGAAAGTGATACGTTTTTAAAAAAATATTCTCTAAAGGGGATAAAACTTTGTATCGATTAATTGAAAATTATTATCATTTGACTTTCATAATATCGACAAATTGGATGGTTTAAATTCCAAAATGCAATTTCAATAAAAACATTTCTATAAAACGGTGCAAGTTAATAAGCAAAGCTTTAATACTTCGCTTATTAATATTGGGTTTGTACGCTTTCGTAAGCATTTGATGCAAGAATTCAGAGGACATTAAAAAAGTGAAGAAAGGCAATAAAAGTTCTTCAATCTTCTCGCCTCAGAGAAACTTATAATGATTACAAATGGTTGTGTGAGATTTGTTGACTGACGCTTGGTTTGTTTTTTCTCATTTGCTGAAGAAATCCCTGTCCACATGGATTTTAAGGGGCTCTAGAAAGTAATAAATTTGTAGAATCTCTTGACCGATCCCCGGGATTGAATTTGTCTTGACCTTGATTTATACATTCGTTGAAACAATATGACTTGCTTCGTTGAAAATTACTGGAAAAATATATACAACTAGGAAATCGCCCTCGCTTCGCTTTGGGAAAAATAGTAAAAAAAATATTATATAATATAGCCTATGTCACCCGGGGGTAATGTAGCTTCCCAACAGTGAAATAATTTTTTAAATCAGTTCAGTAGTTTTGGAGCCTATATAATGCAAACAAACAATCAAATCTTTCCTCTTTATAATATTAATATTATAAAGAAAGAAGACGAATTCTGAGAGCACAACTTCGTGGAAAAGGATCTCCGGAACTACGGCACCTATTTGAAAAAATCTTTCACAATTCGAAAGATACATTTTCGAGAGATTGCTATAGGCTACATATTAAGTGTATTACATGTATAACTTAGCTACAGCCATAATGATATTTGTCGAGTATCTCTTGACCGATCCCCGGGATTGAATTTGTCTTGACCTTGATTTATACATTCGTTGAAACAATATGACTTGCTTCGTTGAAAATTACTGGAAAAATATATACAACTAGGAAATCGCCCTCGCTTCGCTTTGGGAAAAATAGTAAAAAAAATATTATATAATATAGCCTATGTCACCCGGGGGTAATGTAGCTTCCCAACAGTGAAATAATTTTTTAAATCAGTTCAGTAGTTTTGGAGCCTATATAATGCAAACAAACAATCAAATCTTTCCTCTTTATAATATTAATATTATAAAGAAAGAAGACGAATTCTGAGAGCACAACTTCGTGGAAAAGGATCTCCGGAACTACGGCACCTATTTGAAAAAATCTTTCACAATTTGAAAGATACATTTTCGAGATTGCTATAGGCTACATATTATTATGTGTATTACATGTATAACTTAGCTACAGCCATGATGATATTTGTCGAGCAGTGCGGAAAAAAGGACTATGTATTTTTCCCGAAGCGAAGCGAGACCGGATCTGCTAGTTCCCAAATAAAAGCAATATCTATTTGTAGGAAATTCGATTTATTCGTTTCACTTTATTTCAGCAATCGTATTTTACAACAAAACTTCGTACCCAGAAATTGTCTCACGATAAAAACATAAATAAGGGTAATACGACATTAAATAAACGGCATTAAATTATCGTATGTGTATTATTTACATATATTAAAATACATGTATTTATGGCAAATATAATATAATAATATGTATAATGTGTGAAAGATAAAAGATAAGGTATATAAACAATGCACAATGTAGTAAGCTTTTTGCATCCAGTAATAAAACGTTTGTGAAAGATCGTAAGGTTTTCAAAAATATAGTTATTAGGAATTACTTTAGGTGAACTAAATGTATCTATTGAGTAAACGGTCGAATCATTAATCCTGATCTGGTAATTCCAGTGATATTAGAGTAGATACTATATTGGTCCGGTCTTTGCGGCTAGCTTGGCATGGCTAAAACCTTTATCAAAATACTTTAGCGAATATTGATACTATGTTTTTTATTTTAAGACTTCTTAGGGGCGTTTGAAAAAATTATGAGCGTAAAATTTTTACGATGCAACAGCCAAAAAGCGACACGACAAAGGTGCATGATACTAGGCGCACAGCATTCGCTGGAGTTGTTTTGGATTGCTAGCGCGGGTCATGGGTGCGAATGAGAGAGATAAGAAAGAGGTAAGTATAACCTCTTACGTGCGTACATAAGTACAGAGACACACGTTTTTTATTAGATAATAATACTAACTTTTGTCTTTTGAATATCAAGCGGGAACAGATGAAATTCATAAAATAAAAAGGAGGTTTATGAGTATTTAATCTAAACCAGGTAATAAACTATTTATGCGCTGAAATTTTATTTTTACATAAGAAATTTTCACGTTTGAAAATCCTGTTAATAGGATTTTAAAAGTATTATACCAGAACGAATTTCTGTCCAATTACCAAAAGTTAGATTGAACTAGTTGCGTCGCATTAGTTCAGTATGATTCATATTAGTTGCAAGGTGTCAAAAGTTTTATCTGGGTCAAACTAGATATGATATATTATGATATATTTATAATACTTACCGTTGAAGTACTCTTACTCACAACTTGAGTCTATTTGTGTCCATTCTAAGTGACTGAACTAATAGCGGGATCGCGTAAGGCAAACAAAAGGCAAGGGAGCGTATCAAAACTGTAGGATGGGATAATTAATTATTCTAGACTTCAAAAGCAATCCGCAAAGTGACAAAGACTATATTTTGCACAAAAATCATTAAAATATTAGGTATATTTTGTAAAACATACATGTCTTACTATTTCATTATTATACATATTATGTATTTTTTTCATTTTGATAATGTGACTTATGGTTGTCGCTGTGATGAATTTTGATTATTTTCATGTCTTTAATGACACTCGCAAGGTTAAGACGAATCTATTGACGTAAGAATCATCAAAATTGGTCAACACATTTGGTTTTTACAACGTCACATAGAAACAAACATACATACATAGACTGATAAACACATTACCCTCTCTTGCGTCGCGCAGTCGGGTAAAAATTAGCGTTTTACCACAAAATAAATAGTAGTTCATATAAAATAGTAATTTTACTTGGCAAGAATTAGGAGCGCAACGTAAAATGTTGTAACCACTTTTCCCTACTTCGCACTAGCTCTTATTGTTAGAGAAGTCGCTTTGGGTTAACGTGGTAGCTGTGATTTTACTCTTGTAAACTTTATTTTTATATTCTCTTCTATCTACTTATTTACACAATACTAATTAAATAAAATTATACATATTTTCTATTTGACGCCATTGATGTCATTTATATTTTTCTTCCGTGTTCGGATCAGGACGTCAATGCATTCAAAAATTAAAAAGAAAATACATTTTCTTTACATTAATTGCTAGCTATTGCCCGCAGCTTCGATCGCGGAAATTATGTTAATCATATCGACGCTCGAAAGGAAAAATTGACTAAGCGACATTGAGCTAACTTTACAGGAAAGCAGTTTAAAGTTGAAATTTTTAAGAAAAGTTGTTGTATATGCTACAATATAGATGATAAAATAAGGAATAATAAAATAACGTTGGTAGGAGAATTACAAAAAATTATATGATTTTTTTCTAAAAATTCTAACTTTAAACTGCTCTCCTGTAAAGTTAGCTTAATATAGCTTAGTCATTTTTCCTTTTGATATTTATCCCCTATTTCACCCCTTGGGGGTTGAATTTTGAAAAATCCTTCCTTCGTGGATGCTTACGTCATAAGAGGAATGCGTGTGAGAGATTTTAAGTTTCTAGCCCTAAGGATTTGGCCTGTGCGTTGATAAATCAGTCATATCACTTTTGCCTTTTATATATATAGACAGATGATATTCTTTATGCAGATAGATTATATAGATAGATCTCTGATATTTTTTATGCAGACTGTCTTTGTTTTGGACAACCAACATTCGAAGAAGAAATCATATTACTTATATCCAAAAGTAATAAAGTAGATTTTTTTCATTTATTAAAGATACATTTTGAGGTAAAGTTCCGTCCATTCATTCTTGAATCAAAGTTGACCACTTATAAAAAAGTTACGAAAGAATTAATATCAAATGTCATCTTATGAAATTCTCAAAGAGCTGGTATTGTCTTGTCAGGATACCGATAACGAAAGCGGATGGAAATCTTTTCTCATTTTCATTGCAATATCTCTTTTATTATTAAATCTCGATTTCGTTATATTCGTTTCATAAAAAGGAGGATTACTAATTTAATACAAAAGGAATCGTCAAGTGTAGAAAAGATAGATAAATAATTGAAATCGGTCGCTAGAGAGTAATGACCAATGAACTAATGTGATGAACTATAGTTTAACTATCCATTTTTATGATTAAACTAGCTGTGCTCTGCGGTTTCATCAGCGTTAATTTGTGGAAAAAACCAACTACTAAAAATATATGATGTTATTATAAGCCTTCCTCGATAAATGAAATATCAAACACAAAAAGATTTTTTTTCAATTCAAACCAGTAGTTCCTGAGATTAGCGCGTTCAACCAAACAAACTCTTCAGCTTTATTATATTTGTATTGTATAGATTGTAAGTTTGTAAGTGTTTAATGTAAGGCCAGCACATGGAAGAAATTAAAAATTAAAGAACTATTATAATTGATTTTTTCTCAGAATTTTTCGTATGTTAATCTATTCATTTGTTTCTGTTAATATCAGAAAACGCGTTTCTTTCACTGTTGTATTTTAGTAAGCTTGGGGTAAAATTGAATGGAGTAATATTTATTTGAACCGTTTTACACATAAAAAAGATGTGTTGATTCAAGAAAACCCATAAAAAGTCGACTGTGGGCTCGTACGTTCCCGTGAAATGAGGATGAGGGACCACTAAACAATAAATTGATAAAAAAATATCGGCAAAATCTGTACCTATTGTGAGGTATGAAAATCGGCACTTAAACCGCGCAATCAATGGTCACGATGTTGACAGAGATAAAATCAGACATAGATACAATAACAGTTACGAGAATAGGTAAGAATAGGGAGACAATAACTTGATAAACATTTTTAGTGACATATTAGAGCCTATTCCCGTACCATATCGTGTATGACCTATATTACCACTACCTATATTTACCTATGTTATTAGTGTTATTACCTATGTTTACCATAGTAAACTTAGAAAATACGGTTCTCATTTGTGCACAGAAGCGATGACTCGGTAACAAATACTAATAATCACATTAATGTCAGCGTTTGTATCGAAATTAAACCCGTGACCTGTCGGTTGAAGGTTTTCAGCTACCGAACCGAACTAAATGTTACCTAGTCACTTTCATATCAATAAAAAATAAATATCCAGATAAACTATTTCTAACTGAAGTGTCTTATCGCCAGTAAGTGTGTCTACTGGCAAGACTGTGCCGTATAGCATTGATAGCGATAAGAAGCCCTTAAGAATTGCGATCTTATGACAAAATGTACTGGCAAATGGATTTAAAATAAAGTATTTTTATTCATTTTATCACAATTTCGTTTGGAATTCTTTATCATAAAATGAATTTAACGACTAAAGAGAACCACAATATTGAAAGTCTCGCGGGATTTCGCTCAATTTTCGAGCAATATTAGAATTTGTTGTTTCGGAATTATTAAATTTTAATGAGAATAAAGCAAATACTTTGATTTCGAAATAGTACTTTTCAGGTCAAAAATACCTCAGTGCCTGAAGTCGAAGGTGTTCGAGCAGTGTGTGTTGCCAGAGATGACATACGGATCCGAGACGTGGTGCTTCACTATTGGCCTAATCCACAAGTTCAGGGTAGCACAGCGGGCTATGGAGAGGGCTATGCTCGGTATTTCTCTACGTGATCGTATCAGAAACGAGGAGATCCGTAGATGAACAAGGGTAACCGACATAGCTCAATAGCTCATAGGTCAGAGTGGAGCAAGTTAGGGGAGGCCTATGTCCAGCAGTGGACCTCCAAAGGCTGATGGATGGATGGATGGATGGAATATACAATTAAATAAACAAGTTAGGGGAGGTCTATGTCCAGCAGTGGACCTCCAAGGGCTGATGGATGGATGGATGAATATACAATTATATTTATTATTTTTATTTTTAACTAATTTATTTTTTTTACTTGTAGGAAATTTTATTATATAAAATTATAACAATGATAAGAACAGTTGCACAAAGGTTCTACTTATTTTTTTAACAAATCTCTATCTGCAACCGAGTGAGAAGGAGATAGTCATTAGAACAGTCTAGACAGAACATATTAGTTGTCATCAAAATCGGCCCCAAGATTCCAAGGCCCAAAATTTGGTCATCCACGCACACTTGAAACATTCACCCTGTATATCGACAGTCGTTGGACTCTCTCTGTCCAGTAAAGCAAGGGGCATCTTTTGTATTCAAAAGGCTCAATCGGTCAGAGCATGTTAGGGGAAGCCTATATCCAGCTGTGGATATCCAAAGGCTGATAGATGGATGGATGGTACAATAGTTATTGATCGGGTTACTTTGCGAAGTAATATGAATAAGCGCTCACAAACTCACTAGGATTAATGTGTTCGGTGAAGATTGCCTGTGTGTTGACAAGGACAAAGATAAATATGAAACATTTGTCTGTCACACATTTATCTCGATCAGGAATCGAACCGAGAACCCGTCGCTTCGGCAGAGTCACTACTAATTGGTAACTAAGCTATGTATAAGGTTTTTTAACAATATATTTGTCTTATCGAATTATGATTAATTATATATTTAAGTGACAGCAGTGATAGCCTAGCGGTTATTGGTCTCCCGAACGCGGGGGCACGGGTTCAAATCCTGGCACGCACCTCTAATTTTCAAACATTACGAGTATGTGCGTATTACTAGTTAATTACCACCTGCTTCGGTGAAGGAAAACATCGTGAGGAAACCTGCACACCGGAGAGTTCTCCATAAAGTTCTCAAAGGTGTGTGAAGTCTACCAATCCGTACTTGGCCAGCGTGGTAGACTATGGCCTGTACCCCTCATTGTACATTGTGAGCGGAGACCCCGAGCCCAGCAGTGGGACAATTATGGGTTGTTGCTTTGCTTTTTTTATATATTTAAGTGATGATCAAGTTTTGATGAATTTTATTTTCAAATAATTATGCAGAACTTATGCCTAGCCAGCAAGTCAGTATTTACATTATCAAGTCATAACTTTTTGAAGATCCTTAAAAGGTTGTAGAATTAAAAAAGTTTCATTTCTTTACCATCAAAGCGAAATAATAATCTTCTTCGTAGTCTTTTACGATGAATTCTTTGTCGAAACTCATTATGTGAAAATTTCAATAAAGGGCAAAAGTTGCTTGTAATAATTGTCTATAAGAAATATTCTGCAAAATAAAATGATAATATGTTTAAAACATTTAACTTTTTCATTATGATCGAAGTAGCTGGGTTAATTGAAGTGAAACTATAAAAACGTAGCGAAGACGGTAAACAAAGAAATATGCAAGGTTTCCTTTTCACGTTGTACCGTCACAATAACAACAAAGTAAATAAAGGATAGTAGAATAATTACTAAATTGATATAACACAAAATAATAAACAAACATTGTATCGGCTTACTTCAGAGCACAATTGGAGTTACCATAGGTGAATGATACAAGAGTTAGGTACAATTGTCCTAAAAATAATGCCAAGTACATTATTATTTGAAATTCAATAGCCCTTTATAACAAAGACTCCATTAAGTTAATAGCAAAGAGTATTCAGTCTAAACAATGGAGTGAGTAAGTGAGTTAGATGAGAACGAGTGGTCAGATTGATTAGGCGCATCGGCCTTTGTTGCTACCATAGATAAATAATAATTACGATATATATAACTGTCCAGATTATAGAATTCATTTAAATTGTTTTAATTCAAATGTATAAATTGATAAAATTTAATCGATTTATTGTTATTTATTTGTTACTGTTACTGTTTTGTATTTTAGCATAAAATTCATTTGACTGCGCTCTCTAGCATTGCGACGCCCTACCAGGATATTTTCATTATATACTAATATTATATGATAGGTGTTATGTGAAATGGAGAAATAAATAATAAATAAATGCCCCTTCTTCATTAGGTACACGACACGACAAAGACATCTTATATATAACGTTTTTCTACGCTCTGCCCGCGTTTTCCGCGGTTATAAATACCCATTGTCTTATTCCAGACATGATGTACCTACCATAGAAAATTTCATGAAAATTCGTTCAGTCGTATTGTGTGAGTAATAAACATTTATACTTCCTTACAAACTTTCACATTTATAATATTAGTTGGATAGGAAGCAGCATTTAATATAAGTACATCATTGTCATCATCATTATCATTGACGACCTGTGTGGCTTGATACCATGTCGGATCGCCACACCAAGGGTCCTGAGTTCGATTCCCAGCGAGGTGGTTTAAATGATGAGTTTGAATTTCTGTTCTCGGTCTGGGTGTGAATGTTCTTGTCTCTGAGTGTTATCCATGGCACCCACGACACAGGGAATCCTAGTGTGAGGTCATGAATGTGAAGCGTTATTATTATTATTGTAAAATATGTGCACATTCATACCTGGCACAATGTAGGTATACCTGGTAGTCATATTCCCTTTGTTTAATACTTTTAATGAGATGTTCATTTTCTAAATGTATCCCTATTGAATTAAAAAAGTGTCATAATAACATCATGTGTCACTGCAATAAAGTATTATTCGCTGTATATTTCACAGGCGTTCCAAAGAAGAAATCTAATATAGTTCACACGTCTGTACAGCTTATTGCTTGAATATTTCTCAGCGAGCGCCTCAACTGCGAGATTTGCGTTTGTACGTCAAAAACGCAATAAGATCACACTTCACTTTATTGCTTTTTTGTTGCTTCATTTCTGGGTGATGAAGCTTATCATTTATAATACTATTATAGATTATGCTCGCGGCTTCGCCCGCGCGAGAGAGATTTCACAATAATGTAGGTAAATATATAAATCTTCCTACGGGAACGTATAACCGGGATAAGATTTACACACAAACTTTAGTATTTATAATATAAGGCTAGCTAACTAGTGTCCTGCTAAGTAGTAGGAATACGATGTAATCACGTTATTGCTTCTTTATATTACATCTTTTCTGTGCGTTGAACTGATGAAGCAAGAAGTGCAGAATTTTTTTTTATATACCTACCTATTATTTGTTAAATAAAATAGAACACTGAACAATTTCAATGTAAATTAACCTTTTGAGAAGTGGAAATACGGTAGAATTTCGAGAACAGAACGGGTCTCTACTTTATATGTAACAACCATGTAATTTATTATAAGTCGTCAGTCAACAAGAAATCAATTGCACTTACAAAACTATCGCTAGACATCATTCATCTTAGGAAAATGAAAAAAAAATCAGAAATATACTTCACTCAAACACATAGCAACTGCTAATGCGTCAATGTTTCTTTAAGAAAACAAACTTTAAAGCCCTAACGTAATAAAAAGCTTTTAGCCTCCGTCTGGTGAAATTCGAACTTAAACATTCAAAATTTCTGTCCGAAACTGAAAGACTAGAGAAGCGAAGCGGAAAAAACGTGTGAATTAAGTAGTATAAATGATTACCATTCGCTTAAATGACTTGAAACAATAGGACTAATAATCTAACATTTTAACAAAAAATTAACCGACTTCAAATGAAGTACATTGTACTTTTGACATGGATACCATTGTCAGATCTCGCTCAAATTTATGTGGGACTACGCGACAAGCACCAGCTTTCAATTAAAAAAAGAATCATCGAAATCGGTTGGCGCGATATTGAGTTATTCGTCCATTTATCGCGCACATACTTAATGTAAATTTAAGACTTATATGATTTTGACAAGGATGCCATTGTGAGATCTCGTTCAAATTTATGTGGAACCACACGACAAGTACCAGCTTTCGATTAAAAAAAGAATCATCCAAATCGGTTCACCCCACAGAACATCTATTATTAGATGTTCTGTGGTTCACCCAGTCCAAAGTTCTGAGGTAACAAACATAAAAAAAACAGTCGAATTGAGAACCTCCTCCTTTTTTTGAAGTCGGTTAATGAAATAAATAACGATAATATCAACGTTTAGTAGCCCAATACTGAGCACGGGTCTCTCCCATTAGGAGGCCTAGAGGTCTTTTTGGTAAATAAATATGGCATACTTATATTACTTTGACTGACAACAGACAACTCAAACAGAAAGCGCGGTTCCCGCTCTTTATCGGATTCTCCGATACTACTTTCAAAGACTTCTGAGCGGTTTGAAATCGCATGACTTCTTTTAGGTTTAACGTCCGAGTAGGTACACAATCAGCTTATCACGACTTATCCGATAAATTCTAAGAGAATACCACTTTCAATAACATCTAAAAGATTAATAAGATACTTTATCTGTATTTTTCCTATTGCCAGTTATTTTTAGACTGGAGATAAAAAAACCGGGCAAGTGCGTGTCAGGCTACGCGCAATGTAGGGTTCCGAATTATATTTACATATTTACTTGTAACGCCCTTGGCCGGTAACCGGGTGCGCCTGTGCCAAAGGAATCACCAACGCGTTATCGTCCATACGAAAGCCGGGAACCTGCATTAGAGCATAATATTGACTCTGATACTGCGAGTAATAACGTAAAAACCATTTCGTTGTTCTCATTTATCTATTATATTTATTATAAAAAATGGATTAATGGTAATCTTAACCCTAATACTAATACCTAACGTATCAGATAGCCTGAGAAACTGCCCTCGTCTGACCTTACGGATACTAATACGTGTTAATTGAAACATTGTCAGCTATAAACAAATAATGTTGTTACGCAATCAAAGCTGATTGCTCGATCGAGGCAGGGTGGCTGTTGCCAAGGAGAGGAAGGGGCGTGTTTTGACACTCCACGTAAAAAGATGAGTGTTATAAGTTTGAAGTATCTGTGTATGTCTGTGTTTTTTATGGAAATAGTAGAAAACGAGCAGATGATTCACCTGATGGTAAGTGGCTATCGTCGCCCATGGACATCAGGAACACCAAAGGTATTACTCTTGAGTTGAGGCCAAAAAAGACAAAAGAAAAATAAAGACTACCACCACCCTGGACCACATTTCCCCTTAACTTCAGGCGGGATTGTGGTCAAGCATTAACTTATTTTAAGTAAAAAAAAGAAGTGTGTGGATATGTCTGCCTGTGCTAACGTAGCTCCTATACATTGGTATCGAGAATTTACATATCGTTGGTCACAACACTCACAAAATAACCAAAAATACGACATAGACAAAAGAAACAAAAGGTTATTTCTAGAATGGATTTTCAATCGATGGACAGAGTTTTACCGGCCTGTGTTTTCCAGTTGGTAAATCACAGGTCTGTTTGTTGAGAGGTAAAGCTTCAAATAACTCGTCAGTCGTCAGGACACACTAATTGATAGCATCCAATATGTGGTACGTATTCGAAGTACTCTTGAAGATATAAAGATAGACTTCCATGTAAACTAGAGACCCACTTTGCAGGCGCAATTCGGGCATGATTAAATTTTTCAAAGATTTATTGCACGTTGACCTTATTAAATATTCTGATTTCTTTGATAAAATAATTTGTTATCCATGCATGTACTAATATAGCCAGCAAATGAACATATAATTCGACCATCTCTCAACAACAAATATCGATGCAAAAAGTGGGGACTAGTATTTTTCTAGGTTAGATTGACCGAAAAACTTTACCAAAAAAATAACTGACTTCAACGAAACGACCTGCGAAAAACTTATTATCAAAACCGCCATAAGTATACTTATAAATGGTCCCTATGGACCCATCAGAATGGACGGAAGGACGGTAATTTTGAGTAATATTGAAGCGTGGCCGGGCTTATTTATAGAGTTGAAAAATACAGGCTTTTCGTTACCGGGACAACAACTACATACTACGAGTATACTGCATCGTCGAGCTATAGTAATAAATATGCATAATATACAGGTATTTAACTAGACTACGATAAGGTTTTGAAATATTTGTTAAATTAGAAAATAAATAAATATGTTACTCTTAAACTTTTAATAAAGTATCTCTTTATATTTAATCAGTAAGGTTATTTTGTTGGAAATTATCACGAGTTATAAATAAAAACAGTGTTTGCAATCCAGAGGGACTAATTCATGGAAATTGGACAAAATAATATGGCGCGAAACACCGTGATTTTCTTGGAATTCCCGTATTTTTTATTTGTTTCGTGTCAAAGTCTTGGTTTTCTCTCCATTCAAAATATTTTCAATTAATATACGCGTTTCCTGTCTTTTACAGATGCTTGAATAATGTCGCCTTGTTTGTCGCCGCTTCAGGCTACAAAAAACATATTTTTTCTCTGATAAAAGAATTTGCTTGTTAATATTAGATTATAGCGGTGAAGAGAAAAGCTTTGTGGGTTGAATAAAATCCAAATGAAGGTAATATATTTATGAATTTGAGGTTTTTGAAAGTGTGTTATGCATATTGAAAATGGATAAATATATTTTAAGTTTATTTGTATAAAGATTATTTCACATTGACTATAAGAGAGACCTCACAAACATCTACGACCTGAAATCAAATGTGTCTAATATGGTCGGAAATCGAACCCGGGTTCCCTTGCTCACAAAGCAGGGAAACTATCAACTGGGCCATCTTAACTAGGATATTAGTACTACAGAAATATATAATAGAATTTAATAAATCTTTGAAGTAATGCATAATAATATAAATAACAATATTATTTTATTTAATAAAATATTTATATTTTTAAATAATTATATAGGGTGGAAAAAGACGGTATTTGGAGGAAAAGTACCTTGAATATTGTTGATGGCAAATTTTACTGAAAGAAAACATTAATTTATTTTCAAAACTAAGTAAAACTGCATTCAAAGATTTTTGAAGATCCACCTGCTTTTACACACACTAAATTTAACATAAAAGTTGCCTCTTATGTTTATAGCCTCTTAGTTATATTTTGCTGTTATGTAAAATTATTTTATAGTTTCATTGCTCTGGGGTGAGGGCCTGGAGATCTGTAATACAGGCTGTCCTAGTACGGACTCTAGCCTCTTGCAAACTTTTATATTAAACATATAATTTTATACGATGTATGCTTTGTAAAAATTTTGTGAGAGGAAATAAAGTGCTATTAGATATTATTATATTACTTACTATCACACTATTAAATCACATGCACTTAACAGTCACATGTATTAGATAACTGACACTTTTTTAATACGAAAATATTAAAAAGACATAACATGGCTAACTTTAAATTTAATTAGGACAATTATTTTTGTTCGAATAATTAAAGAGCAAGCTCGAAGCATGGTTTATAAACCAATTCTATAGAATTGAATTCCATAGAATTGAATTCTATAGAACTGAGATATAGAATTGAGTCGAATTCTATAGAATTCACCCTATACCTATTGGCGATTTTTTGCTTTGGGTGGGTTGAACCAACTGAAGTATTTAAATTTACCATAGGTGAAAAAGCAATTGTGTGGTTTTATGAAACCACGGTAGGTATAAGTGAAACTTTTTTTCGTATTGTAGACATTTAACTAAAAATTTTTGGATAAATATTCGATTTAGGGTATTAAAAGATTTAGGGTATTAAGGGCGCTCGACAGATGACAAATATGGCGGCGCCATATTGGCCTCGGCTGCTCTGCCGAGCGCCTTTCACTTTACCCCCACTCCGCGGCCGACCGTCACGCGACATGCGACACATAGACCAAAAAGTTTGAGACGATGTAATAAAAGTTTCACTTTAACATAAATGTTTTAGAGATGGCTCTGAATCCGCTCCTTCCATCACCTTATCTAGTCAAGTCTGTCAAAGATATCCGCGATAATAACTCAGTACAGAATTAAAAAAGTAAAATGATTACAGTTATAATCTGATCATGATTCTAAGTTGCGAGTACATTGCATTTTGATAAGATTCATCGATAAAAGAACTAAAAATATAGAAATGTGTTACATGAATAGATAAAATCGAACTGGTAGGTAAATGAATCAGTTGGGAATATTTGGAGTTTTACTACTATTATCTATTTTGTAGTTTTAAACTGACTCCTTGTAATTTTGGGGTTGCAACATAGTCTAAGCAATAAGTTCAAAATGGTGAAAAATAGAGATACTGCTCTTAAAAATACGTGCGATAGATCATTGTGTTCGGAATGATGTATAGAAAAATGTTTCAGAATCGTTTACGAGCACGTAAAAAATTGCAAAATTTATTAACAAAATAAAGTTGAAGTAAAATACGAAAAAGAAAAAATCATGCACGAACCGTTGTACGGATTAAGATGAAACTTGGTACACAGAGAGAGCATTTCCAGACTTAAAAAATAGGGTAAATTTTATCTCGGATATACGTTCCCGTGCGATGATTTAGACGTTTATATGTTCGTGAAATATCCTGTTGCCGGCGAAGCTGCGGGCGGAATATAGTAAATAAGTAATATTTATGGATCGTAGCCACAAATAAACTCTGGATATTAAGTTTTCTTTTGATTAAAATTGGTTATCTCCGGTACTTAGGATACTTTCCCTGTAGGAATTAAAGAATCTCGAATATCAGAGGTCAAAATCACTGCAAATTCAACGTTATATATTATATCTTCAAATCCCTTTCATACTGTGAGGAGAATTTAGCTCAGAAGTAATACAATAGTGGTAGTGTGTTAGGTTAGAAAACATAATTTAATAATTATTTAAAAAAACATGAACAAAATAATTAATTATAATAGTATATTATTAATATTATTATGAAATAGATGAAGTTTAAATTGCAATACTAAACCAAAGTCGAAGTTAGCAAGCGAGAATCATTTGGCTCCTTGTTTCAAAGAGTTAATATTCGGCATGTATAGCTTTTAGAATGATTACGCGCAACGCTCAAGGCTGTTTAAATTTCCGAGAGTTATTATTATGAAAGTTATGTCATACTTTGAAACGTTGTCTACGAATTTTTCCTTCAAGGCACTAACACCCCGGCTAGAATATTAATATTGGACGCGTTTGTAGAAACATTATTCGAACATCTTCCCGGAAATTAGCCAGGCGTATCGAATTATCGACAAACTTGGTGTTTCATACTGGAAATCCCAGGTGTGGATAGGACATGGTGGGATTACACAGTATCAAAATCTCCATCGATTTAAGTTTCGTGATGACGCTGTATGCTTATGTTTCCCTGACACCGAACAAACAGTTGAGCATGTCCTGAACGAATACCCACGCTTAGGTGCCAGAAAGACCTCGAGACCTCGAGCTGGAACTCCCTTCTGACTGGAGAATTCTCAGGACTAAAGTTTTCTGACTACTGTATCGGTTTCATGAAAGCCTAGCAAAACAAATAGTCATGTTCAATATTTTTGTAATACCTGTATCATTTTTTAACTAATCCTTATGAATTAGGCATATTATCAAGGTCCTTGAATAATAAACAGCAGGGAAAAAAGAAAATGTGTGCAATTCACACGTGGTAGAAGTGAAACTTTCCAAAATTTTGGTTTCAAGATAATGAGATGAAAAAGCAATAAATCGAATCTTAAAGCAATAAATCGAAGCGCTATCTATGAATACAACTTAGCACTTTTTAAAAATCTATCTAGCAATAAAACGAATGTTCTATCTTATTCCTCGCGCCATCTATGAATACAACTTAGCATTTTTACTGTCTGTATAATCGGTCGGTCGATCGACAGAATGAAAGAATGAAATTTTTATTTTTTGTTGATAAATTCTTTGAAAATATTTAAAAGAGCATTTGAAAGTATTTAAAAACAGTATAATAATAAAACTAAAAAAAATTAAAAACAGTATAAAAAAAACAAAAAAAAAACTAAAAAATAAATAAATACTGAGACGCGAACCTGCGCATCAGGTATTGTGTATCTACGTCCTGACCATTGAGCTACGGAGAAGTTAAATTGAAAGACGAAATTAGCGGTTATATTATCTTACCTGTCGTTGCATCCGGTTTCAAATCACTAACGATTCTAAAGAAGTTTCACTTCAAAAATAGCTTCTTTTTCCGACTTCCCAAAGCCCACATAAAATTAGAGTATTCATAAGGTAAATTATAATTACTTTGGTTGTACCTTAAGAAAATTCACCTAGTCCAATTATAAATATTTCATGACTAACTAAATAAGTAGCGTAATTTAAACATAATACGGCATGCAACGCTCGCCGGGACAACGAACTTCACGAAACAGTGAAAAAACAATCACCTTCGAGATTTAATTTAAAATGTACAAAATCTGACAAATTGTATGCCCGGTAAGGGTAGACTGTTAATACTTACCCATCTGATTTTAACACCAACATGTAAAATGTAAACAGTCTCACAATAAATGAATTCTATTCTATTCTAATCACGTTACACATTTTCATATATTTTTCATTGCAGATTTTTTTATATTTAGTTAACATTTTTTGCAAAGCTAACTTTTTTTTATAATTCAAACAGCATAATGAAAATAGTCAATATAAATGAAATTTCTCAAATCTATAAAGTGTAATAGTTAAGTCTTCCGACGGCCTGCATACAGAAATAATTATTCTAAAAGAATAACCAACTTCATAATTAGGGATAACTCAAGAAGTACCAAGTAGTATTAATTTTATACCACTTTTCCATTCATAGGTGTGCTGGAAGAGATTTCTTTTAGAAATAAGCATTGCCTATGTACAAAATTACTTTCATGACCTTTTGTAACTACTGTTATACGTGTACCATAAACTGTTAAATAAATTAATAAATAATAAGTACCCGTTAGATCTCACAAATGGGACCACATGACAAGCACTAGCTTTTGAATAAAAACGAATCATCAAAATCGGTTTTCCCAGTAAAAAGTAATGAGGTAACACGCAAAATAATACATTCGAATTGAGAACTTCCTTCTTTTTTTAAAGTTGGTTATCAAATAAAGTGACTCAATTTATATTATACAACATGTATATCTACTCAAAAAATATTTATAATTCGTACATCTAAGCCTATTATCAGTTATAATTATTTAATTATCTTTTAAGATACAAGAAGTAGACATTGGTATCTGTATTTATTTATAGATATATAATCTGTTTACAGTTGATAAAACCTAAATTTAGAATATTATTTAGATCTTGTTGATTTTAATTGAATTAGGTTTAATTATAATAAAATATTTCTTTGGTAATCCTTATGAATGACTCTTTCGGTTGGCATCATAAAAACACAGGGTTTTTCGCATTTCAACGGTTCGATACTCGGCCAAAGCAGGTGAATTTTTAAAAATATTTGCATGCAGTTTTACTTAAATTTGAAAATAAAGGAATGATTCCTTTCCAAAAATTGACATCATCAATATTCAGGATACTTTTCCTCCAACTACCGTATTTTTTTCAACCTGTATATTCCCTGCCTATTGTAAGTCCAGAAGTAAAATATCTGGTCTAATAGTATACAAGGATTTTAATGAAATCTTTGGCTTCAACCCATTAATGGCCCACTACTGAGCAGGGGTCTCTCCTTGAGGAGGCCTAGAGCATACTCCACCATGCTGTTCCAATGCAGATTGGTGGAGGGGTTAGTGGCCAACACGAGTGTCAGAAGTTTTTATGCTGCCCGAGGGCCTCCGCTTACGACAACAACCGGGACCGACGGCTTTACGTGACCTCCGAAGCACGGAAATGCTCAAGAATTTTTTGCTACTAGCGGTCACCCATCCAACTACCGATCGCGCCCGCTGTTGTCGATTAACTTAACTTTGTCGATCACTTAGAATCGGCACAAGCCGCCGGGCTATGAGCGTATTGTATAGAATACCACAAATATGCAGATTGCTGTCAACATAGTACACAAAATACCTATTATCATTAAATTTATGAAAGTTACTTATCATTAACAAACATTAAACTTTTCAGTCAGTATCTGAGGTCTATGTTATAAACATTATAATAATATTAATATTATATTAATATTATATTAATATTATATGTCATACATTTTTCAGCATCTCAACCGATTCTTGAGATTGCAGAGATCTTATGATTGGATAATTCATACGCCTGAGTTCATCAATCAGTATGAACACAACTCGTAAATGAAGAGCGATTTTTTTAAAAGCTCGATACTTATGTGCGCTGGAGGATCTGAAAGTTTCGTACATAATTGAATACTTCAAAGCTGTATTTTTTATCAAAGATACGGTAAATGAGAAAAGGTTTGTGCCCGAAGCCCTTTTATCTATTTCAGCTCTATTGGAGACCTATACGAGTACTTCAAAATGTAGCTACTTGAGAACAATATATTTCAACTTAATTTACTAAACGATAACAATATCATACCATACAGTACAATACAAAAATAATACAATAATATACGTTATTGTTCACACTAGAAGTAATACAATAAAAACGCAAATAAAAATAAAATAAGAAAGTTGCTCACTGCAAGTTCATCATCATCACCATCCTGCCCATTTCCCAATTTTATTTGGGGTCGGCGCTATATGTTTTCCTCTTCCACACTTCTCTATCAGCCGTCATCTTAACACTAACTCTCTTATCTTTCATATCATCTGTAACACAATCCATCCATTTTTCTTAGGTCTTCCTCGTCCCCTTCGTCTATCCATCACATTCATATCCATCACTCTTCTCGTCACATGCGTTTCCTCACGCCTCATCACATGCCCATATCACGACAATCGGTTTCCTTTCAACTTTTCTGTCATTTTTGCCACTTTCACACTTCCTCTAATATACTCATTCCTTACTTTATCCATTCTCGTCACTCCACACATCCACCTTAACATTCTCATCTCTGTAACATGCACTCGTCTCTCATTCGTCTTCTTTGTAGCCCAACATTCTGATTCATACATTACGACAGATCTTATGACGGATTTATAGATTTTACCTTTCAATTTAAGGGGCATCCGTGGGTCACAAATAGTTCCTGTGACCTGTCGCCATTTCATCCAACCTGCATTGATCAGTACTCAGGTACTCTGTAAATTATGGAAAACATCTGGGACAGAAAATATGTTTTTTAAATTCTGAGAAAAACCATGTCTTAGTTAAGCATCTAATATTTAGGTAAAATCGCTTTCAGTCACACATTTTAATGAACTTCATTCTATAACAAAAATCTCCAAGTTACCTTTTGTAAAGTTTTTTCCAATACTATGATTAAAGTACTGACATTTTCTATTTTATTTTTGTACTCAATTAAAGATACTAAATATTTCTAGGTAAATTCGCTGAGCTTTTTTTTTATGGAAATAGCCGGCAAACGAGCTGACGATCCACCTGATGGTAAGTGGCTATCGCCGCCCATGAACATCAGCAACACAAAAGGCATCACTGATGCGTTGCCGGCCAAGAAAGAAAGAAGAAAAAGAAAGAAAAAAGAAAGAAAGAACTGGCTCTCAAGCCCCCAGCCGGAACACGACGAGTCGTTTGGCGGCTGACTCATGCTCGAGGGTGGTAGCTATCCAGGCGAACCCCTGGAGAAATAATAATTGTAATAATGGTATTAATTAACAATTAAAATCAATACTACCAATATAATCCCTCCGAGGGCCCTACCACAAGCGGGCCGGATTTAGTCGCCTTTTACGACACCCTTCCGGCGTGGGATTGGGGTTAGTATTCTAAGCCGCCCCAATACGGCTAAAAAGCCGCTTGATAAGCTTGATTTTAATACAATGATAATTATGTTTAAATTCTCGTACTTACAAAGTTCGTGGCCGCGGCGGCTCTGCAGGAGGCCCGATCAGTCGCGCGCTAGCACTTACGGACGATGGGAAATACTTTTGTGGGAAAACAGCTGCTCTTAAAATAAACTACAAGGAAACCGAGAATTTCCATAATGAGATCCAATAACATCGGCGAAGGAAAATTTTGTGAGGAAATTTGCGCACCTGACATTCCTAAGAGTTCTTCATGATGTTCTTAAAGTCTATGCCAAACTTTGTTAAAGATACACTTCAACAAAGACAAAGAAAACTTATGGTTATTTTATTTATAATATTAAAATCGGTTCCTAAACGACGAAGTTCTGGCTTTACATAAAAAAGCAGTCGAATCTATAACCTCCTAATTTTTAGAAGTGGGATAATTAAATTATATTAATCGATCTGCGTAGCGCAATGGTTAACCGTGCCAGATCGCCGTGCCAAAGGTCCTGGGTTCGATTCCCAGTGAGGTGTTTTTTTATTATACTTTTTATAGTCTGTTAATGCTTGACTACAACCCCACCTGATGGGAAATGAAGATGTGGTCCATTCACTCTTTTCTTGAAGACATCCAAGTCATAGGCGGGCAGGAACGCAAACGCTTAACTTATAAAGTGAACTATAGTCATAACCTCCTCCTCGCGTCGTTTTCCTCAATACTGAGGGTCGTGATCCCCTAAGAGTAGAATTATTTTATCCCTGACAGTTTTACGCCATTTATTCCTGTCTTTGGCAGCATGTAGTGTGTCGTGTAGGTTGGTGTCCAGACTAGAACGAATTTGGTCAGTCCACCTAGTTGGACTGCGGCCTCTTGGTCGTTTGCCGTCAACTTTGCCAGTAATCATAAGTTGCTCTAGGTTTTGGCCGTCTTTTCTGGCGATGTGTCCGAAAAACTCAAGTATTCTGCGTAGACCATAACATATAGTCATAACAACCAACTAAAAATAAAACGTCAATATATGAAGCTAGACCAAACATGATTATTTTCGTGCATGCGGCACGAAACGTAAATATTAGTTGCGGGTTAAAAATAAGGCGGCCTTCATACTAAGGTTAGATCTGTCAATAACCATTATTGTTATTCGTTTTTATCGTGGGTTAACAGGGTTCGATGTAATTGGCATATTTATTGACGGAATTATGCGTATTTATTTATTGTATTGTATCTAAACTACTTTAGTAATGGACAATACATTATTTCGATGTAAGATTATTTGAAGAATCACGTAATTAGGTACAGAAAAAATGTACCTACCCCAAAAATATGTTGTTGCGTAACGGAATGATTTTGAAAAAACTTGGTAAGTGCGAGTTCAACTTGCGTGGAGAGGGTTCCGTACGTTGATTATGTATTTACCGTTATTTTTCTATTTTACTTATTTTTGTGTTTTTAAGACCATAGACTTTTTATTAATTTTCCTGTAATATTTAAGTAAAAAACTATTCTCTGAATTTTTTTCGAAATTCTAGCTTCAGTAGTTTCGAAGACAAGGGTAAGATAAGATAAGATAAGATAAGGGGGAATGGTAAATTTTTGGCTTTAATTTTCGTTATTTCTTGAATAATTTTAAAACTATCTATTGTAGAACTACAACATAAATATATTTGAGATTCCTATATAATAATTACAAAATCCCTTTTATTTGGCATACCACAGTTTTTGTTAAATTTTTGATTTCGATAATTTGTTCATGTACATGAGTTCAAAGTAAATGAATACCTCAACACATTTGGTCTAGCAGTTTCGGAGTAAATTGGCTGTACGGGTTCCGTTTTAAGTTTTTTTTCGTAACCCTCAAAATGTTTGTGACAGTGTAAAAACCGAACCCTAACAAAAGTTTTCTCTAACTTTTAAATGTCCGCCCCAGCAGGCCTCAAATCGGCGAGCCTTTCCTGCGCAGGAAAGGCTGTGTACATAGATCTATGTATTCATTATGAAATGAATAAGCGAGAAATAAATACATTTTCCTAAATTTTTAACTTACAATAACTATTTTTGTTACAGGTTATCGCGAAGTGCAGTTCTGTAACTAAAATGTAGTGGTAAGTGATAGTGAATAGTGATGTGGTGTGTAGTGATGTGATATCGATAACATGAAGTACGTGTTCCTAATGCTGTTTCTCGCGTGCGATGGGGTGTATTGTCAAAACTGTCGTGGAGGAGATCCGAAGAAGAGGAGTTGTGAGAACGTGTGCGACGAGAATGGGGAATGCAAGATTAGGGCTGCATTGTTACTACCGAAGAACACGACGTATCACGCATCTTTGCCTGTCGTAAGTATTCTCTTCCTTTGACGCGGTTTTTTGGGGCTCGGTGTACTTTTTTAACTGAGGCCAAATATTGTGGTTTTCAATTCGGTTATATTTTTTATGTTAGTTTCCGTAAAACTTTATAATTTCTGAAACGATTTGGATAAATCTTTTTGTTTTTTATTTGAATGTTAATAGATTGGTCCCATTTTTATTGGAATTCAGTTCTGATGATGGATCAATGAGTAATTGAGGGACCTCCTCAAATGTAATAAGTTTAAATTATAGCGATTTTTATACGTTCAGAAATAATGTTTTAGTGTTTAGTAGTACTTTTAAAATTTATTTTTTGAAAAAGAGGAGTGCCAAAATCGATCCTTGATTTGCCCGTACAAATATTTTGGAAAAATATCAAAATACAGCTACTAAAGAAAGCAAATAAGTAATAACTAAACCACAAGCGAATATACATAGTAAGCTTTGGTCACCGTCATCCATGATAAATCAATTTCGATAGTTGATGTTCGTGCATTTGATAATGTACCATGGACCACCACTGCACCATTTTAACTGATATCAAACTCGCTGACCGACTCTAATAAGCAGTTCATTCCATCTATCCATCATCCAACCATCAGCCTTTGGAGGTCCACTGCTGGACATAGGCCTCCCCTAATTTGCGCTACTCTGACCGGTCCTGAGCCTTCTGAATCCAGCGGATGCCCACTGTCTTCTTCAGGTCGTCAGCCCAACTGGTCGGGGGGCGTCCTATGCTCCTTTTTCCGAGACGTGGGCGCCATTAAAAGGGCGTGAGCATTCATTAAAAAAACTATTTCAAAGTCAAAGTGAAAGTTAAAATATTTTATTCATATAGATATCACTGATACACTTATGCACGTCATTTTTTGGCTTTTCGGAAAGGTGCTTTGTCGTGGAGGAGAAGAAAAGCCTGAAGAAACTCCTCAGCACATTTTTAAAAAAAATATTACAAAAAAAGATAATAATACAAAAATATTTTGGTTATTTCACTTCGTTAAGTGCGGTAGAGTCATAGCTATAATTAATGAGTTTATGTTAATGAGTATACTAAAGTATTTAAAGCGCATATTCGTACCAAATTTTAATTAAATTTATTTAAAAGCTGAAAAGCTGGAGGATCTAGCTAAATCCTAACACTTCGAGATTTTGGAACGAAGTTCCTTATCGCGCGTTGTGAAAGGAGGCTAGACGGAAAATTACGACACTTTTTGATTGTTACGAATGACGACACTTTTTTTGAAGTGATTCAGAGAGTTTTACAGAGATGGCGCTGTACAACAAAACAATACTTAAATCGAAAGGAACTTCGTTCCATCCGGGTGTCTCTTGACACCTCTTATGTTTTTTTAACTCATTTTCTCTTTAATAACTGTTGATGTAAGTACAATAAATGAAATACAAACTGTAGGCCCAACAACAACTTTGTTAAAAAGATGAACACAACATCACGAAGCAATTTCTTTACTTTAGTCTTAATTGAATCTACTTGGGATTGCTTTCTAACTTTAAATTGAAATCCGTTACGATTAATTAATTTATTAGCACCGCCTTTGTACTAATTAAACACTAAAGTCGGTCTTTATAATTGTAAATGTTAACAACTTCCTTTTGCATGAGTGAAACGACACGTTGTGTTCCAGTTGGGGGCTTGAGAGAGAGAACTATATTTCTATCTTCTCTTTTTTTGTTAGCTGGCAACGTAGCTATTATGATTTATAGTCATTGAAGTATAATGACATAGAACAGACATCTCGAACAAAATGTGTGTCCCGCCCTGGAGGTTCGAATTTCAAAATTGAGCCCCGTTCTCCTTTCAAAATCGAACGAATCCATTGAAGATTGAAGCCACGTGGCGCCAATGCATTGGGACATACATGGTGTTCGGGGTGTCTTTTCTATATGCTAGTAATGTTTATAGTCTTCAATGTCTTCAATGTTTATAGTCCATTTTTTAGACAAGTCCTATTTTGGTAAACTAACATACCCCGTCTTTTTAACGTAATTACACAAAATTAAAAACAGACTAATTTCTGTTGACTATTAATTATTGTTTAAATCTAAATTAATTTATCATTTCATTAAACAGTAGTGCCAAAAGTGTTCACCAAATAAGTCTTGTCTAAAAAAATTGATTAGAGGTGTTACTGATGTCTATGAACAGACATGTTCCAAAGCGAACCAAATACTGCATAAGCGATAGGTAATCGAGCTCAGCGCAATGTGAGAAAGAGAGGGGGGACTCCGAGCCGGTTGAGGGAATTCCGGGCCACGTGAGAAAAATAGGGGGGAGGGGATTTCGGGTTGTCTCAGAAAGAGAGAGGAAATTCCGAGCTACGACTCGTAGCCTTCGAGTATGTGAGAAGACAGTCAGAGTCATAAGCGTGATGACGAGAGACCACGGCCAAGTTATTCATTGACTATTATTTATTTACACTTATTCTTTCCTGACAGGTAGAAGCAGTCCTGGAGCTCGCACTACAACGCGATGAAGTCAAGGACTTGTTCCCGTCGTGGATCAACTTCGAATGGCTGACGTATGACGTGACGGACTGCGACGCGGCATACGCGATGATATCAGCCATCGACGCGTACAACGACTGCGCGCACGTGTTCTTTGGACCAGCTTGTGATTTCGCACTTGGTATGTTTAGAACTGTGGCGACATCACACAACGTCACACGGTGACGTCACGGATAAGGGTGTCCCTATCCAGAAATTTTGTGGCAGAACGTTTGCCGAGTTAGCTAGTATCTATTATAGAGTATTTGGTACAGTGGGAAATTGTTAACTGTTACACATAACTTTATGAGCAGTTCTCGCGAGCATTTGAATGCATTTCCCCAAACAACGTTGACTACGTCTAGTAGATATTTTAATACTAATAGATTCGGAGACTAAGAAATAGACGAGCAGGCAAAAACACGGGAAATATAATGTTTGTTAAAAAGGGAAGAAAAAAGTATATGTTCCCAGTTGGAATACATTTAAACACTAATACTTTACTATACATTTACCTCCTATAGCCTTATTGAAAAACCTCTCCCTACTAATATTATAAAGAGGAAAGATTTGATTGTTTGTTTGCATTGAATAGGCTCCGAAACTACCAAACCGATTTGAAAAATTCTTTCACTGTTGGGAAGCTACACTATCCCCGGATGACATAAGCTTTTCCCGAAGCGAAGCAAGGGCGATTTCCTAGTTGAAAATAAACTAAAAACTACCACCATCCCGGAGACGTCAGCTTTTGCTATTAAAAATTGCTAAAAACTGCGTATTTTAATCCAGTCTGTACGTTAATATATGCCCTTTTAACGTGAAGTTTCCTGAAAAACTGGACCCAAATTAAATAAAGACAAAACAAGAGTTATAGGAACGAGGTCAAACGTAACAAATTACCAAGTTGTGATCGAGCGACTGAACACGACGCATTTACGAGGCCATTACCAAGTTCTGGATCAGTTGCTTTTTATTGCGAAACCTCATACTGAATTGTTTTTTGGAACGAAGTTCCTTAACGCGCGTTGTGAAAGGGGGCTAGACGGAAAAAAATCTTACGAAAAGTTGTCACGACACTTTTTGAAGTGATTCAGTCATTCACGCTAGCGTGATTCAGAAAGTTGTACAGCGCCATCTAGTTTCATATTGCTGAATCACACTGCTGAGCGCGTAAAACAATACTTAAATCGAAAGGAACTTCGTTCCATCCGGGTGTCCCTTGACACCTTTTAATTTTTTTATTTCTAGTACTAGTAGTATTTTCATTACATTAATCTATTTTCTCGTAAAACTATTAATTGACCTGTCTCTTAGCCCAGGTCCTTAGGTGGTTTTCCAATGATAGATATTCGTTTTTAAATTCTGTCAATGCAGAGGACGACTAATTAGAATATTAAGAGCCATTTACACCGGTTCCTGATAAAAGTTACCGATAGTTATCTGAATAAAGGTTTCTGATAAGTTTTGTTACTTTCACTACTGAACTAAGTATCTGATAAAATAATTGCTGGACTTTATTTGCCAAAATTAAGTACTCGGTGTTGATTAACGGAGTGATTAAGTACATCGTTGATTAACTTAGTAATTAAGTACATCGTTGATCCTATGGATCTGTACGTACATACAGACAAGTATCAAACTATGCAATTAAAATTTCATTATCATAATTTTGAAACTATGATTTCAAAAGTTTAAAGGTTTCACCAATCGAGTTCAAGTATTTGATACAAAATAAGGCGGAAAACACAAAACGCGTGATAGTAATAGGCAGTGCCTATTTTAGCACTATCAGCGCCCTGGGCGAGATTTCTACGGCGCCCCTATCTGCCATTGAAACCCATATAAAAATAATATATATGTAAATCCATGCCATGTTACAGCTTTCCAGCACTAAGGGTCTCGACGCTTTACGACGTACGGACGGACAGACATGACGAAACTATAACGGTTCCGTTATACCTGCGGCGCCTCTTCAAACCTGGCGCCCTGGGTGATCGCCCAACCGCGCTCTAACGCACCTACTGGTAATAGTAACGCTATACACTAAGATTCCCTGTGTCGGGCTATGGACAACACAAAGACAAGGACACTCACCCAGACCGACAAGAGAAATTCATACTCATCATTCAAATTTCCGCCGCACTGGAAATTAAACCCAGGACCCTTGGCACGGTGGTAGGTACGGCGATGGGTCGCGATGGCATTCAGTTACACCACAACATACCCAGTGGCGTGCCTAGGCCGTCAGAACAAGGCAAGTCCAGTTGTGTCGTACAACCCAGGATACCGAGGTCTGTGGCCCGACAACACAGAACACTCCATTCCATACGTATAATATTTACCAACAAATAATATGAGTATTAACAGCTGCAGATCGATGATAGTAAAGCAATGATAGTAAGCTGGGCTTGTCGGCTTTCATGACTGTACCGCCACAGACCATAATAGAGAAGATCACGGTACAAATTGATGCATTTAGCTGGTAGCCAATCATTACGTCAAACCCATAGGCATGAATGATGAGCGGGGTATACGGTGTGTATAACGACGTACTCAGTACGATTTATGATACGTCGTTTCCCATAGAGTAACTTATTATGAGGGAATATCGTTTCCTGACGGCCATTTTCAATATTCAATCTGTAACCCGTAATCGTCAGAATGATGCCTAACTTTCAAATGTTACACATAGTGTTATTTTTTTACTTATCTTATTCGGTGATTATGTATCGAATAGATTGACAAAAAAATTAAATCAGGTGTCACTTCCAAGGTTTTCATTAATCACTCAAATAAAATATTATTTATTTACCTCTACAAAGTCAATCCAACTAATCCTAATAATATTATAAATGTGATAGTTTGTATAAATGTTTGCTACTCTTTCACGCAAAAATTATTAAACGGATTTTCACAAAATATAATACTCAGAAAGATGATAATCTGGAAGACACAGGGTACTTTTTATCCCGGAAAACGCAGGCTAAGCCACGGGCGGAGCTTAGTGCTCCATAATAAGTAATGGTTAGGATTGGGACCACACTTTTTTTTCACAATTCAAAATAATTCATTCATATAGGTATCACTAAATGTACGTCATTTTTTTAATCTACCAGCTTTTCGGAAGGTGCTTTGTCATTTTACTCCAACTTATTGAAAACCGCATTTAACCAAAGTTTTACCAGTGGCCGAATGTTTAATTTGGTGATATTTGTTTAGTTTATCGTCAGATAATATTTAACTTCCTTGAATATGTTTGTCCTACTACCTACGATTACGGGTGTAATATTTATTACGCATAGTTCTGGTATCTATTTTTAAACATTACTCGCAGAAAATGTTACAATACGAACTGATGGCACTTTATACCCGGAAATATTGGACTTACAAGTGGGAAGTAGTAGGTACTCATAAATAATTTATAATCTGTTACTCCGTATTTTATTCTTAAATTTTTCAAACAAATTTTTTAATGTTTTCTCGAATATAAAAGAGTTCCTGTATACATTTTCACGCTTCAGGCTGTCCGTTGTCTGTCGACTGACAGAAATACACACAAAAGCCACCGTCAAAAGCATTAGAAAAAGTTTTTTTTGTGTTTTGTGTATATTTGGTAGATACGAGAATAGGTCGTAAAGTATATTTCATACCGATGTGGATTCCCAGGAATTAAAGATTATATTTTAGATGTTGCTGTTGGCTTTGTGAAATATAAAGGTAAAATATAATATTTAATTCCCCTTTCTAAGCAAATTTTGCATGCTACTTCAGTTAGTTTTTATATTCCATACACAGAACTTAACATAAACATCACCGAATTAAATAAGAAATATTCAGATGAGTTTATCGTATTGTCGACGTTGAGTTGTTGTTACAAGCAAAGACCTATATGGCACAAGATCACACATACATACATTTCAAAAATCAAAGTATTGAAAAGAAGTCAAAAAGAATACCAACATCAACATGCGAGCACTTGCTTCAGTACCAAACAATATTCAACAAACAAATAAGATAGCATTCTAAAGTAATTCAAACACTTTGTGTCTGGAACGCTAAAAGGAATGCTGTTTCTACTCTGTAAAACAGGGTAATTACATTCACAAGGATCGTTCAACAACTATACACAATGAAAAGTTCAAGAAGCTTTTCCCATTATTGCAATTACATAAAATACAAATGAAAAATAATTATATTCTTCTACGTAGAATAGAACGTTACGTTCTTTTTCTACAGGGGTGGGCGTGGATGGTTAAATCCGAAACCTATGAGGAATAACGAAAAGTACTCATGATTTTGATGAAAACTAAAACTATATCATTGGATATTTTTTAATCTATAATATATTCCTAGGAATCGAACCCGTTTATTTTGAAAACAAAAACACATCCTGTAATACGCCATTCGATAGTGTCGCTAAGAAGAATCGAATTCTGAGAAGTGTTACAAGTAAGTGCCACGTTCGACGTGTCGGGCCAATTTCAGTAGGGCTTTCACGCCGTGACATACATTCATAATCTATCACACATATCATCAAAAAAAGAAGACAACCCTGATGTTGTCAGAAAGGGTAAGAGTTATGATTAGAAAGAAAGGCAACTCTAGATGTCAATGTCTGTTGACGATTAGCGCTGAGTGATCTGAATTACACTTTATTGTGTTGGACCAGAGTCGCTATTTATTTAAATGATTTTGCGCAGTGACTCTTCTTTACCAATAGGTACCTACTATTAAGGATTCTGTGCCTTCACCAAAGCAAGTGCTAAATCAGAAATTATAGAACGCACATGACTTGGAATTTGCATTCTAGATTTGAACCCATACCTTCCTATGCGAGAGACCAATATACCAACCACTTCGACCACTGCCTATATTATTTGTAATATTAGAAGAATCCGACTCAATGAAATGCTTCACAACTTTCGTATTGGTCGTGAAGTAAGTTCTAGAAATTGTTTAAAGTTCAAAGAATCGTATGAAGTTCAAAGTGAAATGAAATAACTAGAAGTTCTTTGTGTTAGGGATCCGTGGACATGAAATAAAACCCTAATAGACTCTGTTCTCTCTGTATTTTTGTCAGAAACAAATTAAATGAAGTTTCAAATTGGTAACTAAATAAGTTACGTGATATATAAAGGGTTAAATAAAATAGTTAAACATGATTTTAGGGATAGGCTAGGAAAAATAAAACACAAAATAACACCATTTTGCCACTATTTTGCGAACCTCAGAACCATAGTGACGGACACAATGAACTAATATTCTAAACGGACATCACCAACCGATTTGGAAGATTTTCTATTTATTTATTTTTTTATTTTTCAGATTGGTTCCATGTTTTTTTCCATAATTTTCTGACGGTAGGAAATCCATGAGATATTGAGGGAACTCCACAAATAATATAGGTATTCTTGGCGATTCTTTCTTTGAAGTCGCTTATTTTTAGGTAAAATTTATTAGATTAGAATTTAGATAAACGAAATTTATAAAGATAATAAATTGTATAAAGATAAGAAGCCATATTTCATTTCGAATGAGCTATATTTGGCATAGTCAATGTACAGACAGCAAAAGAGTTAGATATACAGGTTATAATACAAAAACGTTACGTAATGTTTATTGCTACATAATATTTGTATTAGTTATTTATTAATGTTATATCGTACCTTGCATATACATAGACTTATAGAGGTAGCAATTTTATGTTCATGTTGTTTCAACTCTGGCTGATTGTACATCATATCTACTATAATAGTGTAGAGAAGACACAAGTTTGCGCGTTAACCGCTAAAAAAACCCCATTTGTCATAGCACCACAGTTTCTGAACATTCCTCTGAACATCTCTAAAAGCATTGGGATCCTTGGTGTCGACATTTCGAGTGAAGTTCAGTTTCGGGACCACTTGGTTAGCAAGGCCAAACTGGCCGCAAAGAAATTGGGAGTGCTCAATAGAGCTAAGCAGTACTTCACGCCTAAGCACAGGTTGATGCTCTATAAGGCGCAAATTCGACCACACATGGAGTACTGCTCCCACCTTTGGGCCGGAGCCCCAGCTGGCCAAGTGGATCCGTTCAATCGAATTCAACGGCGAGCTATTCGTCTTGTCGACGATCCCAAGCTTACAGACGGATTAGAATCGCTTGAGTTGAGGAGAGATGTAGGCTCTCTCTGTGTATTCTATCGTCTGTACAATGGGGAATGTTCTGAAGAACTGTTTGGCTTAATACCTGCAGTTGATTTTCGTCACCGCACATCACGTACCAGGTTTCACCAACACTACCTGGATACCTGGCGTTCGTCCACAGTCCGGTTCTCACGTCATTTTCTACCTCGCACGTGTAAACTGTGGAACAAGCTACCTGCATCGGTGTTCCCTCCAGGCTATGACATGGGGTCCTTCAAGAAGCGGGTCTATCGTCATCTTCTTGGCCGGCAACGCGTTGATGACGCCCCTGGTGTCGCTAATGTCCATGGGCGGCGGTGATCACTTACCATCAGGTGACCCGTCTGCTCGTTTGCCTGCTCAAAGCATAAAAAAAAAAAATCGCAAAAAAAAAAATTGTACGGATGTCCATTATAGACTTTGAAACTATCCAATCGATATGCCCCAAGATGGTTTCATTTGAAAATCAATACTGCGAACATGGTTTGAGAACACTAAAACAATGCATTAGGCACAATTTCGTTTTGCGACTTATTCCATACAATTTTTTTTGCACACGTCGACTAACTAGCGTTAATGATACAATTCTTAGATCCCGCCCCATGCGATGTGTTTCTAACTTGACCATCTGTTTGTATCTTTGACAAAAATTTCATTTTAAACTACTTCAAGAGGACGTTATTGTCGTCCACGATATACGGAACTTGTTCAAAACTTTGAAGAGGATTATGAAGTTCAGAAAAGGAGTAACTACTTTCAGATGTTTTTATTTATTTTTCTTTATATTAGGCTAACTTTATCATCAAATCTTTCTTTTTAATCCAATTCGTCTCAGTAATTTTATTCTTTCAGTTCATTGGTACAAAAGAAATATTTTTAGACTAAAAATAATAATTGTGTTCTTTAATCATAATCATAACGTATTTAGAAATAACATGCAACCGGGATAAAACTATATTTTTCTTGGACATGGATTTATTTCCGCCAAAGGAGAATGCCCATAGCCAGTACTCTTAAAAAAATAATTGTGTTACAATGATTTTTGAACAAAAAAATTTAATTAAAATATTTCAAGTATTTTACCCTATTTCCTAAAAAATCCTTATTGGGACTAATTTTCTGAAATTAATAAGTAACTTTACTTCCGTTTTACAAAAGAAAACCATTGGGCCATTTATGTTTGAATAAGGGCCAATCAGGAATCTTTTAAGATCCTTCGGGCCAATAGGTTGCATTGATTTGATTATAATTATGATACAACAGTTATAGTATAATATATCCATGACAACCAAACTAGATGACGTAAGGTGACTGTCAAATGAATTAGAAAATTATTATAATCAGCCAGGAGTATTAGTGTTCTGTGATTATAATACATTACAAACTACATGGTGTTTGGGGACTGTCAAATGAATTTGAAACTTAAAAGATCGACATTACATACGCAATCGACTTTAATACGCCTGCATAGAGTCCATATTACTGTGAGTTTACTATAACCTAAATACAAATTAATTTTGTTTAAAATCGCTTATTTCCTAATATTAACATTGACTAAAGTTAGTATGTGTAATTTATTAAGATAACATAATCAAATAAAGTTATTTTTATCAAGACACAAAAATGTTAAAGTCAGTACATTTCTCCATACTAAATGGGCATTCTCCTTTCGAGTGAATAAAAAACCAATGGCCATACATTTAAACATCTAAACATGCGCTCTTATTCATGTCTATTTTTCACATCCCACCTGAATTCACTAACTTAGTAAAAGCCTAAGGGTGCTTTTCCACCAGAGATGTGCTATGCAGCTATGCTGCGAAGATGTGAAATCTAATAAATATTGGTTCAATAAATTGATTGATTTCCACAATGAATATGATTGGTGGATATCAAACGCATCCATAGCAACGTAACATAGCAATCTCTGGTGGAAAAGGACCCTTATTCACTCTTTTCTTGAAGACTCCAGCCGCGTCGTACATAGGCGGGAACGGGGACGCTTCAAGCTATTCCAGACTTCTCTAGTCCTTTGCAGTACGCATACAGCATGATAAGACAAACCGTGTACGTAATATTTTTATGCTCGCGAGATACAAAAAACAGAGAGTTAAGACTATTCCCCTTATTCATAAAAACAAGCAGTTATAAGCCTCATAAAGTGTTTCGTTCCTTGTACTCTTATGAATAACGATATATACAACATATTTTAACTGTGCAATATAAGATTTATTACGCGTTTATGAATAGGCAGTACGAGTATTCCAATATATTAATATTGTTTTGAACAAATGTTTGAAAGAATCTTTTAAAGCTATTCAAAAGTTTGAAACTGAGAGCACTAACTCTAGGCGTACGGTATCTCAGCCAGTTAAATACTAACACTCTAACTTCATCATATAGTGATAAGTAAAGCAATGTTCGAGTAATACTGAATATTCGGTTATGAATAGATAGATAGATTATTTATATAAAACACAAAAACACCGATTTGCCCCAAACTGTTTGTGATTTGTCTCATTTGAAAGCAATGAACTAATATACTAACGCACATTCGTTCACTGTTTGAAAGGCAATAATGCGAAGATGATTTGAGACCAGTAAAACAATGCATTAGGCACATTTTCGATTTTCATCTTTTCCCATGCAAAATTTTTTTGCGTAGTAGTACACGCCGCACAGTGGGACGAAAATAGGGGTTTCATAGACTTAGAATTTTTATGTTAAAATTTGTTTATTTCTTGTCGCAAACTGACGTAGAACCGTTTTAGAAGCCACAACGTTATCATATTTATGCACCACAGGCGACTATAACACGAAAAAAATTTTTTTAATTAAATTTGTATGGAACACAACAGAAAAACCGATTTTATTCAAGACTGAGGAGAGTGCCCCTAATTCCCTCTGGTACGATTATTGCCACTATTTTTCTCTATTTTTTGACATATCGCACGTTGCGCGCACTCGATAGACTTTGGGTGAAAAAAAATGAAATATTTTTTTATTATTTTTCACATTGTGCACGTTATTTTCTTTGCTTAAGGGCCTTCAAGGCCCTATTTGGTACTTGACACGTTGTCTAAAACGAGCTACTGCAATGCCTAATAACATAGCAAATGTCAAAAAAAAAACTTGTTTTTGTGTTGTGATCAAATTTGTTCCATTTATTGTTGTTGTTATTACACCGTGTTCTTGTATTTCTTGCGCTAAAGATCGAAAACCCATTTAGGTAAGTATTTCTTCGTTATTGAAGAAATAACCGAACGAGAAATGTAAGACGAAGATTAATGTTTAAGAAGCCAAGCTACTCATTGGATATTATAAGAAATACCTAAGAAGAAACCGTGGGAATATAACATTGAAGTATTATTATATAACTACATAATATAACGCAAATGACACATACGTCATAGCACACATATCAACTCGGAAAGGGATCATCATCAAAACATATTTTTCAAACATCTCAATCCCTTTTATAGCAAATCATTAATTAATTCCTCGTTTAAATATTGTTTCTGTGAAGATTCTAGTTCGTTTGCAAGTATCTTGTTGTATATAATTAATTTATAATAAATCAATATCCCTATTTCCCTTTGACGTTCTGCTTCTAATTATTATGGACAACGTAAAAGACAGAAGCAATTTTTGTTATCCGTTTTACTTCAAGTATTAGTGATGGAAACTAATAAAGAACATTGTAGAACAGTGATTTTATTTTAAACTTTTGTCTTTTGATAAGCATGGACTTATTCACCCGGACCCCGTTTCAAGAAAAGGGTAATTTCTTCGGGTGTAGGTACATATGTCTTATAACCTTGTATCTTCTAAACTACTGAATTAAATCAGTCTACTTAATAAGGATTTTGAAGTGAAACTTCTTTAGAATCGTTGTGATTTCAAACCGGATGCAACGGAAAAAACGACAGGTAAGAGACACAAATACAAAAATGTAGGATGAAGCCAGGAAAGAATGAGACAGAAATATACATATTATAAGCATGTGTAATAGTATAAATATGACTAGTTGGGTGGTTCGGGAATTAATAACAACAGTGGACGTTTAAATCACTTTAGTCAGAAACTCATTTTAACACAGGTTTTACACTAGTTATAATTAAATACGCGACTAGAACAGATTATCTTAAATTATCCGAGTAACAGCCAACAAATAATATGGCACGACGGCCCTGTGACCTCCACACTCCCCTATAGTCACCCCATGCCTCGCAAAGTTGTCTGATGCTGTTACTCGGTAATAAAACTACTCTGTAACTACGTAACGTGTGCACTGGGCAACGGTCGATGAACGAATGACCCGAGTTGTGCGCGTGCGCTGCTTTATATAGGAATCTGTGGTGTGAATCGAGTGACACATCACTCGATCGCTCGAATTGCGATCGAGTGACACATCACTCGATCGCTCGAACCGCCCGTTGAACGCTGTTTCCCACAAAACATTGATGGTGGCGCCGTCACGGCCATCCTGACATACGCTCGTCCTCGAGCGTCCTTTGAGCATCTGGGAACAAGACACATAAACATAAAAACATAATTCAACTATTTTAGCTATACATCACACGTTATTTTTTGATATCAAATTGTGACACACATGGATAAGATTTGATCTGGTTCACAGATTCACTCAGATCCTTCAGAGATTCACGATCGCTAAAATGCAGTATTTTTTTCTTTTGTTTTTTTTTTAACCTTTTTTTAACCCTTTTTTTAACCCTTTTTTTTATTGACCCCTTTAGTTTAAACTGGACCGGATTATTTTTTTTCCCTGCAGTTTAAACTAGACCGGATCGCGCTAGTCCGAGCACAAGCCCGGCGGTTAGTGCTATACCGGGCATTGCCCCCTGTAACCAATCGTGCTAGTCCGGACAAAAGTCCAGATGATTGCGTTAGACCGGGTATACGCTCCTTTAGCTAGTTGCTAGTCCGAGCACAAGCCTGGTTGTTAGTGCTAGACCAGGCATTGCCCCCTGTAACCAATCGTGCTAGTCAGGACAAAAGTCCCTGTAGCCGATTGTGTTAGACCGGGTATACGCTCCTTTAGCTGAGTCAAAGGTCCGGATTATTCCCTGCAATGACTCGTACTTCTCTTTTCCTTTTTTTTAAGTAACATTTTTTTGATATAGTACTTCTCTTTCTCTTTTTTTTCTATTTTTTTTTTCAATTAAACATCTGTCCCATTTTTTTTACTGCTTAGCGTTCATCGTGGTGTACAATGACATTAGTTACAATTCTGATAGGATCTGATGATTCTGATGATGAACTCTCTAACTATTGCTATTAGCGCTCAAGGTACGTGAACCAGCCGACAAAGTGCTACTATTAACAGATATAGTGTAGTGGTGACATTACGTAATATCAGCATAAACTCAACAAGGAACAATTACTGTCAGTGAGCAGTTATCAAAATGAACCATAATGGAATCAATACAGATCACCTGTTATATCATGTCACCATACAATCACCGATGATGCTCCTCGTAAGCCACCGTACAGAGCCGCGATACGCTGCCGTCTTTGTCAACAAGTGCAGGCAGTTGACGCCGCACCAGCCTTCTTTATCTCGCATTGATGCAACTTCTCGTCAACGTTTTGATATTCACAGGCTGCATGTCCATACCACTGACATTGTCACTAAGTTTATCTGAAACACACAAAAACAAAGCACAGAAACACGAAATGTCTAAGTGTTATTTTCTGAACTGAGGGTAGACGATAATTAAAGAATATCAAGACGTTTGAAAATTGAAAATTCTTGATATCATTTACAGAACGCTTCTGGTGTCACAAAACAATATACTTGCACTGACTTTGAATAACTTTGTTAATCATAATTACGTTGAAAGATACCGAACATTGATTTTATAATACTTCGTTGAATAAAGCACAAATATGACGAAACGATTTGTAGTTTACGCAAACCACCATTCTAACCAGTTCTTTCTAATCAATCTTATTTTAAGGAAATCCTGGCACTTCAAGTAAGTTCCACGAGTACGTAAGCACAATAGTTTTTACTTAAACACAAATTCATGAAATCTTAGCTTCGAACATTCTGTCAGGTGTTTTTGACAGTTCAAGATGACGGCACCATTTACACTGGAAGTTAAGATATTACACAAAAACACTATCGAATTATCCAATCTTGTTAAGAATAATGAAAAAATATGCCATACCAAATCGCTGTCTTATAACCACAAACCTTAATGACATTATTCCGATCCTTTGTATTCCTTATTTTACATGCTCGCTGTCCACTGTTTGTACATCATATCTGAAAAACCTGAAATGCGAATTCATGCGATCCAAATGGAAAGATAGTACTTTTCCCTCAAAGACACGTCTTATGAAATTCTTTTTTTTTTGGTTTATTTGGTTTGTTGGTTTTGGTGTCTTGGATGCTATTACTCCCTCGGCCATCTCTGACAAACTGAACACGTCCTCGTGTTCTGTGTTCAAATAGCAACGCACTCCGTTCCACCGTTCACTTCCATCATAATTGCTTCTCGACAAATATCTCGCGTGAGGTGAGTATCACACACATATTTTCTCACACACATATTTTCTTTGTAAAATTCCACGGTTCTCATTTACTCTCGTTTACTGTCGTAACGTTTTTCATTGCAACCAAGTCATTTCAAATATCATCCGGACCACTGTCATTCTTCATTTATTTTTCGACTTGTGTGGGCGAAATTTTCTCACCATATGGATCCTCTCACTTCTGATGTAGGCAAATAGGACTAGTTGGGTGGTTCGGGAATTAATAACAACAGTGGACGTTTAAATCACTTTAGTCAGAAACTCATTTTAACACAGGTTTTACACTAGTTATAATTAAATACGCGACTAGAACAGATTATCTTAAATTATCCGAGTAACAGCCAACAAATAATATGGCACGACGGCCCTGTGACCTCCACACTCCCCTATAGTCACCCCATGCCTCGCAAAGTTGTCTGATGCTGTTACTCGGTAATAAAACTACTCTGTAACTACGTAACGTGTGCACTGGGCAACGGTCGATGAACGAATGACCCGAGTTGTGCGCGTGCGCTGCTTTATATAGGAATCTGTGGTGTGAATCGAGTGACACATCACTCGATCGCTCGAACCGCCCGTTGAACGCTGTTTCCCACAAAACATTGATGGTGGCGCCGTCACATGCATATAATATAACTGCTAATTTCGTCGTTGAATCTAACTTCTCCGTAGCTCAATGGTCAGGACGTAGATAGGTACACAATACCTGATGCGAAGGTTCGCGTCTCTCAGTATTTCTTTTTTTTAGGTTTATTTTTATACTGTTTTTATACTTTTTTTTAATACTTTCAAATGCTCTTTTAAATATTTTCAAAGAATTTATCAACAAAAAATAAGAATTTAATTTTCGTTGTCAAGCTTGCTTATTTAATATCTGTCGATCGACCGACCGATTGTTGTTTCTTAGTTAGTCGCTAGATGGCGCGCTACAGTAATTTTGTGTAAGACGGCTGCTAGATGGCACTTAATAATTTACGTGTTGTTGTCGAGGGGTTTTTTATATCTTGTATAGTATTCACTAGTATTTTATATATTGTATAGTTTCACTTCTATCGTGTGTGAATCGCACACACACCTTTTTTTAGATATGTCTAAAAGCCAATACTAATACCCAGATCTAGACAGAAATTTAAATTCATCATACAAGTTTCTTGCTGGGAATGAAACCTTTGGAACGGCGGTCTGACATGGCATCGCGCCTTGGGGTTTTTAATATCCCATATCATAATATCATGCCTACTGTTTTATTACAGCTATTATAGTAATGACAGTAAATATGATGATGTACGGGATGGAATATATGGTAAGTTATTTTTAGATTCACGCTGCCCCTTGCATTTTCGTGATCATGACTTGTCTTATGAGCTATAATCTAAAATTTTAACAAAAAAACCTACTTCAAATGAAGTCGGTTCGGAATGATGATCCTTTCCAATAACAATAAAAAAGGATCATCGAAATCGGTTGGCGTGGTACTGAGTTCGTGATATTCGTCCATTTGTCGCGCACATACTTAATGCAAATTTAAGACTTAAGGTTTTCTCATGGATGTCATTGTCAGATCTCGCTCAAATTCAAGTAGGACCAATGACAAGCACCAGCTTTCGATTAAAAAAAGAATCATCAAAATCGGTTCACCCAGTCGTAAGTTCTGAGGTAACAAACATTAAAAAAATACAGTCGAACTGAGAACCTCCTCCTTTTTGAAGTCAGTTAAAAATATGTCAAGTTGAAGACTTAGCTTATTCCTACGGAAAGCATGGTTTACATGTGCTTATGTTCACTAGTTTTTGCGTGAAAGAGTAACAAACATCCATACATCCTCACAAATTTTTACATTTATAATAGCTTATACTAAGGTTTCATATAAAAAAGTTAGTAATATTAATAATATAATTTTATGATCATAATAGTTTATATTTATAATAATTTTATATTTTATATTATAATATTAATTTATTTCATGCATGGAACATTCTCAGAAACTTAAAATTTTTTTGTATTTTATTGATTCGACCCACAGACATAGATTCGACCCAACTCGTAGTACCTTCATGGATTAGTCACGTTAGGTGGCGGAGAGAAATTCTTAAATTGTAAATTTTGTGTTTTTAGTTAGCTCCATCTCAGCTTCTTAGGCCTTAGGCTTCTTAGAAATCTTGCGAGTAGAATAGACTATGAATAATGCGAGCACAATATTTACATACCCCGGCACTTTCCATTTAAACCAATACCTTACTTATTTTCTCGAGACATTTTTTGGTTACCAGATTACCAGCCAGATTACCAGATTACGACCCGTGTGGCGCAATGATTACTGTGCCGGATCGCCGTGCGGTCCTGGGTTCGATTCCCAGCGAAGTGGAAATTGACGAGTTCGAATGTCTGCATCTACGACACAGAGAATCCCAGAGTGGGGCTATGACTGAATAGAATTGTTTAAAAAAAAGGAATTACGAAACTACGATCTAATGTTCACACTAAATTCACCAGACCACGTTCGTTGGTAACACAATTAATAGGAGTTTATTCACAAAGTTATAAGCTAAAGTACCAAAGTATTTATTTACTTTTAGTTAATGCTCCCACAAATGTGTGTGCCACAAAACTAACGACCTGTTCCTGTATCTTACTGACATATATGAAGGGAAAGCTTTTTTAACCTTTTTTAACAGTCGTCAAAAAAGATGGAGGTTCCCAATTCGGTAGTAATTTTTTAATGTTTATTACCTCAGTACATCGTCATTTACGAAACGAATTGGAAAATTCTTTTTTTGTCAGAATGGATATATTGTACTTACAGATTTATGTAGAATCGAGGAAAAGCCTCAAAATATTATAGGATTACGTATAGCGATCTTGATGTCATATGTTTAGCGATTATTTTAGTTGTCCTTATCTATTGCTATTTGGTTGAAGTCTGTTATTTTTTTGTGAAATTTTGATTAGGTATTTCGAGAAATTTCCTCTAAAAAATAATATTGTACAAACTTTGCCACAACATAAAGATTAGCTCGTAGAATTATACATAAAGTAACATACATAAAAATTACATTGTATATTATTCATTATTACTGGCATAATACACAATTTCCGGACATATTTACGCTACTTCAGAAGTTGTTAACAGTATCATGTTATATAAGATGTCTGTATTCTCTTTATATTATGGCTTCGCAATTAATTGCTCATTGCAGTTGAAGGGACTCGTAATCGAAGGAGAGGAGAGTATTGTTCGCGTCTTTAGTGTAGATTGGTTGAGGATTAACTCAAATGTGCAAAGTCAAGCCTGCTATTATATGTCCCTAATATATTATATCCTACTTAAGTTATGTGTTAGTGAGGATATATATTTCGATTATCGAACAATAAAATGTATCTCTATAATAACTACCTACTTAATCCTTGACTTTAACTTCATTTTACCCTTACTTTTAGACGAATAGTTGCGTCTTTTCACAGTCCGTCAATTTAGTTCCGCACCGGCTTACATTTATTTCTGCATGCGCTGAAAAAAAAGTATCAACATACGTAGGTACTACTAAAGCCGTAATAGCTCAACTCGAGAGGTTTCAGAGGTTACCGTCGCTCTGAAGAGTCACGTCTACTGGAACGTCAAGATTCGCGAGTCTGTAAAAGTAAAGGTGTAGCATTTAAGTAGTATTACTACTAGCGTATAGAACCGACACCGCAAACACAATTTTTGTCCCAATGAATTGGCGCCAACGGGCTTCAATTTTCAATGGATTCGTTCGATTTTGAAAGGAGAACGGGGGCTCAATTTTAAAAATAGAACCTCCCGGTGGGACACATTTTGTTCGAGATGTCTGTTCTATGACATTATACTTCAATGAGGTGTAGCCAGTCTTTACCTCTTCTTAAGCCTCTATCTATACTGCTTCATGCTTGCAAATAACGCCATCTTAAACGGACCGTTTAATTTTTTACATTTCGTTTGCAGTGTTGAGCTAACATAATTGTGGGTATAGTTTGTCACTTAAATGTGAATTTAAATGAAGTTTAATTAAATGAAATGGTAAATTTTCATAAATAAATATGCCCATAGTAAGTTCATACATTTTTTTTATGGAAATAGCCGGCAAACGAGCTGACGATCCACCTGATGGTAAGTGGCTATCGCCGCCCATGGACATCAGCAACACCAAAAGCATCACTGATGCGTTGCCGGCCAGGAAAGAAAGAAGAAAAAGAAAGAAAGAACTGGCTCTCAAGCCCCCAGCCGGAACACGGCGAGTCGTTTGGCGGCTGACTCATGCTCGAGGATGGTAGCTATCCAGGCGAACCTCTGGAGAAATTATAATAGTAATAATGGTATTAATTAACAATTAAAATCAATACTACCAATATAATCCCTCCGAGGGCCCTACCACCAGCGGGCCTTTAATACCTATAATATAATATTTTAAATATGAGTATATAAACACAGACCTACAATCACGCCGTGGAGAATTAAACACAAAGAGAATCATATATCTATTCACTTGTTTGAATCTTTTAATTAAGTACAAGACATATTAAATTTAGTATTTAATAACGTTATTTGAGCAGTGGGGTCATTACCCCGACAGAATAAAAGGAGAATCTCGTTCAATGTTGTACAAAGATTTAATAAACTTTGTCTAGAAAGATAGCAATTTCAAGCTGTGGATCTTTGAAATATTTTACGGCATCTGCATTAAATTTTCAACCTTCAGTCTGAATAATTTGAATACATAGGTTTAGTAATTTGGGTTTCAGGTGTTTTTGCGTGAAAGAGTGACAAACAAACAAGACAAAAAGTCCTCACAAAAAGTTTACATTTATAAATATTTGGAGGATTTATTACTTTACATTGTTTTAGCGACCCGTGGCTTCGCGCGCGTAGATATCGATTTTATACAAGAAAATGGTTTGAGGCCAGTAAAAAACTGCATTAGGCACATTCGGTCCATCCATGAAGTCGATTTTCGACTTTTCCAATACAAATTTTTTAGCGTAGTAGCACATACTGGTTGTCTACTACTACTGGTGTACCTACTATTTTTTTAATAATTATTATGGAACATATTGTTTGCGTGGCATTTGATATATAGGAAAGGATATATAGGAAGTAAAGCCTCACCATACTAAAAGAGGTTTCACATCAAAAGATTTATGATAAAGTTGTTTTCGCACAAAGTTTTGTAGTTATCTCAGAAATAGTTTTGTTTACCGAAAATATCTCTACTGAAGCTTCTTTTACGAATAGTCCCGCATTTTTATGTTCGTGAATTATTAAAGTGTAGTTCATTTTTTTAGATGAGAGTATATAGTACATAGTAAAAAAAAATTCGTCTTTTTGTCGTGATTTGTAATTTAATAATAATAAGGCAATAAAGTGTAAATAATTTATAAATAGATTTATCATTTAATACTTAAACAAATTTCTATTTCATTCAAATTTATTTTTATTTATATTTCAATAAAAAGTATTGCCAAGATTTTTTACCAAAAAAGTCTCTTTTTAATGTATGTTTAGCTACCCGCAACACAGGAAGTGCTCAACTTAGTGCAGTATTCTTATAAAGTGAAAATATCTTATTACAAGTCTGGATTCTGGATACTATTTTTACTATTGTTTATTAATATATGGTTCTTTCAAATCTATATCTATACTAATATTATAAATGCGAAAGTAACTCTGTCTGCTACTCAATAACGCCTAAAACACTGAACCGATTTTGATGAAATTTGGTACAGATATGGAATTGAGCTCGGGAATGAACATAGGATACTTTTTATCCCGGAAAATAGACGTGTTCCTGAGGGATAACTATTCCACGCCAAAACCACTGAACCGATTTTGATGAAATTTGGTACAGATATAGAATTGAGCTCGGGAAAGGACATAGGATACTTTTTATCCCGGAAAATAGACCTGTTCCTGAGGGATAACTCTTTCAAGCCACTAAACCGATTTTGATGAAATTTGGTACAGATATAGAATTGAGCTCGGGAATGGACATAGGATACTTTTTATCCCGGAAAATAGACCTGTTCCTGAGGGATAACTCTTTCAAGCCACTAAACCGATTTTGATGAAATTTGGTACAGATATAGAATTGAGCTCGGGAATGGACATAGGATACTTTTTATCCCGGAAAATAGACATGTTCCTGAGGGATAACTCTTTCAAGCCACTAAACCGATTTTGATGAAATTTAGTACAGATATAGAATTGAGCTCGGGAAAGGACATAGGATACTTTTTATCCCGGAAAATAGACCTGTTCCTGAGGGATAACTCTTTCAAGCCACTAAACCGATTTTGATGAAATTTGGTACAGATATAGAATTGAGCTCGGGAAAGGACATAGGATACTTTTTATCCCGGAAAATATACATGTTCCTGAGGGATAACTCTTTCAAGCCTAAAAAACTGAATCGATTTTGATGTTTGGTACAGATATAGAATTGAGCTCGGGAAAGGACATAGGATACTTTTTATCCCGGAAAATAGACATGTTTCTGAGGGATAACTCTTTCAAGCCACTAAACCGATTTTGATGAAATTTAGTACAGATATAGAATTGAGCTCGGGAAAGGACATAGGATACTTTTTATCCCGGAAAATAGACCTGTTCCTGAGGGATAACTCTTTCAAGCCACTAAACCGATTTTGATGAAATTTGGTACAGATATAGAATTGAGCTCGGGAAAGGACGTAGGATACTTTTTATCCCGGAAAATATACCTGTTCCTGAGGGATAACTCTTTCAAGCCACTAAACCGATTTTGATGAAATTTGGTACAGATATAGAATTGAGCTCGGGAAAGGACATAGGATACTTTTTATCCCGGAAAATATACCTGTTCCTGAGGGATAACTCTTTCAAGCCTAAAAAATTGAACCGATTTTGATGTTTGGTACAGATATAGAATTGAGCTCGGGAAAGGACATAGGATACTTTTTATCCCGGAAAATAGACCTGTTCCTGAGGGATAACTCTTTCAAGCCACTAAACCGATTTCGATGAAATTTAGTACAGATATAGAATTGAGCTCGGGAAAGGACATAGGATACTTTTTATCCCGGAAAACAGACCTGTTCTTGAGGGATAAGGTCAAATTTTGTTATATGTAGTTGATAGATTCGTTATTTATGAAGCGATTTTTATGACTCTTTTTAGGGTTCCGAAGTCAAAACAGAATTGTCATAGTTTCATCATGCCCGTCCGTCCTTCCGTCCATCCGTCCGTTCGTAGCATAGCGCAGAGGCCCTTAGTGCTAGAAAGCTGTAATTTAGCAAGGATATACATGTTTATTTAAACTTCTGGTAGAATAACATTTTTAAAAATATGTTTTTAGGATACCTCTCCTATAGGGATAATTTTTTCCGTCACGCACCCCATAGTGTGGGGTATCGTGGACTAGGTCTCTCAAAAATAATATGGGTCTTATAAGTCCATTTTTCGATTGAGGGGTCTGTTTGCGAAATATTCGTAAGTGTTAGACACGTAAAAAAATTCATGGCAATAGCATCAAAAGGAAAACTATCATGGCTATATTATTATTAGCATACGTAGTTATTGAGTTCTATAAACTTAGAACTTCGAAATCCTATATTACCAGTGACCTGACACGCTATTAGCCGATTTTTTAACCAACTTCAAAGAAGTAGCAGGTTCTCAGTTCGACTGTTATAAACAAAAATTTACTTTAACATAATTTGAAAAATCAATCTTTAAAGGGTTAATTCAGGGAATGTTTATACGAAACTCCGTCATTTTTAGGGTTCTGAAGTAAAATCGGAACCCTAATAGCTTCGTCATGTCCGTCCGTCAGTCTGTCCGTCTGTCCAAAGCAAAGCGCCGAGACCCTTAGTGCTAGAAAGCTATAATTTGGCATGGATATACATATTTATTAAAACTCCAAAATCGTAGAATAAACTACTGAAAAAACTTTTTTTTTCGGGGTACCTCCACTACAGGTAACGTGAGCATTATTTTTTTATTCATCCCTATAGTGTGGGGTATCGTTGAAAAGTTTTTTCAAAAATATTATGGGTCTTTTGAGACCATTTTTGGATGTAGAGTTCCGTTTGCGAAGTATTTGTCTTGAAAGTGCTAATTTTGGGTACCCAAGTCAAGTCAAGTGTCCCCCCTAACGACTAAACGGTTGGAGTTGGACAAGTGAAAAAATTCTCAAAAATAGGTTATACGATGAATTTATAAGGAAAACTATCAAGACTATGTTAACATAAGTATCGTAGTTAATGAGTTATATTCAATAAACTTACTACTTTGGAACCCAATATTGCACGTGACCTGACACGCATTTGCCCGGTTTTTTAAGGTAAAACTGTGAAAGTTGGTAGTTAGTATATAATCTTACATAAAACAAAAATAACTGTAACATGATTGTTTGGTAATACATTCCCTAAGGGCTAAAACTGGAGGTTGTAAGTTTAGAGTATGTTTGGAGTAAGAAGTTGTAAAACGAACAGATGAGTCACCTCATGGTAAGTGGTCACTTTCGCCAAGGTACATTAGCAACGCTAAAGGAATCACTGATTTGCTGCCCAAAAAGAAAAGAAAGATATTTTTTTGTGTATTCTGTAAAATTACAATGTAAATTTAAAATTCAAAAACTCTCAGGCCCTGACTTAAACCTCTAAATTCTAAAAAGTTATTTATAGGTAGGTAGGTAGGTATTTTGGGACCTTTCCTATGGGTGGGTCATTAATGGCTCACTACTGAACACTCACTCTTGAGGACGCCTAGAGCATACTCCACCACTTTGCTCCAGTGTGGATTGATGGAGGGATTAGAAATCAACCCAAGTGTCGGAAGTCATTACGCCGGGCGAGGACCTTCAATATGTCATAACGACTGTTACCTTACGACAACAACCGGGACCGACAGCCTTACGTGCCCTCCGAAGCTCGGAGAGCTTAAGAATTTTTTGCCACTAGCGGTCACCTATCCAACTACCGACCGCACTCGCTATTGTTTAACTTCATCGATTACTATTAGAACCGACACAAGCCGCTGCGCCCGGGCTATGAATGCTTCTCCCGATGGGTAATTAATGGGTTCTAAGAACATGTCACTTTTGCTGTAATTTTGGTGAAGAGTTTAGTATCTTGCTGACTACCAATCACGCTACAATATCAGATCATAGTTATCATTTCATTATCAACACTAAGGATTTGTTTAATATTTTACTCATTTACATAATACGATATATGTACTAAGTATAGGTGTTTTAGCTTCAACCCATAGTGGACTATAACAAGGCACGGGTCTCCTCTCTTCATAGTATGGACAAGTTTGCTGTCAATTTATGAAAAACATGTTTTATACTGAAGGGATCTTTATTTTCGGCGTACGAAGTCGCGGGTAACAGCTAGTATTCAATATTTTAAAGTTAAGTTATCGCGTCGAATACCACGAACAATGAACTTCATATTCGTAATTGAATGAAGCTAACAATAAATGTATTTCTCGTAAAAATGTATTTTTATCTCAATGATCGTGAATATAGGACAGCGAGATGAATGGTAGAGTCATAAATTACTGAATAATTCAGTAGATTGATTTCTGTTTATGGACAGAGCAGAAAAATGAGAACAAAATACACAAACGTCAGGTATCCGATCATTCCCTGGCAAAGTATATTTCCAATAAAACTGACTGCATGCAAAAATAAATTTTTATTGCGATTGAAATATACTTACTACTTACTACTTCTAGGTTTTTACTTGTTATTTTTACTACGATATAAAAATTTCGAAAAACCTGTGGAAAAGAATCTGTCGAAAGAATTGAAAACTACCAAGGACTTAAAACTTATTCCACGACCATTACATATGCCAATACCCATAAACCAACGCCGGATGTACTCGTAAAAAAAGAAAGAATGATATAACTATTTTGAAGACCAGAGGAAAATAAGAAAAGAAATTAAGAATACTATCACCTGTGTGAATAGGCTGATAGGCGTGGAATCTAATAGATGTCCGTTGTGTCACGTATTTACTTACATTATAAAAAACTTGACACATCGGTGTCTACATGAAAAATAATAAAGAAAAAAAACTTGGAGGTATTTATTTCTTTATTATTTTCGTAAAAATATTAAAAAAAATATATACTAACGCAATAGAACCCTGCAGGATTAGAACCTAGATCGACGTAGAGGACTGACGGCATGACGTCCAATCTGTTCACTGTTTATTGACATTAAGTATTTATATCTTGTATGTATCTATAGACTCAAATCCGTTCAAATTGTTATTAAAACTTTCACGTCAGAACATATTTTGTTAGACATGCATAAAAGTAACTTTAAATAAAATCAACAATTCGTAAAGACCAGCTGGTATTCTCAATATCTATCCATCCGTAATTCACGAATACTTTGTAACATCTGCAACACTTTGAGATGCTGTTGGAGCAAAATATCAAAGTATGAAACTATACTTTGCAAATAAATTAAATGCTTACTGTTGAAAACTAAATTTATACAACACCGATTTCGAAAACATTGTTTGAAATATTGT
>OZ010701.1:9904899-9998742 GCA_963932265.1 Thymelicus lineola
GATGAACAAAGTTAAGCAACAGCGGGCGCGGTCGGTAGTTGGATGGGTGACCGCTAGTGGCAAAAAATTCTTGAGCGTTTCCGTGCTTCGGAGGGCACGTAAAACCGTCGGTCCCGGTTGTTATCATAAGATAGCAGTCGTTAAGCCATGTCGGAGGCCATCAGGCGGTTTGAAAACTTCCGACACTCGGGTTGGCCACTAACCCCTCCACCAATCCGCACTGGAGCAGCGTGGTGGAGTATGCTCTAGGGCCTAGAGTCTAGGCCTCCTCAAGAGGAGAGACCCGTGCCCAGTAGTGGGCCATTAATGGGTTGAAGCCACATACAATAACTGTTGTATAATCTGAGACATACGTTTCTTTGTTTCGGATTCAACAGGTGTTTTTATCCAAGTACCTACGTTATACTCGTAAACATGAGAGCTATTTGATTACCATACAAATTGGCAGCTAAGGAAGAACGCTTTGAATTAACCTACATTTTTTATCTACGACTGTTTTCCTTATATTTTCTTAATTTCACCTCTGTCTTTACAGTAACTAGTATTTCTTATAGTTTTCTGTAATAAGTTAGTTAAGAATTTAGTGTTAACTAATACTAAATTCTTAACTAATTTATTTTAGAAAACTAACTTATACGTATACTTATATAATATCTTAATAATATAATTGTAGTATATAATTGTTGTACTTGCTCCCGTTTCAATTAAACTTTATAAAAATGTATAAAAATACGTATTTTATGACATACACTTAAGCGAAATGCAACTTTTTCTGAAGTTTGTAAGGCAAGGTTTCGTTGTTATGTAAACCAATAGTAGCGGAGATTGAATGCAGGTGTCATATTCACACATGCTATGATCCCTTACATTGAAAGGCACTCAGCTGTTGCTATATACGATGATGGATATTGGAATAGGAAGCCTATTAATAGTCAGTTATGAAACCCGCCCGCAGCAATGGGATCGGAAATTGACGTAAATGTCAAAACACTCCTGCAAAATTAGTAGGCTAAAGTCGCTGCATACGTAACGTGGACGGGGCGGGGACGGGACGTGGACGAGATGTGGACGAGACGTGGACGGGACGTGGGCGGGACGGGAACGGGGCACGCACGTATATTTGTGCCTCCGTGGCGTATGCGCTATCGTATACATTTTCTATGAAACGATGTTTCCAAAATTTCACGTCCCGTCCCATACGGGGTAATAACATGTATGCATCGACCTTTATATTATAAAACGTGAACGTTTGTGGGGATGTTTGTTTACTCTTTCACGTAAGAACCACTGAACGTGCTGTACCTATTGTAATGTTGATGACGCTACCGAACTCCAAAAAAAACCACACCACCTCGACCAATCATTAGCATATACCAATAGCGGAAAAGATTGCTAATAATGTGGCACAAAAATTTCAAAATCCAGGAAATAAGGGTAAAAAAAATCAGGAGATTGGTCTCACAAATCAGGAGATAAATAAAATACTGATGGCCGGTTTCTGAAGTCTCCAGTTAAACGATCAGCAGCTATTGATTCAATAAAGTTAAACTTAAGATAAATGTACGATAACTGTCTGGGTTTCTGAACACGCATGGAAGGAGCCTTTCATTAACTATGAATCAGATAAGGAGTACCTAAAACTGCTACTAGATGGCTCTCTTCAAAATATCACGTTTCAAATAGATATTATCATTTTATTTTGTCATTTTGACTAATTGTTTTTATTTTTTCAATAGTAAATATGTAGTAACATCTTGTTAAAATTAAAAATATTGTAATTTGTATTTATTTGCGTCTGTTCATCATAGTCAAATATCAGCTATATAATTTAAAAACGTCAGTTTAACGCTTATTTTGGTTACAATAGTATTTGAGAATAACAATTCTCTGTCATTCAAAAAATGGTTGTCTGTAAAATCGGTTTACGGACGGTAGTTTAACGTGACAACGTCATGACAAAACATTTTTTATTATAGATAGAATTTAATCATTTTAATTAAATTACCATTATTTTGTATACGAAAAGGAGTGAAATGAAATCTACATTTTGATTCATAAATTAACTATGCGGCACAAACCGAGCGCTTCGGCCGATCGTGCCTCTATATCGCTTGTTCCACGCTCTCGCTCGCGGAACGTGACATGACGTCACGGAACGTGACAGTGAGTCATGCTTTTTTGTGCGTGCACCCGGCGTTCATCGTTTGAATAGACGTTGTCACGTCAAAAATTGTATTATTGGAAATATAGAATATTTAAACTTGCAAATAATTGTATTTGTATTTTCAATAATATGAGGTCCTTGAGCAATATCTACGGCACACACGGCCATCTATGGTTAGATAAGTTACTCTTAGTTTGAACGGAGTTTACCTATTATCGCAGTGCTCAGAAACGCTTTTTCGGAAGTTATCGACCCGTTATTGAATAGATAAACTCTCGATAAAGAGACCTCAGACACCGGGCATTACTGAATAATTTTGCTGTAATTTTTTCGCTTGCTTTAAAATCAAAACATATGTTGTTTTTTAATATGTTTTTAGTTCTCAAAATTCCGGGAGTAAATCTGGTAGGTACTCAATTTATTTCTCAATTTGGTCTTTGTTATGTTAATAACTAAATTCATATCTACTCAGAATTCTAAGTATTATAATATTCTTTGTTTAAGTTTTCTTTCTCCCGTTTTCACTCACTCCACTCCAATCAAATAAAATAATTACATACAAAATTTAAATGTAACCTAAAATATATCAAGTAATACCGTAAAACATACCTATTTAATTTAGCGTATTATTGGTGGGTAAAAGTTCTTTCCCGTTTCTACTTATGGCAACAACAACAGGATAGGCAATCGATAAAGGCGTATTATCTATGGGCTTATTGCAAAAAAACTCGTATTCGATTAAGTTAGGAACTTAGGATATGTTACAGTGTCTCTATTTTCCAAACTTAATACTGTTAGAACTTATTGTTATTGATGCAATCGGAATATTCAGATAGGTACGTTCCTTTTTACGCATCGTTAATAAATTATAGTTCAAAACGTAAAAATCAGGAGACTTGTTAATAAAATCAGTAGATCAGGAGAATCGTAGAAAAATCAGGAAATCTCCTGGAAAATCAGGAGATCTGGCAACACTGTGTGGCGGCGACGCACACACGTCACATGGTGACATCATGCCAACCTGAATCACGCTATCGAAGTTTTCTACATCGGTTGCATATAATTATGCAAGCATTTGTATATACAATTGCTCCGACAACATCAGTCGGGGCTCGGCGGCCTCCCAAGCAACATCACCTCGCCTGGCGGGAGATATCCCTTTGCCAAAATAATTTATTTATTTATTTAAATCACACTACATCTAACATAACAAGTGTACCCAATTCGATAGAGTAGTAAAAAATATACAAATTATAACACAAAAGAAAACCACGACGCAATGTCAACATTAAATTACAGATATCAGTGTGTCGATATGTCGATTTATATAATTAAATGATGTTAAATGTTTAGTACTTAAATGAATGTCGAAATAATCAAAAATCGTTATGTCAAATAAATATACTAAAATAATTATTTAGTAATATAAAATAATTTAATCGCCAGAATATGTCCTCATGTAATAATGTGATTTAATGATAAATCTCAATCCGAGTACAATTTGAAACAAATTATAATACATATATACGTATGTATATAATAAGATTAGTCATAGTCCTCAAAATTTAATCTCCCATCCTGTAATTACTCAAGCATAAGTTATAGGAATGTTGAATATTCACAAGGTTAGTAAGCATATATGAATATAATGGGAACGGCTATTACCGTAGGGATGTAAGCTGAAGTTTACAAGTCAACTTGAGCAAGTTTATTGTATAAAATTAACTGATTGAAATTCTATAAATTACCAAAATGTTTGACTCCTGTGATCATTTTAAGGTAATGTGGGTAAGTTCAAAAGTTAAACTGGACCATGACTTACAAATAAAAAAAAAAAAGATTTAAAGATTTAAAAGATTTTTATTGAACATAATAACACATGTACACAATTGAGTTTGTTCGTAAACAACTGCTATAGTTGGTAAACTGTGTTGCAATTGTTTACGCCCATACCGGACTTACAGGACATTATGTTCTTACTACGAAAAGTTTAGAATTCACTAAAGCAATCCATAATGAAATTACAAAACGGTTACATACCAACATTCGAAACATTACAGAGTGGTGAAAACAAATTAATGCAAAAAAACAGAGTGATTATTAAATATGGATGGATCGGTGTATAACATGTGTGTGTGTGTGTATGTGAAGTGTGTGATGTATGGTTTGTGAGTGGGTGTGTGTGTGTGTGTGTATGCGTGTGTGTGTATCAGTGTGTCATTTTAATAATCAGAGATAAGTGATTCTGACTCATCATACGTTAAGGTTAATAAGTAGTTGGTGATTTTAATTTTACATTCCCGAAGAGTGAGTGGGTAAACATTTATAATTTTATTAACTCTATTATATATTTTACATGATAAATAACCATAATGTCGTCTTGCGAGAGCAGAACGACAAGTTTTGAGTTCACAAACATGGATAGGACGTCGGGTGTGAGAAATAGGGTTATTGAAAGGTACAGTTGCGTGTTTGCGTAATATTAGCTGACGAATAAATAATTGTCTAACTGTGAGAACCTTGGTGATCCTGTACAAGTCTGTTGTCGCGAATAGCAACGGTTTAGACAACATGACTGTATTGGTCGGTGTAAATAAATGTTATGACTGGAATTAAACTTGTTTTATTGTTTGATACATTTAAGGCTCTTGAATACAGAACAGAACACATTGATTAGTTAACAAGACTCAGCAAGACGCCATCTTGGCCGCCGCCTCTTAAAGTGAATAGTGATGTTCTATTACACTAGTGACGTACTCATAACATCCTCCTTATCAGAAAATGTTAATTATATTTTTACAGCTTAAGACAGTTTACAAAAATTGGCTTAATTCTACAATAATTGTTGACAACAAAGACTTTATTTATGCAACTTAAAATAAGACATTTTCTTGAACTAAGTATCTATCTATTAGATATATATATTCTAGACTTCACTAAATCAATCAGTCCTTCACAGTCATTTAACAAAATATTACTCTTATAAATCTAACCGTCTTGGTGGTCTTATGACTCTTCCACACCTAGTGCGCATTTCAACTGGAGTTGTACACTCTTCAATAGATGGTACTGCTATATGAGAATTAGGAGATGTCTTGATATTTGGACTTTTCCGTACCATATCTTGAACTACCATATGAGGTGACTGCGGAGGCTTCAAAATATGCTGTCTGTTTCTTCTTCCTATAAATCCATCTGACCCTTCAATAGTATAAGACCTAGGCTGATCACATTTTGACTTTACTGTGCCTGTAATCCATGGAGTATCTGGCATTTTCTTAAAATAGACTTCATCTCCTTCTTGTAGTTCTGGTAATGATTTAGTTTTTCTGTCATAGTAATCCTTCATTTTATTTTTATTTTCTTCCTTAGTTTTGACAAAGTCTTGAAATTTGATTGTTCTTGGCATTAAGTTTTTTGTGACTGTTGGTAATTGTGTTCTTAGTGAACGTGACATTAATAATTGTGCTGGAGATGGTAGATTTCCTCTAGGTGTATTCCTGAATTGAAGTAAAGCCAGATATGGATCTGTCCCTGACTCCTCTGACTTGGTAAGGAAACGTTTACATATCTTTACTGCCGACTCTACCAATCCATTTGACCTTGGTATGTAGGGACTTGACGTATTATGATGCATTCCCCAGTCCCAAATAAAATTCTTAAACTCTGCCGAGTTAAATGGTGGCCCATTGTCAGAGAATAACTCAACTGGAATACCATGTCTGCTGAAGATACTTTTAAGACAAACTATTACTGTTTTGGCGTTAGTACTTGCCACTGTCATTAATTCAATATAATTTGAGTAATAATCTTGTACTACTATGTATTTTTTAGATTTATATTCCATAAAATCAACACCAACTTTTTCCCACGGAAGTAATGTAATATCATGTGGAAGAAGTGGTTCTGGAGCATTTGAGCTTCTATGTGATAAGCAAATATGACATGACTGAACAATATTTTTTATATCAGTAGACATAAATGGCCAAAATACATGTCCTCTAGCAAACGCTTTTGACCTTTCAATTCCCAGATGACCACTGTGTATTATTTTCAATATCTCTGGCCTTAATTTTTTAGGTATGACTATACTGTTACTTCTGAAAATTAAATCATTTTCTGTATGTAAATCAAATCTATACTGCCAGTACTCATGCAGATCTTTGTGAATTTGAGTTTTACTTGACGGCCATCCTTCTTTACAGTATTTTTTCAAAATCTGCAGACTTTCATCTTCATTAGTGCCTTTGATTAACCACTGTAGACGTTCTGATGAGACTGGTAATGACTTAATTAGTAAATTTACATGAACAATGACATCATCATCTAATTCATCTGAACTTGTTTCAGAGAGTGCTGCTCGTGACAAGGTATCAGCAATGTACATATGACTACCTTTCTTGTAAACTACATTTAGACTATAGAGTTGTATTTTTAACATCATTCTTTGGAGACGCGTTGGAACCTCAACTAAAGACTTTTTGAACAATGTTATTAAAGGAGCATGGTCTGTTTCTACAGTTACAGTTTGTCCATATATAAATTGATGAAACTTGATGCAGGCAAAAACTATTGAATATAGTTCTTTCTCTATCTGAGCCATTTTTTGTTGTGTATCTGTTAAAGTTTTTGACGCATAATATATTGGATGTTGATTTTGTAACAACACCGCTCCGACAGCACTCTTACTAGCATCACATTGTAGGACAATAGGATTATGAACATTAAAATGTGACAACACTGGAACTTGACATATTAATTGCTTCAGACGACAAAATGTTGTTTCATGATTGGCAGTCCACTGCCAATCAGTAGATTTTTTCAATAATTGGCGTAGAATTTCTGTCTCGCCTGCCATATTTTTAATAAAAGGACTTAAATAATTAAGTATGCCTAGAAATCTTTGTAAATCCTTTAGACAGGTAGGAGAGGGCATCTCTTTGATTGCTCTAACTTTGTCCGGATCAGCTGTGATTCCGTCTGCTGAAAAAATATGACCCAGATATTTAATACTCTCCTTGGCGAATGTACATTTTTCCTTATTAAACTTGACATTATATTCCTTTGCTCTTTTAAATACTATATTAAGACGCTCATTATGCTCTTGTAGTGTTTGACCGCTTACTAAAATATCATCGCTGTATACTGCCACCCCTGGTATGTCACCAAACATTTCAGTCATAATTCTGTGAAAATACTCAGGAGCACAGCTGACTCCATATGGAAGACGTTTAAAACGGTATCGTCCAAAAGGTGTATTAAAAGTTGTGAGGTACGAACTCTTCTCACTCAATTTACACATCCAAAATCCACTACTTGCATCCAAAGTGGAGTAAAATCTTGCACCAGCCACTTTGGCACGGACCATGTCTACGGATGGAATGGGATAATGAGTCCTCTTGATTGCCTGATTTAGATTACGGGGGTCTAGGCATACCCTTAATTGACCATTTTTTTTTTCTATTAAAATTAAAGAACTCACCCATTCAGTAGGCTCTGTGACCTTGGTGATGACATCCATTTTTTCCATCTTTTCAAGTTCTTGTTGAAGCCTATGATGTAATGCAAATGGTACCTTCCTCGGAGCATCAACTTTTGGCTGGACCTCAGGATTTGTACTTATGTGATACTCCCCAGGAAGACAACCAAGACCGGTAAAAACAGAATTATTACATTCAACAAGTTTATTTAAATTTATATTTTCTGACTGACTTGACTGTAATAGAAATGACTGTGATTGACTTTTTGTGACTTTAGGACATATTAGAATTGAATTTAACTCATTTGGACTTATTTCAGAAAACAATTGGCTAATATCACTTTCTGGCGTTTGCATGCTTGTAGTGTCTACACAGAAAACTCTTTTAATTAGTCCAATTTCTGAGCAAGTAAGTTTACCTAATACAGTTGGAGATTTCACATTCGCAATTATAAAATTAATTTGTTTTGTCATATAGAGGTCATTAAATTGAAATTTACACTCTAAATTTTGTTGGCCTAGTACCTCTAGACTATTACCAGTGTATGACTTAATTTTTACATTAGTTTTAGACAGTAATTTTTTAATATTAAGTGAATCGTACACATATTTTGACATAATATTTACATCACTGCCCGTATCAATAATACAATTTATTTGTGAATTATTTATACATAAATTAATTGTCCATTCACTTGACGACTTGGATGACTGAATATGACCTATAAACAATTCATTCTGTTCTGACTGTACCTGTTGCATACTACTATCTGACTCTACATATCTTATTGACTTTGACTGATATGACCGACAACAAACTGCAAAATGACCAACTTTTTCACATTTTTTGCACTTTACACCTAATGCTGGACATTTATAACGATGCACCTGACCACACCTCGTACAAACTTCCTGTCTTGACTGCTGACTGTATTGACTGACGACGTTCCTTGAGTTAGACTTTGATCTTGAGCGTGACTGACTCGTATTATACAAGACTGTACTTTGTTCTGCTGTCAATTCATCTGTTTGATGTCTGGAAGCAAGCATGGCCTTTGCCATCTCTAAGGCCTTATCAAGATCCAGCTTATCTTCAAGTAATAATTTTTCTCTTATATAATTATATTTTTGATGCATGTTACATATAAACATTATTTTGATTAAGCGTTCTTGCAGCTGTCCTAGGTCACAGTTTTGTGACCTTAATTTCAATGTGCAAGCAAAATCGTCTAAGGTTTCATCTTCACCTTGTTTGTATGTGAAAAAATTATGACATTCATAAGTGAGGTTAGCTTTAGGGGCAAAGTGATTTTGAAATAACTCTATAAGCTCGTCGTATGTAATTTTATCCTCGTTTTTTCCAAATGTATTGAATACAGCCACGCCCTTTTCACCAATGACATGTAGAAATAAAGCTACTTTTCTGCCATCACTCTCTTCATCCAAGCCAGACGCACGTAAATAAAATTTAAATGATTGAACCCATTTCTTCCACTGATGCGCCAAGTTACCTTGCATCACCATGGGCTGCGGACTGGACATTCCAGAAATTTTCTTGGGCTTGGGATTTTCGTCAGACATGACGACACGTAGATTAACACTTCTGACACCATGTATTGGTCGGTGTAAATAAATGTTATGACTGGAATTAAACTTGTTTTATTGTTTGATACATTTAAGGCTCTTGAATACAGAACAGAACACATTGATTAGTTAACAAGACTCAGCAAGACGCCATCTTGGCCGCCGCCTCTTAAAGTGAATAGTGATGTTCTATTACACTAGTGACGTACTCATAACAATGACCTTTAGTACTGCTCTTTGAGCTCTTTCCAATCGTAGAAAACTAACCTTGCTGGATCCCCCCCAAACTGTAATACAATATGAAAGGACTGATTGTACCAATGAAAAATATACTGTTTTTAAAGTTTGATAATCAACAACTGCTCGCAAGGTTTTAAAGATGAAAATTAATTTTCTTACCCTAGAAACTAATGCCTCTATCTGATGCTTCCATGTCAATAAACAATCTATATGCACACCAAGGTATTTGACAGTGTGGGCACGGGTCAGTGTGGTACACGAACAATTGAAATCACTTGCCGCGCATCGATGAGCACATATAGAAAATGACTGACTTGGCAAGGTCGAAGAATTGATGGCAAAGGTGGTAAATATAGTTTTGGTAAGATTTAGAGTGAGTAAGTTAGAGTCTAGCCATCCCATCACTGATCTCAATGCCGCTTCTGCGAATGTACGTGCCTCTGTCCAGGACGCAGCATGGATAAGAAGAGCAGTGTCGTCGGCGTATGACAATATTTTGCAGTTGTTTAATTGTAGATTGCACAGATCATTGATATATATAAGGAATAATGTCGGACCGATTACACTACCTTGGGGTAGACCACAAGTTAACGGCAGAACTTGACTAGAGTAAGGATGAATTAACACTCTTTGTCTGCGCTCACTGAGGTAGCTCTTGAAGAGGTCAAGGACGATACCGCGAATACCTATAGATTCCAACTTGTTTATAAGGATAGGAATAGAGACAGTGTCGAATGCTTTGGAAAGGTCTAGGAAGATACCAAGAGTTTTTAATTTTTTGTTAAAGTTATTGACAATATTATCCGTTAGATTTAATACAGCATCTTCCGTAGATTTACCACTACGAAAGCCATACTGGTTATCAGAAAGAATAGAGTATTTGTTAAGGTATTTAGTCAATCTGTTATTAATTATTTTTTCTAAAATTTTGGAGAGTGTAGACAAAACTGATATAGGTCTATAGCTATTGACACTGTCTCTATCCCCACTCTTATAAATTGGATACACAACAGCTTCCTTAAATACAGTAGGGAAGGTACCGGATGTGAAGCATAGGTTGAATATGTACGTAAGTACAGGTACTAGCTGTTGACGCGCTGCTTTCAGGAGAGAAGCTGAGATATTATCCCAGCCAACAGAGGACTTTTTAAGGCCAAGAATTATGTTTTCGATTTCTTGGTTGTCGGTTTGTATTAATGTCATCGAATTTGCGACTGTGTTAAAGGCGGGAGAGGTAGCGCAATCACTTATATTTGAAGGAACAATTTGGAGGCTAGGTCTTTGCCAATATTGCTAAAATAGGTATTTACAATTTGGACAGCTTGATTAGGATCAGCGTCTAACTGAAGCAGAGAAGTGGCCGATGCCGACTTACTTTTTAGGTTAGTAATATTTTTAATAACCTTCCATGTAGCTTTAGGGTTATGTTTAGCTTTTTGGAACTCTACGCGCTCATAAGATAGCTTAACTTTCTTTAATAAATTTCTACAGAAATTTCTGTAACGCATGTAAGTTACTTTGGCTACATCATTAGGGTCTTTTTTTGCGTTTTTATGTAAGCGGTCTCGGTTACGTATACATCGTAGTAGGCCTGGGGTCATCCATGGCTTAACACGTTCGCTGCGTTGTGAGGTCATATTGGCTCACAGCGAACTTTCATCTGGTGCGGCGAGCAAAATAGCGTTCTTTCCCCTGGTGCGGAAGGCTTAACTTTGTGTATTTCTGTCGTAGGAAAGAGATTTATATACCATTGCAATTGCCGCTTTAACGTGAACAATCCAAGATTTTCAAACACTCGTGAGCCAATGTGACCTCACCCGCACTTAAAAAAAATTGTTTTACCCTAGTGCGGTGTGAGGTCAATATGACCTAGCGCTCCGCGCACCTCACATCCGCACTGAACGTTGCGCTAGCGACATTTCGCGCGCTTAGTGTTGCGCCACGCGAATCATGCGATCGATAAGGAAGACGTTGCGTCGCTTTGAGCCATTTTTCGCGCGTACGAAATATATGTTTTGCAACTTTTAATTTAAATATATTATATTAGTAAAGTAGTGTGGTGTTGTCGTCAAGTGTAAGTTTTTTCTGATATTTCTAATAAACAGATTGAAAGCAAAAAGAACACGAATAGCCCAATATGTCGAAAAATATTTGTTAAAAATAAACAGCAAGACAGCAAAACTTAAGGTAATATAAGTCAAGTTAGTTTTTCAAATATTAATCCAAACAAAAATATTACTATATTAGAAGATTACGTTTATAAGCCTGCATATTATGATGAAGGTGATAGTGATTTTGAAATTTTTCCTCTAACTTTCCTTAACTGTATATCCAATGTCTTGTGTTTTGTGTATGCACTTTATGTTGTGAATGTTTTGTAACTGTTTCTATGTTGTGTGTTATGTTGTCTTGTGTTTTATGTATGTACTTTATACTGTGTATGTTTTGTAACTGTTTCTGTGTTCTGTGTATTTTATGTTACTAACAATAGTTTATAAGAATTTTATATTTACTAACATCATAAGGACTTTGTCCGAAATAAAGATTTTTTTATTATTATTATTTTTTACGTCTGTGACTTACAAGGTTAAAAATTAAACTGTCAATAATATTCTGAATTTGTCGAGTGCTATACAACAGAGGTGTTTCCCATCACTAGTGTTTTGATATCTTCAGTGCGTTGTGTGGTCAAATGGACCTCACAAATTGTTTCTCTTTTAGGCGCTAAACGAAACATGCGAGCTAAAAACGCAGCTAGGTATATATTGCTTGGTTATTAGCCTTTGACCTCAAAACAAAATATATTCAATAATAAATATCACCATTGAGAAAAACCTATATCAAGACAGAACTAAATGAGGGCTTATTTGACCACACGACGCACTGAAAAAAGGTCCTCTATGAGTCAATATAACCTCACGACGCACCAGCAAAAAGTACACGAAAAATCGTTACGCAGCGAACGTGTTAATAATTCTTTGTCTACTGGGAATATTAACTGTACGCGAATGTGTTTTAATAACATTTATTATCGTATTGACAAAGGCAGTGGCTGCAAATTCCACATCTGTTATGGACATGATGAAAGAAAAATCTATCTTAGCTAAGTCTTTGATACAAGCATCGTCATCAGTGATTATGCGCGTGGAAGCAGCTTTACTCATTTTAATTTTTTGGTTGCAACACAAGATTACTGGGGCATGATCGGTTATATATGAGTCAATAATAAGCGTAACGGAGGGTGAGCGGGTTTTCAGCAAGACATGATCCAGACAGTTATTCTTCCTAGTTGGATATACATGTGCGGGTAGCATGCCATGCACAGCGCCGACCGTCAGATAAGCATCTGCTTGCGGATCATCATGTCCCGGACCTATATTAATATTAATGTCACCAATTAGTGCGATGGTTTTAAAGTGTGCCAGATTTTTAAGAGCTGAATCTAAAGATGTCAAAAAATTGGAGACATTTCTGACTGATGGAGATCGATAAATAGCCATGATAGCTAAGTCCGTAGCAAACTGTAAGATAAGACAGTTGGCGTCGTTAATGTCTGGCTTAACAACAGTGCACGCCAGACCGGCCTTAACAAATGCCACGACTCCGTCATTTTGGCTAGAGAAAGTACTTTTGAAAGAGACATAACCAGGCATGTTTGGAAGGTGATGGCATTTGCTTAGCCAGCATTCACTTAGAATGAGTACGTCAAAGACAATGTTAATGCGTTTGAGAAGTAGTTGCAGCTCACTGAAATTGCAGCCAATACTTCTAATGTTTAGATGTAATACTTTCAACGAATCATCAATATTTTCAAGGAATTTCAAACAATTTTCAGGTGCACAAATGAATGACTTGGAAACAGATTTCCTCAATTTCATCGGCAATATCTAAGTTACTATCCATATTGAATTGTAGGAGGAACCAATGACAAATATGGTATGACAGAGGGGGAATGCAAAAATATAATAAAATTATATAAAGGATGATAAAAGGTTACGTTACGCATGGTGTATACTAATAACAATATTGTGTTGCGATGGTGAGTCAGTGAGAAGTGTGTGTGAATGTGTAGAAGTGATAATATTAGTGTAAAACAGTTCTGGAACATAAAATTTACGTACATAGACAAATAAGAGTAGTGTTTTTGAAGAAATAGTCCAAATAAGCTTAGTCATAAGTTACTAGCAGTCTTTAGATTTTCCAGGTCCAGTACAGATCTGATTGAAAGTGCCGTTGAGCCTTCTTTTTTGCGAAGAAATATTCTGCCGTTTGACACCCAGCAATGATCATAGGTGTTGGATCTTGCAAATTCCTTACTTAGATAAAGAAGCCGCTTCATTTTAGGAGTTAAGTTTTCCGAGATGAAAACCGGTTTCCGTGGGCCTTTGAAGTGTAAAGACTCTGTGTTGAGTTTGTTAGTTTTGTTGTTCTTGTTGTAGTCCTTGTATTTTCGGATTATCATTTCCTTAGTTAGTACACTACAAAAATCAACAATAATGGTCTTGTCATCAGAGTCTTTTTTACTGATGCGAAAGAGATCCCGCACATAATGCTGTTCTAATGGTGCGTTTAAAGTGGAGCCAATTGATGCTATATGTTTGAGAAGGCTCTGTTTAGTCTCGCCCGCGGTATACGGAATATTTTTAATCTCAACGCACGTGGCACGTTTGTGACGTTCTAGATTTTCTAGCTTATCTTCTAGTCCCTGTATATATTGCAAGTTCTTTTCGCGGTCTAACTCAAGCTTATCAATTTGTGATTGTATACAGTCAAACTTGCTTGCAAGAAAGTCGGCTGTATTTTGCACTGTTACATTTTGTAATTTGATTTCCTCAATGGCCGCAGAAATTTTCTCCATCTGACTGTCCTGAGAAAGTTGGTGCGCTTTAAATTCTGAGAACATAGTTTTTATTTCCGACATAAAGTCACTGAGCTGTGTATCAGAGCAATCTGAGCGCTTACGCTTAATACGCTGGGTAATGCTGTCAGTACCACTATCTAGATATTCCTCAGATCTAGGTTGATTCAGGTTAGGTTCAGACGCGCAGTGTTGTAAGGTTTGTGTATTTAATTTGAATGTTAGTCATCCAATTGAAATGTCTGGACGGGAACAATTTGTGGGATAATTTATTATAGGTACTTTTAAATGTAAATAACGAAACATATTATGTCTGTCAATATATTCAAACAAGATTCCGCCAGCGGAAGATTGGTTTCACGAACATATACGTCCTAATCATTCCACGGAACGTATAACCGGGATAAAATCTACCCTATTTTTAGGGTTCCGAAGCAAAATCGGAACCCTTATAGTTTCGTCATCTAAGTCCGTCCGTCCGTCTGTCCGAGATATAGCGCCGGGACCCTTAGTGCTAGAAAGCTGTAATTTTATATGGATATACATATAATATATTAAAACTCCAAAATCATAGACTAAAATATTGGAAAAACTTTTTTTTCAGGGTACCCTAAAGGTAATGTGAGAATGAATTTTTTTATTGCATACTCCATAGTGTGGGGTATCGTTGAAAAGGTCTTTCAAAAATATTATAATGTAAAATATAATTATTATAAAAATATAAATACGGGTCTCCTAAGACTATTTTTGATTTGGAGCTGGACAAATGAAAAAAGTCTCAAAAATAGATTATATGATGAATTTACAAGGAAAATTATCACGGCTATGTTAGCCTAAGAAGTTAATATGTATTAGTCGATAAACTTACTACTTCGGAACCCTATATTGCGCGTGGGTGCCTGACACACACTTGCCCGGTTTTTTAAGCCTGAACGTGTTCTGACTGCGGGCCAAGTTTTATCTTATGAATGCTCTACACGTTGGCCAACATTGTGGCGAATGTTGTGGCCAATACTTATTGGCCATCATGTAGAGCGGGTCTTTGTGCATATTTTGGTTTGTATTGGAATAATGGCTGACAAGTTGGCGCGAGATCCGTGTGGTATCGGTTTTTAACAAAACATCAAAAGGTTAAGGTCGTAGCTGACTTATACGACACCGCTCCCATCCAACCAAAGTATGAGAATTCAAATATAAACTTAAAATCGTGCTCTATAGGTGCACTTTACAGTAACAACAAAAATTAGCAGGCCGCGCGCGGGAAGCAAGCTAACCGCAACCTTGCCACTCAATAGTTGTACAGTCACCTGCAGAGAAAAGTAACCCATCTGTCTATTAAAACTGTTTAACAGATGGGTTACTTTTCTCTGCAGGGGACCGTACCTACAGAGCACGATTTTAAGTTTATATTTGAATTCTCATACTTTGGTTGGGTGGGAGCGGTGTCGTATAAGTCAGCTACGACCTTTATTCGTATGTTCAGATCATCTTGTTATCTCATAGGTCAATGAGTCATATATATATTTATAGACAGCGCATCCACTACAATATTTAGCAATAAAATGGTCTAGAAAACTATTTTTTATTACGTTTTCCCTCATGAAAGCGGATGACAATAAATTTTCTAATAAGCATATTATTTGGAAAATATGATTCAGGATTCGAACTCGAGCTCGGAAGATGTTCAAACCAGTTCAAAGGACCACATTATTGTGTACAGTGACTGACATGGCGATACTGATTACCTACTGCTTAATTTAAGCGAATGTGTACAAAGTAAATGATGTGTAAATACGAGAACCAAAGGGCATAATCAAAGTAGGCTTAATAAGCTGTTACCGTTATTTTAATTAAAATAATTTTTTCAGGTGAAACCATAAGATCTGTATATTTGTTTAAAGTTTTATTTGTATTTATGTACAAACACTAATGTGTTTGAAGAAACTGACGGATTATGGTGTTTGGAATAGGTAAGCAGTGGTATGTAAAATATAAAGCGTGTAAAAATGAACTGGCGGGTAACTCGTGGTGGTCTTCCCCGCGTTCCTCTGTTTTCGCCACATACCTTTAAAATTCTTGGTTCACACGCTTAATGCATGCCCAACGGTTACGCAGGTCACATAATGTCGTTTGTCACAAACGCAACTCGTCACATACATGATTCGTCACATAGGCGATTTGTCACTAAAGATTTCATGTTTAATAATAATAATAATAAACGTTTATTCTGCATAAAATTGTACAACACTCTTCACTTACATAGGTAGGTACTTATAGAAAACAATGTAACTTATACAGTCATAGAGGAGTTTTGTTGAACTCTGATACCCATGATAAGATTCAACTTGTGTTATGGGTATCAGCGCTCTCACAAGGAGATTTTGCTTCTAAGATACATTGTATCAAGACGGTCAGGGGTTCCGGTTTGAGGTAAGTAGGTACATTTAATTAATGTAATGTGTCGTTTTTCATATTTTTAATCTTTTTAGTGTGTGTATGTGTGTGTGTGTGTGTGTGTGTGTGTGTGTGTGTGTGTGTGTGTGTGTGTGTGTGTGTGTGTGTGTGAGAGAGAGAGAGAGTGTGTGTGTGTGTGTGTGTGTGTGTGTATGGGTGTGTGTGTGTCTGTGATAGCGCGACTTGGTATTTACACTGAAAAGTTCAATAGCTGTTCTGTCTCATTGTAATTTTTTATTTGTATCCATTTACTTTTATAATATTACCTAGACAAAATATGCTACGTGATGTTTCCTTGCCACAAGTAACATTCGTAGCCGTACTACGAACCTACGAGAGTCATCCGCGTAGACTACGTAACCACCACATTATATTATAATATTATGTATATTTCAAACTATGTTATAGCCGAGAGCTTACAGCGAAACATATTCGTTCCTGTAATTAATTAGTCATAATTTTTTATTTCTTTTTGTGGAAATAGCCGGCAAATGAGCTGACGATTCACCTGATAGTAATGGCTATCGTCGCCCATTAACATCAGAGACACCAAAGGCATCACTGATGCGTTGCCGGCCAAGAAAGAGAGAAGGAAAAGAAAGAAAGAACTGGCTCTCATATATTTTCTGTAAATTCTAATTCTTTTCTTTATTATCTTATTTCTTTTTATATTTTTTCTTCTTCGAGAAGTTCTATGAAGACAGTTATTCTTTTTTGGTCGTTTATTTAATCCAGCCGACAAAGGAATAAGCTGACTTAACGCTAAGTCGTCATCGTTGCCTATAGACATGAGTTACACCAAATCATGATACGTTCAGGCAAGAATAAAGAGAAAAGAATGACAGAACTCAACTTTTAATTGCTTACACACACACACACACACACACTCAGAGAGAGAGAGAGAGAGAGAGAGAGAGAGAGAGAGACATTTTTCATAATAATTTAAGTTGAAGATTATTTATTAATCTGAGTTATGTATAAATTTTCTACGGAAGATCTGGCACAGGTAAATTTCTTACTTAAAAGGATGTCCCAGCAACGGAACAATGTAATTGTATAATTCGTCTTTTCCAATAAATCATTTTCATTTTCATTTTCATTTCAATTGCTTACCTTGTTACAGCATCCGTGGCAAGGGTAACCAAGTTCCTGGGGAGCACCGGAACGCCTCTGGTCACAACTGGTGGCTTTACCTTCGACTTCGTGAAGAAAAAACAGAGCTGTGAAGACGAGTTCTACATGATGGTCAGAGCTGGACCACTCGGCTTCAAGGACATGGCCTACTTCATAATCGATGTCATGAAACAGTAAGTTTCAATAGTAAAAGAGAATAAGCTTTATTCATAGATCGATTAGGTGAAGAGATAGAGTGTTAGTGTCGCAATGTTAATGGACTTCCAAAACCATTTTTATGACTATTCGCGTATTACCGTATGAAACACATTCTGCATATTGAAAACAATCTCCAGTCCATTTGTATTTCATAATGGGACAAATAAATTAAAATTCACTTTGAATGTGTCAGTAATTTTCCATTCAAACCATATTACTATTCATATTCCTTTTCGTTTGATGGTTTCCAGAAGAGATGGCAGCATGTTTTAAATTTATTTTTTGTTTAATTTCCTCGTATTCAGTGCAAGTCAGTGTGCAAAAAAATAATAATCTATCTAGCTATATAGACACTCCATCTCAATACCTCATTGATCTATAGAATTTAATACTATAACAGAATGCACCGTCCACGCCGAGCATTAGATAAAGCTGATTCTAATCTGTTTAGCTGAATGCGATTAGATCGCTGTCCATTTTAACTGGTAAGTAGGATAGATTACATTAGTGGAATCCGTTTATAATGACATCGAAGGGAATTGACAAACACGTCATACTAAGCGGACGTCATACAAAGCATTTTTGTGAAAAAAAAAACCAACCTTCTTTTTTTAGGTAAATAAATACTTATTTTAATAAAGAAACATAGCTTATTAAACAAAAACAAAAATTGCACGTAATACATGCATGTATGTGTGTATATTTTTCATTTTTGGAGATTCAAAACAAATACAAGCCACGTGCCGAACGTCGTGCCGAACATTGCCGAAGGTGTAAAGAATCATGTTGGTCACTAAAAGGACAAAATTTATTAAAAATGGGTCATAATAAGCGACATGTCACTGTATGCGAAGTCATTATATCCGACTTTGTTACAAATAATTTTATATGAAAACCAAACTTCGTTTGTAATTACGTCATAATAGGCGGTTGGTCAATATAGGCGGAGTCATAATAAACGGATTCTACTGTACTTCGATAGGTACCTAGCTTTCAATAGTTCCTGATTCAACCAGTTCAACTTTTCAACGGATAAGGTATTCACTTACGCCATTTCTCAATATTCTATATAACTATGTATTATACACGTAATATTTAGGTTTGTAGTTTAGTAACCGTGAAAGATTTCTGTTTGTTATTATTTTACCTACTTACTTATGCAAAGATAATATTACTATAGATAAGTTATTGGAAATGGCCGTTAGAAACATTTTCCAGTGCCGATTTACCAATGCTTATCGGTGCAAGTTATGACATTTAATGACTAGTGACGTCACTGTCAAGGTACAGTCAGCAAAAGAGTAAGGTTGGCAGCATGCAGGTAATATATTTGAAATATATTTATACTAATACATTACAGCCATGATACAAAAACATTTGAAACAAAGAAAGAAAGAAAGAAAGAAAGAAATTATTTATTTTGTTAAGCACTGCAACAAGTTACAAATTGAATCTTAATAATACTATTATAAATACTATTATAATGCTATTATAAATACTACCTATTGTGTTATTATCAAAGTTAAGTTCTGTCAACCATGTCTGTACCTATTTGGTTTAGTTTTAAATTCTGCACGTAATGCTTTGGGTTAGTCCTGTTAATTATGAGTATGTGTATAAACAAATAAAAAAATAAATAAATAAACTAGTGTAGCCTATCAGTTCAGGTATGATAAAGACACAAAAATTAAACATTAAGGAAAGTTTTTGTATCTTGCCCATCATACCTTACTTTTTTGCTGACTGTACCTGCGCCCAATAAGCGCTGGTAGCCACCTTTCTACGTGAATGCGCCCTTAGGTAAGTGAATGGTGAAATCACGCACCTGCACAATCTGTTTGCACTTGGTAATGGAATAAACTAGAACACTTTATCAACCTACACAAAGAACAAAGTTACATCTGCAAATCGTAGAATCGCAATCGTAGAACAAAGTTTGATCTGCGAATCCTAGGGACAAGTTACTTGTAAAGCGTAGCGAGCGTAGAACAAAATTATCTAAATCTGCAAAATCGTTATTGCATATACAATGTAAGTATTTTGAAGAATGTTACTAGCAATTAACGCCCCAACTCAGAGTCACTAACGGTCACTTTACTTGTTCCTTAGTAAAGAATCACCATAAAAATTTTGTACTAAGGAGCGATTTAAGTAACCGTTACTGACTCTGGGAAGGGGCGTGCCACTCTTAAACTCAAGGCATTTTTTTGTTTTAGGATTTTACACAGATAAGTATGCATTTATTTTAAGACTTCGTCCGCACTCTATCATACGCCGTCAAAGTATAATTAGTATTAATTAAAAAGAGTAAATTGCGAGTGTCAAATAGAGGGAACGAAATGAATTCTTAATCTCTCACGAACGTTCACACCCTATTTTAATTAGGAGATGAACTTTCAGATATCCTGCTTACAGATGTGTGACAAAATGTTTAGGTACCATAAGCCTCGGGCTTTAGAACAACTTAAATAACACCTATTGTAGTTTTATCAAAAGGCAATCAACAGAACCGAAGATACTTTATGGTTTAAGATCCGAACTACGCGCGACCTTCACCCATATATTTAATGGATGAAATATGTTTTATATCCAATTTAGTATATAAAAAATATGTCGCTACTCTTTTCATCCATTACAAAGGTAGGTGAAGTTCGCGATCAGTTCGGATCTTGGGGTATTCCTTTCTCATTGTAGCAACTTATCTAACAACCTTCAATCCGAAAGATAAATTAAAGGAAACGAGAAAACCGGATAATTAAAAGTTACTCATAGTTATAAAATAACATAAGAGCAACTGTTGTGCCTTTATCTTATTTACTAATTTAAAATGAATCTTTACTTTTTTTAAGTTAACTGGAATTGAATTAAATAATGTAAGGTTATTTTCATATTTCATATTTATTTTAATTTTAGTTAGAATTTGTGTATATTTTATAAAATAGTTGAGTTGCATACTAAGGTATAATTTAGAAAGAAAGAAAAGAAAGAAAGAAACATTTATTTCGCCATGGAAAATAACATGGTACAAGGTTATAAAAAATGTGTGACATGATACATATATCATAATTTATATTCGAAACGGAAAGCAGCTCGTCCAACTCTAAATTTCTACCAAATTCTCAACATTTCCACCATGTAATTTAATCCAAACTTCTTGAATATAACTATTTCCATTAGAACTTCGGTATAATTTACCAAAATTTTTAATTAATTAATTTAATTGTATAAGTGAGCACAATTAATGGAAGCTATCTTAAATAACTAGTAAGAAGTAGAAACGAAATTAAAGACTAAATTGCCAGTAATATAATATTAATATTTCCTATTAGGAAAGTCTGGCAAAATCATAGACTTGGCAAAATTGGAAAGTTATTCAATAACAATAATACCATGATCAGGTCACTCAATTAATGTTACAACCTTTCACTACACGTCACACAATGACGAATATATAATTATACTACTAAGAGTATTATGATTATGATGTACTATTATTTCTTCTGTGATTATACACGTCATTCCTAAATCCGATACGCGTCATTGAGTGATGCCACATCAGTCCTCAATCCGAGTTTTATCAAGTTTCGAACATAAACAATTGGGTACGATCGCTTCCAGGCATAAGCCTGGAGCGAGATCTCTATACTAATAATATCTTTAAACAGAATATCCACACGCATACAAACACGAATAACCCCTTTAGGAGTTTGTTTCTCATGTTTGCGGGACCCAAAAAATATGTAAATCCGATCACTAAGTTAAAACAAATCGAGGCTCTTAAAATAAGATTTACACAAAGTTAATTGGTTTTTCATAATCCCGAGTAAAAATAGCCTTTAGAAATTCCTAAGATTGCTGGCCGGTGAATTAGAAAGTCATAAAATAGAATCCCTTCAGTCGAAAAACCCGTAAAAATGTCATAAGCCATAAATTAAATATCTCGGCTGGGCGGGGGGTGGAAAGCAATTTTCTGTTTGCACTAAAGCTGTAAAAGTAAAGTTTATAGCATTTTATAATACATCTTGTCATACTACAAACGACAGAGCGATAAGTGAACTTTAATTTTATCGCTAACGTCAACACATAATAAGCAGATTACTTAGTACAAATTGACCACATTACCACCTGATGGTAAGAGGGGAAACCTAATCGTTCTTTTCTTGAAGACTCTCATGTCCGAGAACGCCCCCAAAGACAAGCTATTCACTTGTGCAAATTCAATTTATATTCATACAAAATAATAATAAATAATAACAAAAAAGATCCAGCCTTTGGAGGTACGCTGTTAGACATAAACTCCCCTAACATGCGTCACTCTGATCGGTCCTTCTGAATCCAGTAGAGAGGAGCATCCTATACCAGGCTTGGCGCACTCCACACTTTTGGTACGATGTTACAAGTACGTGCCGCGTTCGACGTGTCGATAATATTAATAATATTGTAGTTAAAAAAGGCGAGATGAACTAGCTAATTGTACGAGACTGAGTTTAGCTAGCGTACTACTTAATTCGGTTTCTATAACCTTTTACAGAAGCCGAATGTTATAGTGGATTGGGTTAGCAATCAATAAAGGTTAAATTTTATCAGGCGTTACTTGTTAGACTAACAGTAAATCAAAGACCGTTTCGGTGAACTGGCGAATAATGTCTATCAATCACTGACTCGCTCGACTAAACTTTACATAAAGATATTCGACTTTAACCGTATTGCTGTAACCGACCGGTCTGTATAATCCTTACCCGAGAGCAATTTGAAGATTTTCCTGTCTATGTTAAGTTTTATTTTTCAGTTATTTTGAAGTAGATATGTATAGACGTTAATCTGCTACGCTACGTTCTATTTGACTAGCGAGTGAGATGCTTAAAAACATTGTAGGTAGAGATTATCGACTTTAAAAATGAGTGTGGGGCATTCAAGTATTATTAATAGCGTATAGAACCGACACCGCGAACACCATGTATGTCCCAATGCATTGCGCCACGTGGCTTCAATCGTCAAGGGATTCATTCGACTTTGAAAGGAGAACGGGGGCTCAATTTTGAAAATCGAACCTCCCGGGCGGGACACACATTTTATTCGAGATGTCTGTTTTATGATATTATACTTCAATGGTGTGGGGGCACGTTGTATTCATGAAATTTAGCTTACAGGTAGACCATGAAATGAAATGAATTGAAATGAAATAATCTTTTATTCATGTAGGTATCACTGATACTCTTATGCACGTAATTTTTTTTAATTTACCAGCTTTTCGGAAAGGTGCTTTGTCATAGAGGAGAAGAAAAACCGTAAAGAAACTCCTCAGCACATCTTTTAAAAAACCTAGAATAGCGTATACTTCTCGCATTTCTATTTTGGCCAATGGTTAGCTGGTAGAGAATGCACTAAGCATTAAGCTCGCCATTTGTACCGTGATATTTTATTGTGGTCAATAAAGGTTAAACAATTAAATATAGGGTATATATGACCTAGAAAAACATAAAGGATATTTATTATCGCGGAAAACGCGGCAAAAGCCGCGGGCAGAGGCACTATAGTTGTTAATATAGCGGTCGCCGCCTTAATTAGACCAGTCTGCGCTTTCGCCAGCACATGAGAGTGAGAGGTCGTATCCAATAAAGGCCTGAAAGAGGAAAACAAATGAGGCGTTAAGGAAAAGCTTTTAATTTATCGGTGTTTGCTGAGTCGGCAATGAAACGATTTGCTTACGTGGAAGCAATTTATTTATTGATAGAAGACTAGACTAGTCTAGATTACATCCTTATCCTTTAGTTAAGTTAATAGGTAAAATAATAACACAGTTATAAACCAGTTTAAGTGCGGAGATTATACTTTTACTAATAAATTTAATCATGGACGTAGCCAGGGGGAGGGTTTTAGGGGTTCAACCCCCCCCCCCCCAAAGTTAAGATATTAACATGTACTATTCACCCCATACATTTTATCTTTAAATCTCTTGAAACATAATAAACACTGCTCGAAAAAGGACCCCCTTTACGAGCAGGACTTCTCCAATTCTCAGTTTTCTTATATATTAATAGTGTCCGACCGAAGCTTCGGCTTCGGCTTCGGCTTCGGCCACCTTCGGCCAAAAAAGCACCTTCGGCCAAATCTTCGGCTTCGGCCAAAAATTTGCCGAAGGTTTGGCCGAAGCCGAAGGTTTGCTAGTTGTCAAATATTGAAATTTACTGAACGATGCTAGAGCGAGACGGAGAGTGTGCAGAGCAGCAGAGTTTCGCCGCGCCGCCGCACCGGCCCAAACGAATCGCAGTTAGTAAACTAAACGAGTCAAAACAAGTTTGAGAGCGCGTCTTAAAATCTAATAAGTGTTTTGTTTTTAAATATTTCATATTTGTATTTTATTACCTACTTGTATATGTTGGTCACTCGGCTCGTTATTGGGCTAAATCTCTAAAGCTCTCACAATATGTATCTAGTAGGTATATTCTGAGATCAAAGTAACTATCGTATTTCTCAAGGTCAATGACACCTTCGGCTTCGGCTTCGGCCGAAGGTTTTGGTGAATACCGATTAATCGGCTTCGGCTTCGGCTTCGGCCAGAATTGCACCTTCGGTCGGACATTATATATTAAATATATGGGTTATTTTTTGTACTTTTAGTTTTTAATTTTTTTGAACCCCCTCTCCCCCCTTCGCGAAACTAAAACCTGGCTACGCCCGTGAGTCTAATAACAAACAACAAACGATCAAAGGAAAATAAACTATAGTAGGTACAATTAGCTTTGAATTTAATGCGGATAAGCTTAAGTTCGATTCTTATCCGAGGTAGAAGATAAAAAGGTTTTTCTAATTGCGTCAATCAGTTTTATTGATTGTGTGTGATATGGATTGAACTAATAATAATAAGTATTTAATCTTTGTATTATTTGGAAAGTTAATTTAAAAAAATCCGCGCTCTCCTATTATTTATATGTAATATAAGGATGTAATAATTCAGTAGATTTTTCATTCATAGCTATGTGTCTGCTCATTTTAAACTGACTTCAAAAAAAGAGGAAGTATTCAATTCGACTGTAGGTATTATTTTATGTTTGTTACCTCAGAACTTTCGACTGGGTGAACCGATTCTTTTTTAATCGTAAGCTGGTGCTTGTCATGTGGTCCCACTTAAATAATTATGATCGAGATCTGATGAGTAATTTTGAGTTAGGCGTCTCTAATTTTGATGTCGGTTATTTTTTGTTAAGAATCATGACAATTTTAGTATGTAAATTAATTTAAGCATTAAAACATCGTTACTTAATTCCTTACAACAAAATATTTATGTGCTACTGTTTTATATTGACTGTTCGTTCTCCATTTTTAGTATTTATTTATTCAACAAAAGGGTGTTTTGCACGTGTTCTGCACAATTTTGCTTGGCACTAACATTATATATTTCCACGCCATCTAGCTACCACTGGAAGCAACTGCTGCTCATCAACGAACCAGACGCACAGCTCGACGTAGCCGGCAAGTCAACATGCCATCTTATGATGAAGACTTTCGCCAATTTTCTGAAAACAGCAGACATTATTTATACACCGTGGGACACTACATCCGACGGAGGACTCAATCATACAGAAAATTTGAAGTTTTATCTTGGATATAAATACACAAGTAAGTAGCTAGACTAAGTGATTAAACCTATGGAAAATGGGTAAGATTTAATTAAATATTAAGTAATGTTTTATAAACAATTTTAAGTAATATAAATTAATCAATTTATGGATTATAATGCAAAACTCAAAACAATGTGTATTTGAAATCACGCCATCTATGAATTTATCTTTAAACAAACGAGTGTTCTCCGTACAAATAACATCGCTATTCAGCACTAGATGTCGCAGTGTAGGTCTTATATCTTTTTGGTAAACCCTATTTGCTGTTCTTTCCCCTCAACGATAGATGTCACGAGCATGTTATTTTTGGTAACAAAACTTCTACAGATTCAAATGGAATCGAGCCGTGATTCTGTACGAATCGCCGGCGTATGAATCGTTCCTGGGTGCGAAAGGTGGTTTCCTCATGGCAAGCACCATTCATGAGCATATGCTGATAGAGGGCGTAGCGGTTTTCGGAAAAGAACTGGTGGCCCAACAAAGTCACAGAGAGACACTATCGCAGAATGTAGGAAACGAATACTCCAGTGAGTCGTGTGACTTTAAGGGTTTATGGAGGTTGCTTTTTAAAGTCAGCATAACAAAATCTGCACTAAATTACTTTATAGTTTTATGCTGGGTTGAGCACAGTGTTGCTTATTTATTTAATTTTATTAGATCATTTTGCACAGTTTGAACGCACCGTGTGTTAAATCAGTTTTTGGGATTACAGGGTGCAAGTTTTGGGAGTTATTTATTTCAGTGTTTAAATTTTTTAAAGCAAGTGTGTCCTTTTTAAGTGTTATTTATTTTTTGCCATACTAGGTTGAAATGGTCGGTCCAAATCATTTGGACTTCATCAATCTCTACTAAAGCATTGAGGCAAATGGATTAGCTAATATAATCTAATCTATTCTACGTGGTACCCTACGAAGGACGTTTAGACATTTTTAATTACCTACGTAGCCGGAACACGACAAGTCGGTGGATGAATCAGGCATTAGGGTTATAGAATAGAATAGAAATAGAACATACAACAAAAAGAGAGAAGTGTGTAAATCACATAAACTGTGCTTAACTTACTACATAACAATTTGGGATAGTCCATATCCTTGTTTCCATTTCATCATCGTAACATTTTTTATTTTAATCTAGATCAATATACTTTCTTCATTCAAACAAAAATTACCGTTCGGGTAAAACTTCAGTAGTCTAAAATTTGGATTTTGATTTAGATTCTAAATAATTAATTAATAATTAATATTAATTAATATATTTAGATTCTAAATCATAATAAGAACTTATTATTTGTCGTAAAAAGACGGAATATGAGCGTTGCTTTCGACAGGAAATTCGAGAGCTAAATGAGACAAGATTTAAGATTAAAGATCATTCTCGACAAAGTTACCTTTTCATAATTTTCGTGTATGTTGAGGCGAGGGGTAAAGATTACGTAATATACGTATTACGTAAATTAGTATGTATTGTTACCTACATTTCTGTTTCTTGAAACAGGTAAGACGACATATTGGATTACTTTTGTGCATGTTTTTTTAAATGTTTACACCAGAGTGGGCATTCGCAGAACGTTTTTGAAAAAGGCATTTCACTAGGCACCTGTTTGTTGGGTTCCGTATTGCAGCGTTCTAGCATTCTCTGCGCTGTGCTATGGACGGACAGACGGACAGACGGACATAACGAAACTATAACTGTTAAGTTTTGACAACTGAACCCTGAAAATAAACCATATACCTATTAAAAATAAGTTAAGGTTATAATGCAGGTGATTTATAAATTCAGATTAAACGTGAAAAATTTAAAGATTCTTACTTGTAGTATTTTAATGTAGACGTCCTTTCAGCAAGCACTTTATATAGGCTTAAACAGAATTTTCGGAAGGGATAATAAAATCTGTTACCAAGATGACCAAAATGCCGGTGATTTTTCCAGAACATTAACTGACCCGGCTAGGGATGATAATATCGGGGCTTCATTGTGTATTCAAAATGTATTTGGAAAAGAAAATATTTCGACTGTTTTGTATCCAAAATGTTGTCCCATGCAATCTTTTGTGATGTAACCTACCTAGTCTTAATTCATCCATCAATCTTGTTTCGCTATGAATTCTTTCTTACAGATAGACTTCTTTTGGAAGTTCAATCACATCAACTGCAACCAAAATAATTTACAGTTATATATATACAAGATTTTAATAAATTTCTTTTTATTACGGAAATACCATCCAAAACAAGTATTCCAATTAAATATCGCTCACCCAGTAATACAACGGCACATCTACGTTTGTCATATTTTACAGAAACGAATTTCAATTTTTTTTATAAAAATGTTTAAAATTAATTTATGCGTTCTGTTTACGTTTTTTACAGATTGTATGGGTTTGGTTACTAGTATAGACATTAATACATATTTACCACTATGTAGATTAGGCACTTTTAAATACGTATACCATATAAAGTACACGTATACCATTTTAGCCGTATTGGGGCGGCTTAGAATACTAACCCCAATCCCACGCCGGAAGGGTGTCGTAAAAGGCGACTAAATCCGGCCTGCTGGTGGTAGGGCCCTCGGAGGGATTATATTGGTAGTATTGATTTTAATTGTTAATTAATACCATTATTACTATTATTATTTCTCCAGGGGTTCGCCTGGATAGCTACCACCCTCGAGCATGAGTCAGCCGCCAAACGACTCGTCGTGTTCCGGCTGGGGGCTTGAGAGCCAGTTCTTTCTTTCTTTTTCTTCTTTCTTTCTTGGCCGGCAGCGCATCAGTGATGCCTTTGGTGTTGCTGATGTTCATGGGCGGCGATAGCCACTTACCATCAGGTGGATCGTCAGCTCGTTTGCCGGCTATTTCCATAAAAAAAAAACTCAATTTTGCATTTTTGCAGATGTGCCATTATATTAACTAAGTGAGCGATATTCTACATGTCAAAGAAACTACAACATACAAAGTTTGTTTGTGTGGATGATTGCATGTTTGTTATTTTTTACGCATAAATTACTGAACGGATTTTCATGATCTGCAACTGAGACCTGCAGTAATAATATGGTATTTAATTTTACTATCCCGGAAAATGTGATCAAAGCAGGCACGGCGGTAGTAAAGGAATAATAATTGTTTCTCTAATTATTAAAATAACGTGTACGCGCCTGAGAAGTTATACTTCTTTGGCATAAAAAAAAATCAAAATAATTAAAACAAAATCAAAAATTAAATAAATACATAAAAAAACAATGTAAAAAAATATAAAAAAACAGTATAATAAAAATAATAATTATTTTAATAATAATCAAAACGAGCGTTTTTAAAAACGCGTGTGACGTTTTTCGTCATCGTCGTTTTTGTGTCACCGTCCGTGTTACAAATCTTAAATTTTCACTCTCATCTTTTTTTTCCATTTATTTCATAACGCGCCTAAAGAAGTATAACTTCAAAAACATACCTACCAATAAGGACCAATAAGGACCACCGTCTTTCTCCCAACATAATGATCTCGAGAACTGCCACAAAGGGTATTAAAGAGAAACATCAATTCCACTAATTCGACGCCGTTCTGAAGTTGGCACGAATAAATTAAGGTAAATTAATGGTAATGAAGCTTTCAATCGACCAGTTATTTGTTGGATTTGTGGTCGCCAATGTTAAGTTTAAGAAATACTTTATTTCCAATACAATTAAAATGTTGGTAGCTTTCCTAGGAAAGCCAATGGTTCCTTGTAAGGCCGATCAAAAAGTGACCGTTGGCCTTGCTAGGGCACAAGGTTCTTCCTAGGAACATCTAGAAACTATGAAAATATTAATAGGTACTTAGTTTTTACTTGTAAATAGGTACATATCTGGAAATTTAAAACAATGTGCAAGTTAATATAATTGCTACCACTAAGGCAAAGGCCCCCAATTCCGAGGTGTTCTAACATTTTGGCCTTACAGGGAACAGACCCTTAAGAACGCCATTTAGTAAGTAGTAGTGACTGTTTAATCGCTAGAGTGGCCATTCATGGTCCAACCACCTTAATTGTTGCAATTTTCGTTAATGACAATGTTGAAAAGCTTTATTTTAACCGGAAATATCATATATAACTTTACCTTTTACCTGGAATAAAAATCAGTAAAAAATAAAAGCCAGAGATTAAATAAAAGATTTTTGGCAAGGCACTTGGGGTTTGATGCCGCATTACAGAAATGTTATTACCTTACTCAGCTCCCGTAGGCAGCAGATAACTGGCCTTATACAGGATGCTCGAATAACAGATTTAGCAACAACAATTTTATGTTGCTGTTAATCGGTTGTTTTTTAGGTTGGAACTGTGCAAATAAAGAGTTTTATTTAGCTTAGCTTATTTGATTGAGTAAGTTCAATCTTTTTTTAATTAATTGTGATTAGGTTATATATTGTTTTATTCTTTAATTATTAGTATTATTATTATTAGAATTTTACAATAATTTTGACATTAATTAAGATTTTTTTTTTATAATTTGACATTTAAAATAATATTTTTATGACATGTTACTGAGTTATATTGAATTATTTAATTTTTAATTAACTAACAAATTCGTATGTCAATAAAATTGACGAAGTGTACACACTAACCACTGTCTAATAATTCGTCTTGTAAAAATTACACTTATACGAATAAATGAATTGAATTGAATTGAATAGTTCTGATGAGTGATGATTTGCTTTTTGATGTGTATGACTTGATACTACACAGATTTGGCTCTAGGTGAGGGGGAAGTCACAGTTTCTTTAGAAACTACTCACATTGACACAATAAAAGTATTAGTTATTAATAAATTGTATTAGTCGGTATTCGTCACGTTGATCAACAAAATAGCTTCGTAGGTTGTGAAACGTTGAATCTGGGAAAAAAATACTGAAGTTAATCTATCCATGCACTATATACACAGAAAAGTCCTATGCTGTGTAATGTGTTGTAGGTATGTAATATATGTATATTGCTCTTTTTGGACATTGACCGGTTCATATGTTTAGCAAACTGGTAGACTATAATATAGAATAGGGTATGGCTTGGCTTCAACCTATTAATGGCCCACTATTGGCACGGGTCTCTCCTCTTGAGGAGGCCTAGATCATACTACACCACGGTGCTCCAGTGCGGATCGGTGGAGGAGTTAGTGGCTAACCCGAGTGTTGGAAGTTTCCAAACCGCCCGAGGGCCTCCGAAATGACTAAACGACTGTTATCTTATGATAACAACCAGGACCGACGGCTTTACGTGCCCTCCGAAGCACGGAAACGCTCAAAAATTTTTTGCCACTAACGGTCACCCATCCAACTACCGACCGCATTCGCTTGTCGATCACTTAGGATGATAAATAATTTGTAAATAAAATAAAACAATTTTTATTGTTAAAAACAAGTATTCATAGTTTAATTAAAACGGAAAATTGCCATAATTTCTCTGATGATGTTTTCAGTGTTTATACAATTTAGGCTACCGAGTTTGACCAAAAAATTGTATTTTACGTCTCGTTAAAATTTGTACGATATTTTGGGACATCTTGTATATCCATAATTTTCGTTGAAATTTGGCTTAAAATTTTATTATTATAGTGAAGGTGTTTTAAGTGCGGTGCCAAACGTCTTCTTATTAACTTTTATGCGGTAATACCTACTCAGTATGAAAATTATAGTAATATCTCATTAGACATTTTCAGTGTTAACTAAATAAATGAGTGATTATAACTAGATACAAATAAATAATGAAGGATTATTCTTACATTTTTCTTTAATTGTATTTCCCTCTTGAAGGCCCAATATTGAGCACGGGTCTCTCCTTGAGGAGGCCTAGAGCATACTCCACCACGCTGCTCTAGTGCGGATTGATGGAGGGGTTAATGGCCAAGCCAAGTGTCGGAAGGAAATTATGCGTATCATATTTATGCTCTAATGCACCCCCATGGGGGATGAATTTTGAAAAATCCTTCCTTAGTGGATGTCTACGTCATACTCGTAAGAGGAATACGTGTGCGAGATTTTAACTTTCTAGCCCTAAGAGTTTGGCCTATGTGTTGATACATCAGTCAATCGCTTTTGCCTTTTATACCAGGTATATACAGACAGATTACCAGCTCACTTGTGCTTTGTACTCTTATATTCTTTGTACTCTTGTAGTGTGAAGTTTGGAACGGGAGGCTAAGATCATCATGAATATTTAGAAGGTCGTGGCTCTATCTTTGCGCTATGACTGCGCAATAAATTGATTCGAACTTAAAAAAGAATTGATGAATTCCTTAATCGTACGGTCGAGTGTTTTGTAGGTGCTATAAGAAGTTTACCAAGGAAGTCATTGGATTGGATTGGAGCTATTTTGAGGTTCAATGCTTGTTGCTCGCCAGCATAATGGTCGTAGCACACATATCAACTCGGAAAGGGATCGGCACCGGATCGCCTCGCCGTCAACCTAACGTAAGCTCGGCTACGGCTAGGCGACGCCGCGCTTACGGCTCGCCGGCCGCTGGTTGACGGAATGAATGACAGCAGTTCGCCGACGCAACGGTAGCCGCGGCGCGGGGCGTGCACGAGGAAACGGAAAGTCGACGGATAGCGTACGGTGAGACGTAAGCGCGGGTACGGCAAGTCGTCCACGCACCGTAAGCTTGTCTCGAGGCGAGGCGATTACGTTACGGATCCGATAAGTGTGCTTTACAGTAGGGAGTTTCATACAAAGAATACTGACATGCAAGAGTTGATACGTTTACGTTCCGTTTACGAGTTGATATGTGTGCTACGACCATTAATCAATCTCAGCAATGTTATGGGGTGATGGAACGTTTCCATGCCCCCTAATATTGCTAGCTTAAATATGGATAGTGACAGTATTCAAATGAAAAATATGTACTTACCTAATTTTGTCGCATTATCTACCAGTCAACCCTGGGAGCTGGTGAGAAGGCGTAGTAGGTGCATAATAATATTCACATGCGATATTGTACGTGAAGAAACGTTCGACTCAATTAGTTCAGTCGACAATCTCGGAGAGCCCAAACTTATTAACTTTCACTGCGAAACCAGCTTTTAATGCTATATAGTGCAAACTGCAAGCTGCACTTTAAGCTACAAGTGTAGAGTTCTTACAACCAGTCAAGACATTTTGTGGTAAGAATATTGATTATTCGATTCGTGCAAGTTTTATTGAGTTGCTTCTGTCGATGTTACGAATGATTGACTAAAATCACTAAAATTTCGTCGGTTATTTACATTAGGATGCAAACGATTTTTGTATTTTATTAACTTAAAAGTTCGTCTCCTTGTAGATTTAATCATTGGTTCGATTAATTTATTATATTGGTTCATTTATAAATAATAAATAGAAGCAAATCAGTTAATTCAATCAACCCGGTTTGAGAAGCAAATCAACTCATTTAATCAATCCGGATGAAAACACAAGATGGTTAATCCCGGATTAATTAAGTTGTTCCTCTGAGAGAAGTTTTTTATAAACAATTTACTTGTGGTACTATTAAATTATTCTGATTTCAAAAATTTTGTTTTCATGTAGGTACAGAAAATTCCATACATCCTTCTGAAGCACCGAATATACTGACAATTTGAAAGAGTAGTAGAAGGGAGTAATAGAAGGCGGGAGAATAGAAACTGCAATATTAATATGCATGCCCATATATTTAAACGTCTGCATTATTTTCAAAAGATATCCGTACTCATAATGTTTTGTACTATTAATGTTATTACATACGCAGACATTCGGTGCAAAAGCGTATCAACGAATATTCTTTCCGGAGCTAATAATAAACAAACGGTGACCACACTCACCACCACATGATTCGTGATGGATTGTAATTAATAAGAGCACAGACTTGAAAAAAGAACAGACGTCACCCTGTCTTACAGAGAGTGACGCGCGCCGCCCACTTACCATGTGTGCGTAATTTTTAGTGCAGTCCGACCAATCCGACGCGGTAATGGCGGCCGATTAATAACAGCATGGTGTCAATGTGTGCGTGTGATACTTGTACGAATAGAGGAGTTGGTATTAATATGGGTGCTTCACTGAATTTGTTGCTGACAATCTTCAAGTTCTTTTTTAAGTCTGTGAATAAGAGGGAAAACTAGCAAAGTGCTAACGCGAACACAGCGTACAATTCATCCGTCCAGAAGCTAAAATGTCCACAATGGGTCAGTAATCCCGGATGACCCGGATTAATTAAGTTTATTACAGACCCTTTCATAGCAGTTTCATTAACGCTGCGATTTGTTTGAGTTGTTCCAATTGTTTTTATGGTGTAATTCTATCATTTTTATTGTAATGAATGCAGTCAATTAGGGTAGTTTCTGGTATCCTGGTGTTTTATGAGTACTGAAACACACTCCTGCGAATCTGTTATAAACTCTTAATTCCAGCCATGTTCCAGTGTAAACGTCAAATTCGTATTACCAAAGCGGTCACGTGACACTTTTTAGACAATCATACGTCGTTTAAAGCCCGATAAATGAATTGCCTGGAACATGAATGGTTTTATAAAAGTTCATAATAGGCCCGCTAATCCTATTAACCTTTAGATATACTGTTATTAGCATGTTTCATTAGTTGCGGAACGCAAAACAAGCGCTCTTTCTTTTTTCTTTCTCTTCTTTCTTGGCATCAAAAACTACTCGTTAGACCTCGCTCAAAAATGGAACCACATGACGAGCACTATCTTTCGAATAGAAAAAGATCATCAAAATTGGTACACCCAGTTAAAAGTTATGAGGTAACATATAAAAAATACAGTCGAATTGAGAACCTCCCCCTTTTTTTTGAAGTCGGTTAAATCGGTATGTGTGAATCGTACAAACATTGATGGAAGATATTTTTGACTGGGGCAAACAACTTAAAAAGCCTTAGCATTATCTCCATGTTAGTTTGAAGTTTTACGAGTATAACACAAATATTAAACACGAATCAACCCAAAACGGGTACAAGTTTGCAATTATTTTATTAGTGCATTGCTATAAATACTCACCTTTATGAAAATTATTCCTTTTGCTGTGAAATTAAGTACTACAAAATAATATTTGGAGTAACATGACTTCAATTCATTAATGGCCCACTTCTGGGCACGGGTATCTCCTCTTGAGGATACCTAGAGCATACTCCACCACGCTGCTCCAGACTTAATCGAAAGTGTTCTTAACTATGTTTAGTGCAAATTAAACTGTCGGTTTTTTTTTAATTTTAATATAATATTTAATTTTAATTTAATTAATATTATTTTAATTTAATTTATTATTGAAGCGCTCATAGCCCTGCGGCTTGCGTCGATCTTAAGTGATCGACAAAGTTAAGCAACAGCGGGCGCGGTCGGTAGTTGGATGGGTGACCGCTAGTGGCAAAAAATTCTTGAGCGTTTCCGTGCTTCGGAGGGCACGTAAAGCCGTCGGTCCCGGTTGTTATCATAAGATAACAGTCGTTAAGCCATGTCGGAGGCCCTCGAACGGTTTGAAAACTTCCAACACTCGGGTTGGCCACTAACCCCTCCACCAATCCGCACTGGAGCAGCGAAGTGTAGTATGCTCTAGGCCTCCTCAAGAGGAGAGACCCGTGCCCATTAGTGGGCCATTAATGGGTTGAAGCCAATTTAATATTAATAAGAATGAAAAATATTTCTATAGTAAAATATTATGTTTACTTTGGACCGAACTAATCAGAGAATGAGTGAATGACACTTAACCTCAACTTCATTTTAACGAACGTTTGTGAAATCTTTTTTAACAAGTTCATTTTCAAGTTCCATCAACTCTGTTGCAAGTACACAAACATTTTGATGATGTTTGAGTGATATCATTACGAAATAACATTCTGTGCACTTATTCTAGAATTTAGGGTTCTGTGTAGGTCCCTCCTTACCTGAAAGAACGCTTTCAATATTTACACCTTACTCATGATCGGTACCTTCGCTCCACTCATAATCTTTTGCTCAGTACTCCTACCCACTCTTCCTCCTTCTACATGAAATCCTTCTCTGTAACTGCTGTCCGTCTTTGGAATTCCCTTCCCTTAGCTATCCGTCGCTCCCAGTCCCTTGAATCCTTTAAGAATCAGGTAGAATTATTCTACCTTGGTAGTCTCGACACTAACCGCTAATTTGAATTATTTCATTAACTTTAAATTAATTTCATAATCTTGTATAATATTATATTAATATTTGTAGTTGTTTCTTGTATGTGTAAGTATTATGTAATTCTTATTTAAGTAGTTTATCTTATTTATTATATTGTATGTGCACCCTACCCTTTTCACACTTATGTCTTTGTCCTCTACCCAAAGGTTGTCTGGAAGAGATCGCTCTATAGCGATAAGGCCGCCTTTTGTACTACATGCTATTTATATTATGTTCTAATGTAGACTACTACTATTTGGTGTGTACAATAAAGAGTATTCTATTCTATTCTATTCTAGGTCTACGGAACACTTTAAAAATCAGGGATGAATACCTATTTCGATTTATTAACTACTGAGTTTCTACAGTCTAGACTCTAGAGTCTCGACAACACACTTTTTTTAATAAACGCTCACGCCAAACGCTGCGTTCAAAATTTATGGAATGGTATACGGATATTGGATACTCTTTATCCAGGGAATCGGGATTTACGCGGGAAATCCTCCCACGCGAACGAAGTCACGGGCCCAGGAAGTAAAATTTTTTTTCTGCGTGTGATTGATTTACACAAAAACGAACGAATTTTCATGAAATTTAGCGCTCAAGTAGATCATTATCTGGAATAAGATACATTATTCCGGAAAACGTGAGCAGAGCTGCTTGTACTAGCTATAATTACTGAATACAAGAGAAGAATTATTAACGTCATCTTACCGTCTTTGTAAAGTGCAGCAATCTTTTATGAGGCTTGGTGTACAATTCTATAATAAAATCCAGAAGTTAACACGTGACTTGCCAGTGGAATTGTTTAAGAAACTTGTAAAATCTCAACTCTTAGGCAAAGGTTACTATACTGTAGACGAGTACTTAAATGAAAAAGACGCATGGAAATGACCAGCTCTGTCACCAGTTCCGTTCAAGTAAGTGATTTTTTTTGTAATAAAAAAAATACTTGAGAGGTGTCATGGGACACCCGGATGGAACGAAGTTCCTTTCGATTTGAGTATTGTTTTGTTGTACAGCGCCATCTCTGAAAAACACTCTTATTCACTTCAAAAAAAGTGTCGTCATTCGTAAGAATCAAAAAGTGTCGTAATTTTCCGTCTAGCCCCCTTTCACAACGCGCGATAAGCAACTTCGTTCCAATATAATACCTATGTATTTTTATTTTTAAAACATGTGCTAAGGAGTTTCTTACGGCTTATCTTCTTCTCCATGACAAAACACCTTTCCGAAAAACCAAAAAGTGTTTCAGTGATACCTATTTGAATAAATTATTTTGAAGTTTGAAGCACTATCCAATTACCCATCCATGATCTTTGAAAGAAAACCCAAGATTCTTGAATAAATAATCGCGTCAGCGTTTCAAAGTATTCAAATTACACGTGCTTTTGTCCAAGGTGCTTTAATCACGGCGTTTTTTCGTATTTTAATTACTGTTACTAAATAGGGCAAATGTCAATGTTTTTACTGGAGTTGTACTGAATTACATGTAGATTTCGGCTACTTCGTGCCATTGTTAACGACTTCAGTAAAAGAGGTTATAAATAAACTTGATCCGTATATGATAATGTAGTATTATTAAAACTGCAAAATGTTTACTTACATATGATGTAATCTATCAAGGCTTCAAAGCAATATACAAAGTTTCGTAAGTATATTATTCTTTTTTTAAGTTTGTGAAAATGGCCAACTATTCTATTATAGTTTTTAGTAAAAATTAAAAACTACGAAATTTATACTGATTGCCTAATTGATGAGTATATTTGTTGGGCCTGCTATCATCTATCTAAAAGAGATTGTGTCCCTGATTTAGCATGTCATGGTAGCAAATGGCAATGGGCTGGCTAGATAGTTCGAAGGACCGATAACCGTTGGAGAAGAAAGGTCCTCGAATGGCACCCACGTCTCGGAAACAGGAGTGTAGGACGCCCTCTGACCAGATGGACTGACGGCCTGAAGAAGAAAGCGGGAAACCACTAAATTCAGAAGGATCAGGACCAAACTGAGTGGCGTAAATAAATGGAGGCCTATTTCCAGCAGTGGACCTCTGGGACAACATTATTTATCACACAAAAAACACTCATCTGATTTTCTTAACGTGCCAAAGAAGTATAAGTAGATACTGTTTCTTTACTTATTTATACCAGTGTAATAAATGAATATCAACTGCGTAATATTTACATCGTACCTTATAAATACATCAACACTGTTCATATTACCTGTACTAATAGAGCGTGTAACATTAGCATCAGCGTTTTGAACATTAGCTCACAGAGCCAAGTATTACAGGTAGGTATTTAGGCGCACTGTAAATTGCCAGCCAAGTTCCTAAGCTGTATTTAAAATATTTAAATAAACATAAGTAATTTTATAAGAAATAATCGGTAATCATCATTCGGTAATCATCAAAGCTGTTATCATCATAGAAATCTAGCAGTTCACTAACGTTTATTAAGATATTATTATAAAAAGTGTTGAAAAGTTTTAAAATTAAGGATAAAGGAAAAATTTTACATCCATGCATACAAATTTAAATTCTTCATTCATACACAATTACACATGTAACAAAATATTTCTTATTTAGTCGGTAAAATCTCATGTCTAATCATATATCATACAGTACAAATATTTACCTGTTAAGTGAATATCTTCCCCAGCCGGGAATCGAACCTGGGATCCCTCGCTTCCCTGGCAAGGTTGCTACCAGTTAGGCTACATGGTTGTCAAATATAAGTGACATCATGTTTTTTTTTATATTACTGATGTCCAACCCTCGAGCATAGTGAATCTGGTGACATACTTGCAAATACTTCCTTCTTATTGAAAGATGGTAGATAAGGCAGAAGAAAACAAAATTCGAAACAAGACTCGATTATCTGGATCTGGACTTCAGTTATACGACTTTGCATTATGTAAATTACTGTGCCGCGTCTGCTTTTATTTGTGTAGCTACATTTATTTGAGCTTTGATTTATTGATAAGATTTTTCCTCAAACCCTACCCTTGGTTACGGTTACTATGATGCATTATTGCCTGGTAACAGCTACGAAGTAAAAAGAATACACCTCTTAATCATTTATTTTTAACCCCCGTTGAAAAAAGAGGGGTGTTATAAGTTTGACGTGTCTGTGTATCTGTGTATCTCTATGTCTATCTGTGGCATCGTAGCTCCTAAACGGATAAACCAATTTGGATTTAGTTTTTTTTTATGAAAGGTGACTTAATCGAGAGTGTTTTTAGCTATATGTAACTTAAACTGTCGGGGTATTTAAAATTTTAATTTAAGATTTATCATCCTACCATAATAAATCTACATATAAAAAAACTTGGCCCCTTTTCGCTTTGACGCTTTTGGTGGACTTTAACTTGGTGCCAAATATTTTCTCCGTGTCTAGAATTAATTACAGATCGAAATGATTTAGGACTAACTAGGTCTAACATCACAAATTTGATATCAACGGTGTTAATTGCAATAATGCACTTGTACATGTTTACTTCAAGGCTACGTTCTTGATATTAATTTTAATTAAATATGAATTATGTACCTGTACGGGTTATTGGGTGAAGCGAAACTGGAAATAGATTGCTACATATATTGGAAATTGTAGACGTATTGATATTTTCTATGGTGTCGTAGATTTTTATGACGCGGTTCTAAATATCCCCACCACACCTAGTTTTTCACAATGCCTTCCATACCTACATAAAGTCATTTATTGTAATTTTATTTATATTTACTATATAGCCGTATAATATGATATTATGTCCACATTGTGCACGTAGTATGGACTACGTATAGTCTACTTATACAGATAATCCGCGGTATTTTGCATGCAATATCCGTTTTAGAACAATGACAGTCGATGATAAACATTTATGTACTAATGAATTTTAATATGACACCTCCATTTAAAGCCCAGGTGTAAGGTAAATTACAAACACGTTGCGATTAGCATTATAACGACGTGGTACAGGATTAAGAACTCATTATTAGCCACTGTAATCCAGTGGCTAATCATTATTTTTCCGGATAGTGATTCAAAACTATTCGTCATATTTTCTGTAGGGATACATACATTGTTATGATTCTTATGGCCATAATATTTAGACTAAGTAATTCTGCGTAATCCTGCGTCTTCCGAGATAATAAGTATTCTATGAGTATGTATATCGACGCTTGAAAGGTATTTAGTTACTAAGCGACATTGAGCTAACTTTACAGGAGAGCAGTTTAAAGTTGAATTTTTAGAAAAATTGTTGTATGACACAATATAGATGATAAAATAAGAATTCCAAAACAGTAAGAAAAACGTCGGTACGAGGACTACAAAAAAATATATTATGATTTTTTTCTAAAAATTCCAACTTTAAACTGCTCTCCTATAAAGTTAGCTCAATGTCGCTTAGTTACCCATACTTCAATTTTGTGTATGGTTTTGTTTTCATTTGACATTCAACACACTATAGACTATAGAGCCTTATTTTCTTCCGAATACTTCCGTCCAAAAATAATGAGTTATTCACAAGTCGCGCCTAAAGAAGTTACTTCAAAAATTACATGACCCGTTTGGTTAAAATTTAAAAATAAATAAGTTGAATCCAAAAAAAATTTTTTTTTTAAACGCTTTTATTTCAATGTTTAGTTTATAAAATTAGCTACAAGTTGTGAAAATTTCAAGTCTCTACGTAAAATAGAACATAGAGAATTATGCGTCTAAAGTCTGAAAATCGTTTTTTTTAATTTAACAACAAATAAACAATGAAAATTAGTTTAAAATATGATTTTCGTGTATTGTCATCGGAAATACACATGTCTGCCAAATTTCATCAATTTTCATTAAAGGGAAGTCATTCAAATTAACGTTACAAGATTTGATCCTTTGATCCTCCGAAGTGAAGCTAAATATAAAAGCGATTAATAACCTTATTGCCGTGTAAATAGAGTAGCAGTTTGATCATAATATTGAAGATTTGATGCGTTGATGCTCCGAAGTGAAGCTAAATAAAAGCGTTTAAAAAAAAGCATTTTTACTCTTAAAAAAATGAGAAATAAAATGTTAATTAAATTATACCTATTTGTGATACAATCTGATAAATTATACTAAGGCAGAGATAAAAATCTATATTATTTGAAAGTGTATGAACTATATAGCTTAATGAGTAAAAACAGTGTATTTTTTATTTTTATTAATGGTAGGTATGCTTGTGCCAAATCGGTATCGAGCTATGCCTAAATTGACATCAATTGCGTGTATTGATAGTATTGACATCTATCGGCATCTTTACCGTGATATTACTAACTAGGAAATCGCCCTTGCTTGGCTTTGGGAAAAATGGTAAAAAATATATATCTATATATATAAAATTGAAAAGAGATACACTGATTAAACAAAAAATCTCAGAAACTACTGAACCGATTATGATGAAATTTGGCAGGGAGATAGTTTATGCTAAGGAGACGTCAGCTAAGAACGGATTTTTGGAAATTCATCCCCTAAGTGTAAAAATAGGGGTTAGAAGTCATTTTCATACAAGCCGACTTCGTCAGTTTTAGAGTTATAAATATGAAATTTTTCATGAAAGTTTATAGTAATAAATAAAAGTTAACTTTAACACATTTTTTTGAAAAATCATCCCTTAAAGGGTTAATTTAGGCGTTTTATCATAATATGCAACTTCGTTGTTTTTGAAGTTAAAAATATGAAAATTTACATATTAGTTAAACATTAGAAACTTAATTTTTAGTATTATGTTTTTTTTTTGGAAAATCATCCCCTAAAGGGTTAATTAAGGCGGCACAAGTTAGTATGGGAACTTCGTCAGTTTTGAAGTAAGAAGGGTGAAAATTTGTATTTAAGCTTATAGTTAGACACAAAAAATAATTGTATTACGGTTTTCTCGAAATTCATCCCCTAAAAATAGGGGTTGGTTACATACAAATCAACTTTGCCAGTAAATTTTGCCAGTAATAACTGTAAAAGTTATAAATATGATTTTTTTATGTAAGTTTACAGTTACACACGTTTCTGTTTTTTGGAAAATCATTCCTTAAGGGTTAATTTAGGCGATGGAACTTAAGTATACAACTTCGTCATTTTTGAAATTAAGAACATTTAAGAAACTCTTTAGTGTGCAAGTTAGTGTGGGAAATTCGTCAGTTTTGAAGTAAGAAGGGTGAAAATTTGTATATAAGCTTATAGTTAGACACAAAAAATAACTGTTTCATGATTTTCTCGAAACTCATCTCCTATGGGGCAAAACTAAGGGGCTGTAAATATTTAAGAAACTTTGTCATTTTTGAACTCTGAAGTAATGTAAAACTTGATAATGTAAGCTTATAATTAAGAACAAAAAATAATTGTAACAGGTTTTTTTAGAATTTCATCCCCTAAGAGGTAAATAAAGGGGTTGCAAATTTTTCAGGAACTTCTTCATTATGAAAATTAATATGTAAGCTTATAGTGAGAAAAAAATTTTGTATAGGGGACTTTACGGATGGAAGGGCGAGGGGAGAGGGACAAAAACAGGAAAGAGACCGGGAGCGGGAGAGGAAGGGGGACAGGGAGCGGGAGAGGGAGCGAGAGAGGGAGAGGGACAGAGAACTGGAGAGGAAGAGGGGCAGGGAGCGGCAGAGGGAGAGGTACTTGAAGCTGGAGAGGGACTGAGTGTGGAAGACGAAGAGAGAGAGAAAGAGGGAGAGGGACTAATATTGAAATTTATAATCAATAAATAACACATCAATAACGAATTAGAGCACCAAAAATTTGTTTTTAAAATTATTGTCTTTCTGTCTGTCTGTTTGTCTGTCCGAGCATCACATCAAAACCCTTGAACTGAGGAATTATTTGTGATTGTATCGTAGGTTTTACTTTATAAATTCCTAAATTCAATATAAATTAACCTGTTATTAAATTTTCTTTTATGAGGGGTACAAAATAAATATGATGAGCATAATTTTCGCGTGCGAAGCTGCGGGCAACTGCTAGTTGTATATATAATATAGCCTATGTCACCCGGGGATAGTGTAGCTTCCCAACAGTGAAAGAATTTTTCAAATCGGTTCGGTAGTTTCGGAGCCTATTCAATGCAAACCAACAATCAAATCTTTCCTCTTTATAATATTATAAGTATAGATAACTGGAGATAGTCCCTAATTGTGTTTAAGATTTTGAAAAATTATGAAATAAGTAGCTCTAGGTACGGTGGGTATCTTTTACTACAGGTAATGTGTGAACTCTTGATTATCTTGATATTGAAAAATCCTGCCAAGTATGAGTCAGACTCGCGGATCGTGGGTACCTTACAAAGTACCTTTCCTAATGCTATACCTATTAGTCCAGGGTCGATAATTTTTGAAAACAAAAAAAATTATAATAGGATGAAACCTATTGCAAAAGGAAGAGAATATAACAAAAAATAAAGGAAAAATAATTTACGGGCGATCTGAGGTCGGGAAGTGGGGGGGAGGGGGGGTTTAAGGGTAAAAAACGGTTTATCTCAATTTCCAGCAAAACTATAAGTCCTATGGAAAAAAGTTAAATGGCAAAGTTATAGGTAATAAAAAGGTCTACAATTTTTGTATTTACACTTTTTTCACATAACCTCAAAATTTATGTGAAAAATTCAAAAAACCAAGTTTTTGGTTTTTTATTTTTCTTTTACAAAAATTTTTTTTTAACGAAATTTTGTGAAAACTTACCTTTCTATGTCCCAAACATACTGTAATTTTTTTGATTTAAAATATTTATTTTTTCACCTTATTTTGACTTAATATCGAAAAATCACCCTAATTTTCAATCGAAAATTCACCTGTCAAAATATCCGCTTTTTAAAAAAATCTGTGAGCTTTTTATTTGCTAAAATCTCTACTTTCTGATGGTATATAAAAAAAATATACACTGCCATGTTAAATTTTCTCAGAAAATGCAATGAAACGACAACTATTTTCACAAAAATTATTCGAGTTCGAGTTTTTATATTATATTTTTAATATTTATGTACAATTTTGAGCCATTTATTAAAATTTACACTTTAATTAATCGAAAAACGTCAAAATCCATGTTAAATTAATAAATTAATAAGCAAAAAAATTACAAATCCATAAAGATTGCAAGAAACATGCAAAAATAGTTGTCGTTTCATTGCATTTTCTGAGAAAATTTACCATAGTAGTGTATATCTTTTTTATACCATCAGAAAGTAGAGATTTTAGCAAATAAAAAGCTCACAGATTTTTTTAAAAAAGCGGATATTTTGACAGGTGAATTTTCGATTGAAAATTAGGGTGATTTTTCGATATTAAGTCAAAATAAGGTGAAAAAATAAATATTTTAAATCAAAAAAATTACAGTATGTTTGGGACATAGAAAGGTAAGTTTTCACAAAATTTCGTTAAAAAAAAAAATTTTTGTAAAAGATAAAAATAAAAAACCAAAAACTTGGTTTTTTGAATTTTTCACATAAATTTTGAGGTTATGTGAAAAAAGTGTAAATACAAAAATTGTAGACCTTTTTATTACCTATAACTTTGCCATTTAACTTTTTTCCATAGGACTTATAGTTTTGCTGGAAATTGAGATAAACCGTTTTTTACCCTTAAACCCCCCCTCCCCCCCACTTCCCGACCTCAGATCGCCCGTAAATTATTTTTCCTTTATTTTTTTGTTATATTCTCTTCCTTTTGCAATAGGTTTCATTCTATTATAATTTTTTTTCACTTTTCATTATTTTTAAAGGCTTCTACCCTGGTCTATATGGCACTGCTTTCTGCCAGATTTCATAATTCTACGTCAGAGGGAAGTAACCTATAGGTTTTGACTTGAATTAGGTTTTTAGGTGCGAAACCCTAAAGAGAGAAAAGAACTCAATTGTGTCGCGTTGTAGGTACCTAAATATATGAAAAAAAAAATAACGCGTTCCCAGTAGCTTCCCCTCGTTGGTGTAAATCCAGCTTCTTATCTATATTACGCATACGATAAGCATCCAAATCAGTATCTGATCTATCTACGGAGAGATGGAATTAAATAACTTTACTTAAAAACTGTTTGGTACTTAATGGCTCATTTAAAAACCGGTTATGTGCGTTCTGTAAGATTGCCAATAACCAACCGGCAACCATACGAATTTCCAAATTAATTCAGGACGTTAACTTCCCGAATTTGCGATTCTACAAAATCACCAACCAATCCAAATCAATCCAATCCAAAGTCCATTTTACAAACCGAATTGTTACTCTAGCATTTCAGGGTTCATAGTTCATTCAGTCACTATTGTATTCATTCAGTTAAGTTCAGTTTTTAGTCTCATTTCATTCTCGAATCGAACCTCGTTCTCGCGCGAGTCGCGGACCGCGGTCGCCAGTCGATGTTTTGTTGTCAGAGGGAGTACGCGCGTCGTTATTGCGTTTACGCGGGAAAGGTACCGCGAATTCCTCGGCCGGTCTACGATTTAATTTAAAATTAAAAACAAACGCGTCTGTGGTTCCTGAGTAAAAACAATAGGTACACACGTGAAAATTGAAATTCTGTTAATTTACGAGCAAAAAGTGAATAAGTAATTGTTAATGTGCTTGTGTGTGTGAACTGTGATTTAAAATAGTTTTGTTTTAAAGTTTAGTTTTTTGTGTTGTTTTGTACGGTATTTTAATGGATGTTACTAAAGCGATGATCGTTGTTTTCTGTACCACTGCTACTGGGTTCGTAATTTTCAGCTGCTCAAATGAACAGAGTGACGTAGCAACTAATTTTACATTTGAAAGAATTCACTTACTGGACTTACCTTCGTTACATTTATAAACATAATGCAAATATTTTGTTTGCAACGTTAATACCGATAGACTACGTAGATATTCAGGATATACCGTCTACTTAATTTAATAAAAACATTAGGTTTTTGTGGTCACAGCGTTTACCGATTCGTATTTCTATTTACATTATAGACAAAATTTACTTAATATATCTACCAACCTACATTTACCAGTTTAAGTTTAAATACTTACAGGTAACTTAATTGATATTTTTGGCTTATTTACTTATAAATAAGCTTATTTAATTATACATAAATAAATAAATAACCTTTATTTATAAATTTATTTATTTATAAATAAATAAGCCAAAAATACCTTAGTAGTAAGTAGGCAGGTTCTTAACTTTTGTGATGTAGGTACATCCCACAAGTACATACCTTCTACGTCAAATTGTGAAATACATACTTACGTATTACGTAATAAGTGAGAGCACTTGCTCTTACTTTCTAATTAGTACTTGGTCCTACTACAGCTTCAGCTCACATGGTGCCTGCAGTTTGTTACAGCGGGCGGGTGCTTTCTCTCTCCGCGCCTCCGGGGTTTACATTTACTCTAGGGGTAGGGCAGACTAGTACCACGCGGGGTCGGAGTTGACTAAGTCGGTTCTGTAACCATTTCGACGTACATCTGGAAATTAAAAAAATCCAAAAAAAAGAAGAGAGCACATTCTCATAATAAGAAGATTAACGGAATGACTCAATACAACATTGAGAGTGCAATAAATTTTGTGCTACCTTCCATTTAACTCGTTTTTGACAAGTAAGTACCCTCTAACTCTAGACCAAATTGACGAGAATTGTCTTCCGTTAGGCAAATTTTTGTTGAACTTATTTTTGTAGTAATTAATTCAAAACGCGTCCAGGATTTAAACATGGTTTTAAACGTTCACACTCAATCCTGAATCCATTTTTTTTTTTTTTTCTGGGGGGGAAAATGCGTTACGCATACCACCCGGGCGCAGGGGGTACCCGAGTGGTTATGTGGGACTCCCGTATAGGCTAATGAGACCCACGGTATACCCACTAAAAACCCCCCCATCTTCCGCCTCGCCGCCTTGTGACGGGGTTACGGGAACGCTTTCGCACACATCCGCGACCCCGCCAGCGGCAGCCGCCCACAAGCGGCTCCATCGCGAAAGCCCGAAGGCCCTCCACGATGGGCGCACCAGATGGTAAGGTGCGCCTCCCTCCTCGGCCTCCACCAGTACTGTAGCAAACTCCCCCTGAGTCTGCTACTAGGAGGCCATGGGTACCAGATCATTGGTACCCGGTGGAAGATCTGGTCTGTGGTTCTTCCACCGACCACACCTCGGCCGCAGAGGATAGGGCAAGCGGCGCACCGTAATACCGGCATGCCTCTTCCTCTGCGGCCCCACCAGTGCCGTTTCAACGGAACGGCCCCGCCAGCTCGCAGGGGGTAGGGAGAGTGGCGTACCGCAATACCAACACGCCTCTCCCCCTGCGATCCCTCCACGGCCGCAGAAGATAGGGAGAACGGCGCACCGTAATACCGGTACTCCTCTTCTTCTGCGGTCCCACCTCCAAGCGCATCCGCAGCGGACTTATTCAGCCCGCTGGGAGCGCCCTCCTCGGGCCAGCCGGCAGCCCAAACAGGCCGGCCCTGGTTGCCTCTTGGTTCACCGTGGGTGACCAGTCCACGGTTACTAAGCCCCCCCGCCACGACAAGGCGGGCAACCCCCGGGGGGGGGGGGCAATCCTGAATCCATCTCTCAACTCACAACAACATCAAAATTGGGTACCATAGGTCTATAGCCAACCCCAGAGAAAGAAAGAATATGGGCGATATAATGATTTATATTTTACTAGACATCCAGTAGTTCAAACATCCGGCATACTTAACGTGCATGATGTGTGACTTGGTTTTAGTGACGTCACTGACGTCAATCTCACATTAAGTTACCGCGTCTATGATATGAAACTGATGACTTCAACGGAAGATACACTCAAAGCTGCGCTTTTTAAAGTAAGGTTACAACTCTTTTGCTAATCATGTCACGTGGGTCGAAGTTCGTTAATGGCTGCAACCCAACGGCTCACTACTGAGTATTACACCACGCTGCTCCAATGCGGATTGATGGAGGTGTTAGTGGCTAACCCAAGTGTCGGAAGTTTTCAGGCCGCCCGAGGACATCCGACATGGCTTCCAATGTTATCTTACGATAATAACGACGGCTTATGCTTCTGCGATGTTCGTTTATGGTGCTCTATTTTTCTGTTTCTAGCTTAAAATAGGATAGCTTCGCTTCCTAGATTATAAATAGTATTCGCCTCTTACATTATTATAACTTCGTAATAGTAGTAATTTGTAGTTAGTAGTATTCATAATTTCTCAGGATTTGCCCTGAGCAGAAAGGGGATGCTTGGGAGTGTGTGTCGCAGGGATACTGCATAAAAGCATCATCAAAATTGGTTGTACTAAGAAATCTTTAATCATTAACGTGTGTTGTTGTGTTGTGTGTGTTTGAATTGTTTATTAATTTTGCGACAAAGGTATCTTCAAGTCATTCCTATGGATATCAGGACATAACATCTCGTAACCCTATACAAGAGGCTTATTTATTTATTTATTTATTTGACGTCACACATTTCCAGATAAAAAAGAGAGCGGTTGGCTTCTTAAAAGATTCTCAGTTTTGAACGGATATACGTCAAAACTGTTGCTTAAAATTACCAATTACTCTTAACTTTCTTAATATTTTGCCCTGGTTCGAAAGTCCGGGTTAAATATAATAATATACCTATCCACATGGTATAAACCCAAGTGACTTCTTAAAAACTTGACTTCACTGTCTCGTCCATTCATAAAGGTAGAAGAGGTAAGTATATAGAAAGTTGTAATGGCTTCAAGGATTTCCTTCAAATTAATTTTAAACAAGATTCTTAATAAGTCATTATCCAACTGATTTTATAAAAGTAAGGAAAAAATTGCAGTGCTACATGAAATTCAAACTTGATTTAACTTACGTAAATTTCGTCAGTAGAAATTAATTGACAGTCTGACATTGCACTAATTTCATCATCATCATCACTAATTTACTACTCAAAAAATATCTCAGAAAGTATATCACTTACGACATTTCATCACAAAATACTTTTTGAATGTAATCACTTACTCCGTCGATTGGCACATGTTTTTTCACTGGCCGCCGAAACTAAGTTTTTTCAAAATGGCTGTATGTGTAGGTATGCCAACTCAATGAACTAATATAATGTATTGTACTAACGTGCATGGAAGCATCTTTGATGCCTAAAAATAGCGCTACGAAAACCCCTCTCTATCCCTGTGTTAAACATTAGTAAAATTATACGGTTATGTTGTGACAAATCTACTGATAAACATGATTGTCGTTAATCGTCACATTTTCCATCTTCATTCCACGATTTGTTTGTCACCCCATCTTTCTGTTCATTATCTTCACCTTGAATTGATGTGATGTCCTCAGATGAAAGACCTTTGTTCTTACATTTGAGGTAATGTCTAAGATGAAAAGTAATAAAGTTAACGCATTTGACCCAAATGTCCTTATTAGAAACATTTTAAATGTAAAAACCTCAAAGGTGAACTTCTTTGATTGCAGGTAGTTTTAATACTACATCAGCTTTATGCAGATTGTTTTTGGATGAACCAAGGTTTTGGTTAACATGATTTCTATCAAAATTACGGCACTTCATAATTATTATAACCGGTTTGTGTTGTCCATTTATAGAACTGATCATATTAATGAATTATGTTTTAACAGTGGCTTTAAATGTCTATTGCAAGTTAATTATATTAATAAACTGTTGCCCTCCTGTTACTTCGGGAAAACTAGTTAAGTTTTTCTATTTGCAAAACTTCTTGATTGAATTTCAATGCAATATATTATGATATATGAATAAGATATTTTGCAGTTTGAACAGTATCTATAAATTCATCTTCTTAATGAAACGCTCGGTTACTACATGACAGTCAACGCACAGCATTGAACCTCGCATAGCATTGAACCTAAAACCAATGAACCCAGAAGTATGAAATGTATAAGGACTTGGTGAATGAATTCAACAATAAGTCATAAGTCAACAATACATATTTGTGAGTTAACTACTCGCGTCTACAGATCATTCGGATTTGTTTTTATTTATTTATTTATTTATTTATTTATTTATTTTCATTTTTTACATCCTAACATTACAGGCCATAACCCAATGCGTTAGGCAAATAAATTTAAAACTAATTTTAACACTAATTAACAACAAAACAAAACAATGTAGAGACTTCGAAAGTGTTACGGCGATCAAACTGTTTTAAAACAACTTCGTAAGAAGCTTGTTAGAAAGTAACGCAGTTATCTGGAGTCCGCATGAGGTAAAGTATAAAGTCATTGTGGAGAAACTCCAAAACAAAAAAAGTTCTTGAGATGGCTGTACCACAAGCAGTACAGCTGCTACGTAGGGTTCCCACATGTGTATCCAAGTTTATTTTTATTAGGAATGTTGGGATACGAGTCGCTTGAAGTTAGACGTGAGGTAGCGCTGCTGGACTACTTTTATAGTGATATTAGTAACTCCGCTGCTGGAATTAATATCGCTGAACGTCCCTGAGATTTACAAAAGAGCTCGGGCATACCAACTATTCAGGGTTAGTTATAGATTAGTTTTGGTCCGTGAGTCATCGTTGGTGCACGCGCTGGCTCTGCTTAATGGTGTCCTGGTCTGGGACTTAGACCTATTCTTATCCACGCCTGCTGTATTTCACAGACTGGCCAGTAGATACATTCAATCCATTGCTTCTGTATAAAAGCATTAGATTTTTATCTATCTATTTACGCATTAGATTTCTATAGACTTTAATTATTAGATTAGATTTTTATTAATTTTATAGATTTTTATATGATAAATAAATAAATAATTGAATAACTTTCGAAATCATTCATATATTCTAGGGACATCTGTACAGAAATCTTCAAAAAGCAAAGTTATTTACGTCAATGTCAAATGCCATGCATGATAATATTAGGTACGCCGTCATAGAGTATCTGACATGTACATAAAACATGAACGTAGTCAAAATGTTACTTAATAAACTGTGGCAACATGATTTCAATAGGATACCCCACAGACGTGTATCGAGAATATTAGAGCTATTTAGCGATAAGATCGCCTTTTGTGCACAAATCATATTATAATATTAAATTTATAAAGCTTTTCTAACTTTGTAAATTTAGTGTGCAATAAAGTGCAATCTGTACTAATATTATAAAGAGGAAAGATTTGATTGTTGTTTACATTGAACAGGCTCCGAAACTACCGAACAGATTTGAAAAAATCTTTCACTGTTGGGAAGCTACACTATCGCCGGGTGACATAGGCTATATTATATACTTATATATCTTATTTCTACTATTTTTCCCGAAGCGAAGCGAGGGCAATTTCCTAGTAAATAAATAATAAATAAATAACGCATATGCCTGAAATGTATGAAAATCAAGCGTGTTACTTTTTTAAACGAGGGGTGTTATAAGTTTGACGAATCAAATTAATAAATGTATCAAATGAATCAAAAAGTTTATTTTTTTTGGTAATACGTGTCACCAACGTCAAAGAAGTTTTACTTCAATTGCGCGTAAAGATTTCCCGCAAACACTTTCTTTCTATCAGACTTTAGTAAATTATTCGTCGGTTCTCAAAATCAATAAGAATCGAGACCCGACTGGGTAAGCGAACAACACTTTAAACTAGATATATCTAAGCCGCCCCAATGCGGCTTTTTATTCTTATGCATGCCCCTAGTGGCTATATAATTTCCGTTTAATTCTATCAACTTCAAAAGTCATTAATATTTAACATCTCAACTAAAGGATATTTATCTACAGAGTTGAAACCAATCGGTACGTGCCAAACATTGTAAACTTTGATAGGTTTGAGTCCCGTAATCCAAATTGGGTTGCAAATCGCAATACTGCTGTCAGTGTCCGGACTTTAATTCGTTTCGACCTTGTTTCCATGTTATGAACAGGGATATAGTATGGTTGCCCATTCTTTTGATATTTATTTACGTTTTTCAAAGGATGTTTCGTGTGTAGCGATATGCAAAAATCATAAACTGCATTTTTTTAAATATTAATATTTATGTTGGCAATTTTGACACGTGTATTAAGTTCGAAATTATGGAGCGTTTTTTTAACGAGCTTTCTTTCTTTCTTTACTGGCTGGCAATGCATTGGTGGTAGCTTTGGAGATACTACCACTGATATTTGGACTGGAGATACTATTGATGACTAACTCTGGTAACCAATTAGTTAAGTGGGCCAAGTGAAATGTCACTTGACCGTTCTTCTACTTATTTGTCAGTTATTTACAAAAAAATGAATTGGTAACCCTAATTACACACAGCCACACACACACACACACACAGCACGATATTAGGAACCCTTCCGATTATATCCAATTTGTAGTCTCAGCTCATTTCCTCATGGCTTTCCTCAAACTTCATCGTCATTCAAACTCGCTTTGAAATACGCTTCCTGAATTTCCTGATAACATCTGATCCGATTAGATATTTTAGAGCAACTCTCAGATAGGATTGATAAGGCTTTCATCGTCATTTTCTTAGACATTTTTACGGGATTAAAAAAAATGGTTTTCAATTTGGTCGTATTTTTGGATATTATTATCTTAACTGACTTTTCCTATACAAAAATGTTTAGCGAAGTGGAATACGTGGTATTTTATGGTTTTAAAACACGCCATAATCAAACTATTGAATCGTGCGTAAAACACTTCAATACCTACATTCCGATAAAATTTAATCTTGAAGTTTGCTCTCGATCTCTGCGTCCATTTGCTTCTATTATTAGAATTGTATATAATTATAATACGTTAGATTACAACCATAATCATACAAGGTTGTATCACACTGTCTATAACGGTTTTAATGTTTGCGTCAACATCGGTTATAAATTAATTTCTATGTTAAGAAATTTAAATATTATCCGGGATGTGAGGACCAATTTCTAGGAAACTTTTGCATGGTAATAGAGTTATTTATCTGGCTACTAGCCTAAGAACTTATAACCTACCACAATACGTTGCCAAGTATAAGCAGCTATTTAAATAATATTATGTATCATATATTGGAGACTCAAAACTCGTTATTGATATTAAACGTGTTATGTCTCATTCAACATTAATAAATGCCTAAACAAATATTCGAAATATCAAATGTCAAGACCATTAGCTGAGTGCAACTCTGGTGTCTGTTATTATGCCGATTATACATTTAGGTCAGCCGGTCCTGAGCTTTCTGGATCCAGCGGAAGCCCGCTGTTTTCTTCAGGTCGTCAGTCCATCTGGTCGGGGGACGTCCTATGGTCCTTTTTCCGAGACGTGGGCGCCATTCGAGGGCTTTTCTTCCCCAACGGTTATCGGTCCTTCGCACTATGTGGCCGGCCCATTGCCACTTCAGCCGGCTAATTCTTTGAGCTATTACGGTTTCTGCTCGTCTACGGATCTATTCCTTTCTGACGCGATCACGTAGATAAATATCGAGCATAGCCCTCTTCATAGCCCGCTGCGCTACTCTCAACTTGTGGATTGGGCCAGTAGCAAAACACCACGTCTCGGATCTGTATGTCATCACTGGCAACACACACTGCTCGAACACCTTCGACTTCAGGCACTGAGATAGAGTTTTGGACGACAAGAGATGACGCAGCTATTATGTTGTTAGCATTGAAATACGATTTTCTAAATTAAAAAAATAGTTATATAAAATGCAATATTTTATATTATCTCGTAATATTACATCGTTATTACCTTTGATGAACGTGATAATAACGCTTGTATTACTTCCCTTTAATTGGTAAATAAGGTTTTTGAAATTTTAAATCACAAATTTCAATGCCACCAACTTTATAGCGAAGTGCAGACTTGCTTGAAACGCACTCTAAGTGATGAGACAAAATTATCTCCAAATACTTAGAACAGATATGTTCTATCATTTCAGGGTTCTAAGCTTTTGACGTAGATCATGCTCAAAAACAAACTTTAGTAAATGAAGGTACCCATTTACTGTGGGAATTAGTAGTTACAATTTAAGTATAATCGGCTTTAGGACCGTTGGCGTCTGGCACCAATTAAAACAGGCTTAAATGGACAAAACAAATGTATTTTGGACTTTCTACAACGGATTATCTAATAAACTGATATATGATTTTGAACTTATATCATCGCGGACACTAAACAGACAACGGGTAGTACCGATTTGTATTTTATAATAACAATTTTTCGACTCAGTTACATGAATCGTGGTTAAAGTGAGATTGCGGTGGCGGGTAGACACGTGATGTTTGACGTTAATGATAGATAAGCCTGTTAATCATTGCTCTGTCTTATGTCTCGATTTTCCTTTCATATCACGACATACTACACTAGCGACATCTTTACGCACTGAACTCGGCACTATTTTCGATTTTCTTTCTATGAACGCGCTATTTTATACTCATCTTCTCTATTAATCCTCGGATGTAATACATGATTTTAAACTTTTTTTGAATATTATTATGTTCCTCAGATGTTACATATTTGATTTCTATAGCCTTCCTTACTAAAAGCATACTAAAGTGGTATATAATGACGTTGAGTTGAGATCACCTGTGGATTATGTAACTCGTTCAATTGTTGAATCAGATGTGCTGCTACTTTAAAATACTATTTAAAATACTAAAATATATTAACAGGAAAATCGTGACCTTGAGACAGATATTGTATTTTTATTTATACACTTTATTACTGAACAACAAACACAGGTGTTCGTATAAATGCAGTAAACAATAGAAATAATATTAATATACTTAGTCTTATTGACACATTTTCGTGACATAAGGATGACCAAATTGAGAGTATTGAACTAGAATGACATAATTAGTAGGTCATTAATTTAATACGATTCACGATAAAATACAATATCATCCTTGCAATTGATCATATAAAGGGTTTAAAAGATAGATATTTTAGATCTTGGATTAAACTCCTCAATCACGCACACACGTGCTTCGATTTGAATCTACAAAAGAAACCATTTATTTAATTGTTCCAAATGACAGTATTCGCGTTACGTGAAAGATCTGGTTACGTTGCTAAATTGAATAATATTTCGCTAACCAAGCAAGGGTAACCTTTTATTCGCACCTTTGCCTTTTTATCGAACCGACGTAGACGAGCCGTAATACTCGTATTACGTTCTGTGGGTAAAGCAAGTATTTTATATTCCCCTGTGATCCATGACAGTATCTGTATATGTAGTGGGTATGTTATGTAAAATAGATTTTACTCACTTTTACTTGAAGGAATCCAACTTACTCATCTCATCATATTCTACTATTACGCTTCTTTATCCGACTAATATTTTTCAAATACAGTACTCTTTTCAATAATGTTTTGAATTTGAATTTCTTTTTAGAACCAAAATTACTCCATAAACCCTTGAAAGGGCTATTTTAAATGTAGTTCTATTAAGACAATGTATTTATAATATTATTATCATTACTGATCTTTTAAATGGTTTCGGATGACTTTTTACATTTGGCCAGTCCAAAGCATTACCAGTTTCTCTAATCAGAACACTGTTGTACAAAATTATCTTGTAAGTGTGGGTCCACCTTTTTTTTCTCAATCCTCTCCTAAATCCGTTTATTTATTTATTTATTTATTCTTTTTGTAAGACCTATGAACAGGTTTTTACATGGGCGGACTTAATGCCTAGTGGCATTCTCTACCAGTCAACCCAGGGTGATGGTGAGTTTGTGGCAGGTGGCAAGAATGAAAGATTCGAAAATTGTAATCAATATAAACAAGGACTAAAAACATATACATATATATATATATACAAGGTTATAATATAAATATATTATTCATGATTTAAATAAAATTCTATAATATAATAGTAATATTTTAACATAACATTATGTATATACAGGGTGTCCCAGCGCGAAGTGACCGCCCGGCGTCTATTGATTATGTGGACAAAACTATCGACAAAAACCATTAAAGTAAAGGTCTTATCGGTTTGGTTTATTTTTTACTAGCTTTTTAATTTTTTTGTAGAAAAACCTGACTTCTTGCACAATTTTCAAAATATTTTTTTTGTTTTTACATTTATTTTCATTCTGTTTTTTGTATTTACTAGCTGTTTTCATAGTTTATCTATTCGAGGTATAAAATCTACCTAAAATTGAATACGACATTTTTTAATAAGGAATTAAGTGAAATTTTTTTGAAAAAAATTAGCCTTTTTTATTTAATTTCGCTAAAAAGTTGGAAAATTGCCCTATGAATATTATTATTTTATTATTTATTATTAAATAACATGATATTACCTACAAAATCTCATAAAAATGTTTGTAGTTATCTCAGTCATTTACCGAACTACAAACTCTTGAAGTATCCACCCCATTTTCGATAATAAGAAGAGTAGACTTTTAAATCCAGGCTAGTGGATCATTTAAGTGTCTTACTATCAAAAATAGCTTTTGCCCTTTGATAGAATAATTTTAAAGGTAAGGAAACAATAAAAACAAATGGAAATTTAAATCATTTTTAAAAAAAAAACAGTAATTCATTCATAACGTTTTCGAAACGACCGCCATTGGTATTAATACAGGCTAAGGCTCAAAATGACATCCTTTGAGTGGTTCTTTGCACTTCCAAGAGGTTCGCTCCTATTTTTGTAGCATCAGCATTAATCCTCTGTTTCAATTGTTCTCTCGTAGCTATTAGCACAGCATACACTTTTTGTTTAATGTGGGCCTCAAAAATAATAATTAAGAGGCGTTAAATCCAACCGAGAGAGAGGTGGTCCAGTAGCATGGTCCTCCAAGGTCTCAATTGAAACAAAGTATTGATGCTGATGCTACAAAAATAGGAGCGAACCTCTTGGAAGTGCAAAAAACCACTCAAAGGATGTCATTTTGAGCCTTAGCCTGTATTAATGCCAATGGCGGTCGTTTCGAAAACATTATGAAAGAATTACTCTTTTTTTAAAATAAATGATTTAAATTTCCGTTTGTTTTTATTGTTTCCTTACCTTTAAAATTATTCTATCAAAGGGCAAAAGGTATTTTTGATAGTAAGACACTTAAATGATCCACTAGCCTGGATTTAAAAGTCTACTCTTCTTATTATCGAAAATGGGGTGGATACTTCAAGAGTTTGTAGTTCGGTAAATGACTGAGATAACTACAAACATTTTTATGAGATTTTGTAGGTAATATCATGTTATTTAATAATAAATAATAAAATAATAATATTCATAGGGCAATTTTCCAACTTTTTAGCGAAATTAAATAAAAAAGGCTAATTTTTTTCAAAAAAATTTCACTTAATTCCTTTTTAAAAAATGTCGTATTCAATTTTAGGTAGATTTTATACCTCGAATAGATAAACTATGAAAACAGCTAGTAAATACAAAAAACAGAATGAAAATAAATGTAAAAACAAAAAAAATATTTTGAAAATAGTGCAAGAAGTCAGGTTTTTCTACAAAAAAATTAAAAAGCTAGTAAAAAATAAACCAAACCGATAAGACCTTTACTTTAATGGTTTTTGTCGATAGTTTTGTCCACATAATCAATAGACGCCGGGCGGTCACTTCGCGCTGGGACACCCTGTATATTATACATATATATATATACTTAAAAATATACATACACACAATACATATGCTATACATACACACAGATACACAATATTTCTGATGTAGAATATCATTATTTATTAAATTTATTATATAATAATTTGATTTTTATTTTGAATACTTTCTCGTAATTCCTCCGCCAAGGATTATTCGACGTATTAAAATTCCAGTTTCGATATTCTACAAGGCATATTTATATGAGAGAGTTCTGGTGACAATGCATTTTTTAAGCATGACATAATGTTACACTCACGTTGAGCTTCAACGAGGCAACTCCTTAACAATTTACTTATTATAATAGGTAAATTAGAAGTAAAACGTAAATTTTATTAGTTTGCAGGAACAATAATATCCAACAAGTAATATTTTCACCTTTGATACCGATCGGCCTTGACCTTGAGTGTGTTCGTTCCTATGAATATATTCATAATCTACACTAGAGTTTGATATATACGTCGAGAGAGAATATCTTATATCTTGCTTTATATGCACTTATAAATTCTATTCTTGCTTTATATTTAACTTTAACTTGTAATTTTAGAGGTTATTATATGAGGATTCTATTATTGCATTCGTCCATTAATAGCCCGGAGATAGGGCTTGAGATGATTTTTGAGATCATTCCCGTTTTTAGGTTGTTCATGTTAAGATTACAACTCATTCTCTCTTCTGGTCTCTCTGCTCTCTGCTAGTGATTGACAGTTTAAAAGCAAAAAAAAAAGCAAAGCAACAACCCATAATTGTCCCACTGCTGGGCTCGGGGTCTCCGCTCACAATGTGAGGGGGTACAGGCCATAGTCTACCACGCTGGCCAAGTGCGGATTGGTAGACTTCACACACCTTTGAGAACATTATGGAGAACTCTCCGGTGTGCAGGTTTCCTCACGATGTTTTCCTTCACCGAAGCAAGTGATAATTAACTTGTAATACGCACATAATATTTGAAAATTAGAGGTGCGTGCCAGGATTTGAACCCGGGCCCCCGCGTTCGGGAGACCAACGTTCTAACCACTAGGCTATCATTGACAGTTTAACTTTGACATAATTATGACTAGTAATAAGTATAATTCACTTCCAATGTTGTTCAAGTAAATTGAACATGAATGATTTGAATAAAAATGGAGTTGTTCGATTACTCATTAATATTTTTATGAATGTAATAATTACTTAACTATTCCTGTTATTTGATAGTTCCTCATTTGCTTACCATAACAACATACCTAATCATAAAAGTGATGACGGACGGTGAAATATTTAGATTTGTCACTGAATAATTATCCTTTTTCATAAAGTCCATAATTTTGTACTAAGTATAGGTTAATAATTTTTAACTTTGAAAACACATTCCAATTGTAACTTTATATTATTCTTTGATATAGTAAATCAGGCAAAAATCTGTTTTTTTGGAGGTATTAAGGTTTCTGTAATCTGTACTAATAATAAAGAGGAAAGATTTGATTGTTTGCATTGAATAGGCTCCGAAACTACTGAACCGATTTGAAAAATTCTTACACTGTTGGAAAGCTACACTATCCCCGAGTAACATAGGCTATATTATATTTTCAAAAAATTAGGGTTCCTTAATAAAACTCCAATAATGTAACCCAAGGTGTAAAAAATAAAGAAAACCGAAGCAAAGCGAGGGCCGTTACTCGTGAACAATAAAACTGGCTCAGTTTTGGCGATCTCTAATAGCCTTGCAAGATTTGACCCAAACAAACAGGTTAAGCTAAATAAAAGCGTTTAAAAATATTAGCTGTTTAGAATCTTGTCTTTATGGTATCGTGTCGAACTCAGAGAGAGAGCAGGAAAATGATCGGGAAGAAATACGTAACGATGAAAGTGTCTAATGTTCCGTTTGGAGAGGTAATGAAAAATGCGATCCCGTGATTGACGTTGATTGTCAGATCCGTGATTGACGATTTATCAACGCAGCATCAGCAATATAGGGTGCTGTATCGACAGTCAAGACAGGAGATTTATTTTATTCTGTAACATTTATAACCATATTTTAACTGAAATCATATTTAGGATATAATTAACTGCAATATGTTGAAGTAATTTTTTGTTGTAGTCAATGATATTGTATGTATAAAAAGAGGGTTGTAGCAATTTAACGAGCAATGTATACAAATTATTTAACTCTAGCACTGTGCAACAAACGTATATTTTAGCATAAATTAACGTGTTACTAATTAATAAAGAACTGATACTGAATCATTTACACACAAAAATAATTTTAGTTACTGTTACTGTTAATAAAGTTATAACCAATGAATACATTGTTAAATCTTGTAAAGAATCATTAAGATGGTGAGTGATAATCATGTCTGCTTGTCACTAAATATTTCAATACGTAGGTTTTTAAATTCACTGTAATTCTAGATTAAATTAAAAAAACCACGGCAGTTTTAGTCACTTAGTCAAGTCACCTAACGAACAAAAAATAACCGACTTCAAATGAAGTACATTGTACTTTTGACATGGATACCATTGTCAGATCTCGCTCAAATGTGGGACTACATGACAAGCACCAGCTTTCAATTAAAAGCTGTTTAGAATGTAATATTGTACCCTGAATTAACACATAGGTTACTTTTATTCCTGGAAAAGTTTAGGGCTCCCGCGGGATTTGTAAAAAATCGATATTCACTCGCGCGAAGCTACGATGGGTAATTATATTTAAATTAATTAATAAAACATTTTGTTTTAAAACCATAACCGCGGGCGAAGCCGCAGGCAAAAACTAGTAATACATAAAATCAAGTAAAATGGCAAGTAAGTTACTTGGGAGGAAGCTTAAGGAAGGAATTGCGAATGCGAACCCTTGCTTGACAGTAATAATAAAGTAAATATTCTTCGTGAAAGATTAATTATCGTGCTTAATTCCGTGAATATGCTGTAGTGCAATATGAAGCAACGACACACGCTTCAAATTGCGTTGTCGTTTGCATGTTTTGGTATAAGGTTCCAAGAATTATGTTGTTATGGCAAGAACACATTGTGGCCACAAATGAATCAAGTCTGTCATCTTCAAGTCTGTTTAAAATTATCTGAATAATGAATGCAGAGTAGAATTATTATAGGGTAAGCAGTAGTAATTCTGGCCGTAGGGGTACAATTAATTGACCCTTTGTTTTAAAATCCATTTATTAAAAGTTGTATTGGTTTACAAGATAATTATGAAAAAATATTCTTATTTCTCTGTATTAATGATACTCTCAAACGTAATTCGCAGTTTTTGAAATTATTAGCTAGTTATTTATAATCTATACTAATATATAAAGAGGAAAGATTTGATTGTTTGCATTGAATAGGCTCCGAAACTACCAAACCGATTTGAAAAATTCTTTCACTGTTGGGAAGCTACATTATCCCGGGGTGACATAGGCTATATTATTTTTTTTACTATTTTTTCCGAAGCGAAGTGAGGGCGATTTCCTAGTATTATAGAAAGTAGGAACTTATATCATTACTTTGCGACGAGAGATCTATTTTAAACCACACTTAGACTTTGACTTTGCTCAGACAACAGTCAAATGTACGATGACTGACACTTTGTTAGTACGAAAAAAAAAAAAATCATAAGTATAAAACATAATGGTGGCCATACACGATCAAGTGTACTTGTCAAGTTTGCAGTTTGACTTGATGTGGCATACAGTGTGCATGAGATAGCTATATGGCCAGATAGCTATACCGTGGCCATACACCGTCAAGTTTACTGGATGCCTCTTCAAGTCCGCTGCAACTTGACAAGTGCATTTGATCATGTATAGCCAGTATAAAACGGCTTAGATACGTTTGGATTGTTTTCGGACCATTCATTTGGTACGGATATTTGATGATATGAAAAAAAATAGAAAGTCATGCCTATAATAGCTGTTTTATATGTTTACGTTGATTTAGGACGATTAGTTTTGTTTTCAAAATTTTAAGTCTGAACAAAGCCTAAGCACGGTTGATAGATCTTACCATTACTTTCCTTCTTAAAATAAAACACATGTGGGATAAACCGACATTAATCACATATCTATTTGATTCACAGACATTTGATTTATACATTACTTACGAGGTTTAAAATTATCAAGATTCGTAGTCAGTTATTCAAAAGTTAAAGACAAATTCGACAATGTATGCAAATGGCAACTTGTTCTTTTATTTTATTACTTTATATTAGTCCCGTCTAGACTATGCAATTTTATTTTAAAATTAGCGTTTAATTTTATTCGTTAAGTCGCTTCGAACACTTTGTTGAAAGGAGGTATAATGGCAAGTGACATAAGCATTTAAAAGTACCAATCTACGTGCATTGTTTTCATTATGATAACTAAGAATAGTTATCCTTGAAATAATATTGTCATGAATCAAACAATTCATACTCGTACACACATGTATACCTAATTAATTTCTGGTTTTCTCTGTCATGAAATGTTTTGGATTCTTGGGACTTGGTTTAGAGATTTTAATCCAGTTACCAGAACCCGTAATCTAGGTTCTTACATCTTTCATAAATTAATTTATCGTAAATATACATTGACTTATTATTTAAATACTAGCTGTTGCCCGCAGTTTGCATACGGAAATTATGTTTTAACTTATTCAAAATTTATCTTGGAAACCTTTTAATTTTCCGGAATGAAAAGTTGTCTAAACTGTGACCCAGGTTTTATTAGTTAGGTATCAGTAACTTTACCAATTTTCATCGAAATCCGTTGAAGGGGTTTTATGTGATGCCCGGACAGACAAACAGACACTGAGTTTTATAATGGTATAGATAGATAACGAGACCTAATTACCTACTCAACGTCCTCCATTAACCAGCAATGCTTGCAATTTTTCTACTATTTTCAATAGTATGGAATGGGAAACATTTACACTTGTCACTATAGCGGATTTACGTTAATCTCACGTTTCCCGTTTCTGCGGTCGAGCGGACATAATGCGTTTTGCATAAACCACACGAACCAACTCATGGTTCCAACCGCACAATATGTGGTTGTTGTGGTTATGACATCATGAACCAGTCGTTTAATGTCAATTTTCTATAGGCTGAATACGCAGGTATTGTTTGTGTTAAGCAAAATTGCCCACTTTTGTTTGATGGGTGGAGGTCGCGCCTAGTTCGGATCTTAGACCAGTATCACAGAATAGATATCATAAACGTGCCAGTGTGATAGTTACAACTAAAAGAGAATAACAGTTAACGTGGGTCTGTTAATGGAAGCATGAGGTGTAAAGACCTCTTTTACTGTTGTTTTAAACAGATGTTATTACATAGTTTAATTTTGACATATTACGTACATTACTCTAGGTTATTATAGACGAGGGACTTATTGTACAAGAGGAACTTTTTAGTGCAGATTGCATTATATCTGATAAACGTGAGTTTATATTACCTATACATATAAATCGCAGTTTTGAATTCAAGCATTTGAAGTTATCGATATTTAACAATTCGATAAATTAACTTGTAATTTACTTTCTAATTCAGTCAGGTGCTCTCCGAAATTAGTAACTTCCGTATGAGCTATAAATTTTAAGTTTCCAAGAGGAGTTGGTGAAGTTGAATCGAAAAGTCATTACTATCCAGTTTAATGATCTATGAAAATTCATAGTAGGTTGCTGCTATTGGTAAAACTGGAAGTAGAACTTGGCATCCCAAGGGGAAAAGTTTTATTTTATACCGACACTTTTAAATTTACGGACACGACAGGTAATTTATTTTAGGCCTATCGTTATTTATTTTTATTGTATAAATTATAAGTGACTTATACAGTACTAGGAAATCGCCCTCGCTTCGCTTCGGAAAAAATAGTAATATAGCCTATGTTACCCGGGGATAGTGTAGCTTCCCAACAGTGAAAGAATTTTTGAAATCGGTTTGGTAGTTTCTAGAGCCTATTCAATGCAAACAAACAATCAAATCTTTCCTCTATATAATATTAGTATAGATAACTCAATACATTGTATTGATAAAAGGTATTTGATAAGTGAATAATTTGATGAATTGAATGAAATTGAAATGAAGATTGAATGAAGGTGTTTACAGCTAACTAATAAAAATTTAGAACAAAAAATTTAACGGCCTTCAGAATGAAAAACAAAATGACTAAGAAGTGAAAAATAACATAATTTAAGTAACGAAAAACTAAACTTCCTAGATATTAATTAACTTAAAGTATTATTAGATACGATAAGATAAACTTGCATAATATTATAGGTACTAGAAACTTAATATTTTAAATGCAACAGATACTCAGGATTCGAACTGAGTTGTAATTCTGTACGAATCTTGAATATTCGGTGCATTTAAAGTAGTGTAATCTTGTTTTATAAAGGAGAATGCCCATTTAGTATGGATAAATGTACTGACTTTAACATTTTTGTGTCTTGATAAAAATACCTTTATTTGATTATGTTATCTTAATAAATTACACATACTAACTTTAGTCAATGTTAATAGTAGGAAATACGAGATTTTAAACAAAATTATATGTATTTAGGTTCTAGTAAACTCACAGTAATATGGACTCTATGCAGGCGTATTCAAGTCGATTGCGTATGTAATGTCGATCTTTTAAGTTTCAAATTCATTTGACAGTCCCCAAACACCATGTAGTTTGTAATGTATTATAATCACAGAACACTATTACTTCTGGCTGATTATAATAATTTTCTAATTCATTTGACAGTCCCCTTACGTCATCTAGTTTGTTGTGTCATAATTTTAATCGAATCAATGCAACCTATTGGCCCGAAGGATCTTAAAAGATTCCTGATTGGCACTTATCCAAACATAAATGGCCCAATGGTTTTCTTTTGTAAAACGGAAGTAAAGTTACTTATTAATTTCAGAAAATTATTCCCAATATGGATTTTTTAGGAAATAGGGTAAAATACTTGAAATATTTTAATTAAATTTTTTGTCCAAAAATCATTGTGACACAATAATTTTTTTGAGAGTACTGGCTATGGGCATTCTCCTTTACAGAGTATTTTTTTAACCAGCAGATATTAAAATTTATTTATTATGAGGAAAATCTTAATACAACAACGCATTTATGTTTATTTATTAAATCAAAGGGTAAATAAATAAGCAGTCTGAACGTATTTATTGAAAAAATTACATACTTTTTGTTAGATTTTTAATGTTTTTCTATATCTTTCTTTCTTTTTTAGATTTTTAATCTCATTATGTGATTATAGGTTTCATTAGTTTTTAACGTTATAATTAATTCAATCAATTCAAAGATACTAACGTTTGGAAAATGGTTCTTGATTAAAATTTAAAAACCATACGCCATAATTAAGAAGTCAGGGATTTTAAACACCTGTTTTGAATATTGGCTAAAACTCGTTATTGTTATCAGACAAGTGCAATACGTTGAAAGAGAATGAATTCACAGCTCTGAATATACCCTGTGAAATATTTTGTTTACTTTACGTTAATTTAAAAATTTCATCCGTGCGATATGTCGCCACAACTTTTATATTCTTTGTTGGTCTTTTTATGAAGAATATGCAAAAGTGAAAAAAAAACCGGCCAAGTTCTTGTCAGGCCACGCGCAATGTAGGGTTCCCAAAGTATAAGTTTATCGACTATCATTTGCTTGTTAATTCATCACATAACCTATTTTGTGAATTTTTTCACTTGTCTAACTCCAACCGTTTAGTTAAGTTAGCAGGGGGGACACTTGACTCTAAGCAAAATTGGCATTTTAAAGCCGAATATTTTGCAAACCCTTGAATGAAGACCTTTTCAACGATACCCCACACTATGGGGTATGCGATGAAAAAAAAATTCATCCCGAAGATTTACAAATTATTGCAGTAATGCTTGTTGAGAACTAGCTTCTAAATTGTTGGTGTTACTGATGTCCGTAAGCGAAGGTGACCGTTTACCATCAGTAGATTGTAGGTCGTCGGCTCTTGCTTATTTGTTGACTAGGGATCTAAATTATTTTAAAATTAAAATCGAAGCGCCTTCAAAATTAAAACAAAATGACTTGAAAAAGTGAAAATTAATTTAATGAACTTTCTAATTAATCATTCACTTAAAGTATTATTATATTATACCTATGCTGTCTATTGAAATATAGTAAGACGATGCCAAGCTTTATATTGTATCTTACACAAAATATTACCAACTATCCTTTTGCCTTTACGGGTAACATGTATAAAGAGTACTTAGAGTTCAACAACTACTTAAATAAACTAGATGACTGACACTTTGTTAGTACGAAAAAATTAACAAGTCACAAAAAACGGCTAACGTAACGTTCATTTAGGATCATTATTTTTGTGCGGATATTTGATAATAATAAAAAGTCAGATAAAATAATAAAACAAATTTTAAGGTTGATTTAAGACTGGATATTCGGATAGTTTTAAATTTGTGCAAAGTCCAAGCTCGGTTTATAGATTTCACCTTGTCTACTAAATTGAGCTGCCTTAAAAATATTGCAATTGTGCTTATCCTAGAAAAGGTTACAGCACTTGTTAGCAGAACTGAGTTTAATTAAATTTTATATTATTCAGGGTGCTTGTAGGTTCATTTATAATGAGGGTCCTTGTACCTTTTTTAATGAAATTAAAAAGTGGGCGCCTGCTTTTAATTTCAAACTTTTTAGAGATGTGAATAAACAGTTTGAGTATCATTGTACTATGTACAATTATACCAAAACTGATTCGTAGCAACACAATATTAATTAAAATATTAATTAAAACATTAATTTAAAACATATTGGGGGGGTGAAAGGCTATTTGAATTAAACGACATTTTTGTAACTTTACAGGAGAGCCATTTAAAAAGCTTAAAATTTTCGAAAAATATCATAAAAAACCTTCTTAAGCTAAATTAACTTTATTGTAATTCATTTGAAAACGTTGTGTTGTTGATGCTAATCTATACTCATATTATAAAGAGGAAAAATTTGATTGTTTTTTTGCATTGAATAGGCACCGAAACTACCGAACCGATTTGAAAAATTCCTTTACTGTTGGGAAGCTACACTATCCCCGGGTGACATAGGCTATATTATATATTTTTTTACTATTTTTCCCGAAGCGAAGCGAGAGCTATTTTCTAGTACCAAATAAAGCGTTAAAATATTGAAAACAAAAGATTAATAGTTTAAAAAACTAAATACACGGTTTTATCGTAACAATGTAGATACTGCAGAAAATAATATCGTACTTCCAACACGTCGCGTCAATAACACGTTTCACTAATAAAGTGCTGCAGGGTCGACTTCGGTGATGACCCTAAGTCATCAGACTCTTGAAAAATCCAGAAAACATTTTGGCGTGGAAACTTCTCTCAGCCGAGGGCAATAATGTTTTCTCATAAATTTTCGCCGTCTTCTGATCATCCAAAGTACACACACACAAGTGCAAAATTCAGAAATCCAATTTTGTTATGCATACCCAAACATGAAACTTTAATGGGTGTCACTGTTCTTAGCACAATTTGATTGTAAAAAAATACAATTTTTAACAAGTAATTGAAGAGAAATGATTTTTTTTACCAAGTATTTTTGGCAAAGGATTATTCTTTCCAGCCAAATTTATTTTTATAAACTGCATTCTAAAATTTTAAAATATGCCGGTTACTTTCTTGTTAAACACACTGTATTCACTTGGTTGGTTCTCTTGCCGGCCGGTAACTTCCATGCCGCTATTGGTGATCACTTACCACTTACCAGCAGGGAAAGCGTTTGGTCGTTGTCGGCTATTCACATAAAAATCAGATAAGGCGTGTGTCGGATTTACATATTTTTAAACTAGTAATTTAAAATTTTATGATGTCGATAAATAATGCTAATCAAGTACCTAACAATGAATTAAAAATATGAATATTCAAACCGTAATGAATTCGTTGTATTTCCTTTAGACCGTGACTCCCTTCTATTTTTATACTATTTTGTGTGTGATTAGGTATAATATTTAGAGATTACTGAACGTGTTAAGAATTCTAGAATAATAAAATTATAACGGGGTCCAATAAAATAGTAAGATTTTTTTTTATTTCAGTGTATGCACGTACGCTTTGTTATCTTTGTATGTACATGCGAATTTTTATGTTTTCTTCTATTTGTCTGTGCATTTTTGGAAAATATAATACTTTAATAGATTAGTGGTTACTATAATATCTACAAAAATTTTGTTACCAAATTTTTGTTCTTTAGTGCTTTGAGTGCTTTTGACACAGCCATTTGATGTTTTATTACATCAAATTCTATATATTATTCCACGGTCGAAATTTATTGTGACAATCCCCCATTCTTATCCCTTTATAGCTGCTTTATTATCACCGCAAATGGCCCAATATTGTCGCCGACATCAAAAGCCAATGCCTGCTCAACCGAAGATTGAGCGATTCATTTCCAATCTCGCCTTTGATTTGTCATTATTGATCGGATTCTTTCATTCATCAAAATTAATATCAGAACAAATGTAGCAATGGTTTGCTCGAATAAAGGCGTTTCCTTACCGAGAGCATTAGTCTGTAACGTACAATAAGAGAACGAATATCATAGTCTTTGATTCGAGTTTGAACTGCATTTTAATAACCCTCACTGACTGACTACTGAGGAGCATTCGCCTGTAACATAGATACACCAACATGACTACAAATGCAATGATTATAAATGACATGATTAACGCTCGAATCTGATTTGTAACATAAATCGAATGCTATCGGAGGCGGTGCGCCTCAATTTCACAACTTGTACCGTTATAGGTTGTGCACTGTACCTAATGCTCAGTTTCATTTCATCTCTCATTGATGCGATGCTGTAAAAATCTCAAACAACATTTACAATTTAAAGACAAACTGTATTAAAATGTACAAGACATGCTGTAATACCTATTCCTTTCTCAAACTAGAACAGAAAGGCAATTTCAAAGAACTTATGAATTCTGAAATAACTGGTCTCTAAATTTTAAGTTGGTACGCAGTCAGGGAGATGCTTTGGCGTAAAACAAGAAAATAATTTTAAAGCAATGAGCGGCTTTTTACTACTAGTACATCTTTAAATTGCATAGTTAGTGTGCATGGCTCGGTTAATATCGCTCCCGTATGCTCTTCACGCATACTAATTGATTCGAGAACTAATATATTAGACTTGTCTTATTCTGTACTTCAGTAGAATACAAAAGAACTTGGAAAAGAAGGGAATTTAATTTTACGTTATACTTGTAATAAGGCAGGGTGTTTTCTTCGGAAACTTATTTCATATCTACCTTAAAAGGTCAAGCAGGCTAATCGGTGTCAATTTGGCTTGATGAAATGCAAATAGACGAAGTAATTGCATGAGTATGCCTAAGAAAATAATTGAAAGAAACTGAAGAATAATAAGTATTGTATTATTTTCACTTACCTACAGGTTTTAACAATAATATTTAGTGGGGGCACGTTCAGCGGGGGCACGAACATTTTATGGTAAATGATTTCCATGTGTGTATCTATAAACACACACGCACAATTTGCTTTGAAAGGGGTAAATCTACTTCCAGATTTGTACCATATCAAAATTCAGTCCTGTTGATGATGTCAATAGAACAGGGAATTCCTCAAATATTACCTACGAGTATATTTTGATGTTACGTTTTTGGAGACTGTTTTTTTAAAGTCGGTTAGTTTTTTTTTGTATAAAAAGTTTACAGATACCCAAAAGAAGTGGCACTTACCGATGGCCAGTCTGTTCGCTTGCCTTCTATTAACATAAAAGTAACATACATACACCATCGCAAAATTATAAAACGTCCTGGAGAAACCGTAAAGAATTTCCACGTACAAATGTGTTTCTTTATATTACGTTAACTTAACATTACACCGTTTTACAATTATGCGTTTATTTTGACGGCTTACATTTGGCAGTAATGTGTATTTATATGTGTAAACGGCAATAGCGTTTATTTTAGCGCAGTAAACATTGTAATAAACTGTATTTATAAACGTGTCGAACTGACATCCGCTTTGATGCTTTGATTTACAAGCTGATAGATTTATTAAAGGGATTACGGTGCGGTTAAATTTGGACCATAAATACATTTTGTCAAAGGGATATTTCGTAATAAAAATTTGGAAATATATTTTATTTTCATTACGAAATACAAGTAATTGTAACATTGCAAAATTAGTTTGTCCGTCTGTCCGAAGCAAAGCACCGAGACTCTTAGTTCTAGAAAGCTGTAAAAAAAGTATTGAGTATTAATTTGGCATGGAATAATTATACATATTTATAAAACTCCAAAATCATAGAATAAAATATTAAAAAACATTTTTTTCAGGCCTACCTGTCTTACAGGTAAAGAGATGATGAATATTTTATTCATCACGTAACCTGTGGTGTGTGTGTATCGTTAAAAAGATATTTCAAAAATATTATGAGTCTGCTAAGACCATTTTTTGAATTATGTGACCGTTTGCGAAATATTTGGCTTTAAAGTGCTAATTTGGTTAGAGTCAAGTGTCCCCCCCTTGCCGGTTAAAAGGTTGGAGTTAGACAAATGAAAAAATTCTTAAAAATACGTTATATGATGAATTTACAAGGATAACTATCACGGCTATGTTAGCATAAGTACTTAAAAATACGTTATATGATGAATTTACAAGGATAACTATCACGATAAACTTACTACTTCGGAACCCTACTTTGCGCGTGGCCTGACATGCACTTGCCCGGTTTTTTGTATTACTAAAGTATATCTGTATAAAACTTCATGATACTTTTACCGTTATTTCAGATTATACCAGTGGAACAATGATAAGTCAAACAGTGATAAGAGGAGTAGGTACAAATGCAATTCATTAATATGAAGTGGGTACATACATACATAATGTTTGTTTTTAATATAGCTTGTATGCTAGTACGTGATTCATTGCGTAAATACGCAGATATAAATGCAATAGAAGCAAACAATAAACATTAATCATTAAATGTAATTGAATGCAAATACCTCGATAATAATTATGCTAAGTATTTATTGAAATCATTTAATTTTGTCGCGTTGGAAGTAGTTTCTGCAAATGGATTTGGGAATGTCTGAATGTGAAGTAGGACCAGTTTATGAATTAGTTTTAGAAGCATTTTGTGGGGTAAAGTAAAAGACTTTATGTATTCTACTAGCCAGACTCTACTAGACTCGAATTGGGTATCCAGGAAATATTCTGAATAAGAAGCCTACACAAGTATTGCAAATACAAAATTTATTTGTAATATCAGTAACCGTAAAGTCGTCCCCTTAATGAAAAAAAAACGCATAAGTCGTTTTACTTTGAATTTTACTATTTACCAATTACACTATATTTTTTTTTCTAATATCTTCCTTACCTACATCGATCCGTTACAGTTTTGTTATATAAGTATAGGTTTATTATTATAGATATTGTTATCATAAGTGCTTATGATTAATCTACTTATCTACTTTAATCAGAAGGCTAAAAATAGGCAAATTAAACATACTAATGACGTTCACACGAGTGGCCATATGTATAGAAGAAACATCCATCACATGTGGGCAACAAATGGTCTTGAAGTTTGTGTTTTTAACCGACTTCAAAATGAACAAGTCTAAATCTTCGTCCAAAGGAAGAAATCGTGTAGTGTCTATGGAAAATGGAAATCGTCATGTAGCGAAAGCCAGAAACGTTTTTATTTATTTTCGCCTTATTACTAGAGTAAATCTAATCAAATGGATAAAATGAAATGAAGCCGGTATTACGCATTCTCTTTTGAGAGTACAATACAATCGTATACAAAATATTTATTTATTTTTTATTTATATGATAGTGCTTGTTAATTAATACGAGTGCCTGTTTGGTCATTATAGCGAAAATAACTTCTTTTCAACTTCAACCAACAGTCCCTTGACATTTTCTTTTTATTTATTTATTTTTTATTGTCACATAAAAATATAACAAAGGACATGCTTAATGGATTAGGTATACCATTCTCCTTGAGTGATGATAATTCGCCTAAGATATGATGTAATACAAGCATACTTCGTGGTATTGCTTCTTTAAATCTATTGAGAAGATATCAATAATAATATATCATCAATATGCCGTACGATTCAATTTCAATCCATATGCGCTGAATCTAATGGTTTCCGTGCAATTTCCGTCTTCTAATTGCATACACAGTTTCCATATGGAAAATTAATGTTATATTTAATTAGAAGTTAATGTAGTGTGACTATCGTAATAGCTCTTATATCCTTCCTTTAAAGTGCGATGTGATGTATATTATATGTAATGTACCTATATTATAATCTATTTCTTTGGCACGCTCTGTTAACCCTTCTATGGTTTAGATGTTCAGTATTACTTTTGATTCTAAACTACTGGGCTTATTTTTTTCTTTTTTCTTATTTACGCAATTGGGTTCTTTATTTTTTTAATTCATTTTTTATTATGTGTTCCGGTTTGGTGCTTTGAATACCTGCTTTCCAGTCTGTTCGTTCTTGGCAAAGGCATCGGTGATACCTCTGGTGTTTCTGATCTCCGTGTGCAATGACCACTTACCATCAGGTGATTCGTCAACTCGTTTGCTAGTAGGTACACAAAAATCATTTGAATAGTTATTACACTTTATAATGTACTCAGGGCGAGGCGGCGACGTGTCGTCTACATTTTGAATACCTACGACTATATTTAGGAACTACAAAAACCGGCCAAGTACGTGTTATGCCAAGCGTGTTAGGCTTCCGTAGTCTATCGACTAACTCATTTAACTACCTTAACATAGCTGTGATAGTTTTCCTTATAATTACATCATAAGCTACTAATGCTAATATGCTAATAAGCTACAAATGCTAATATGCTACTGTTGTAAATTTTATTATATGTCCAATACTTTTCATGTAGCTGGCAGGGGGATGGAAGGTGTCCCCCGCATTTGATTTTCTAAATTAGTTTAATATCATTGATTAGCACTTTAAAGCCGAATATTTTATAAACGGACTCTTTAAAAAATATTTTTAAAGATTTTACAAGAATTTGTAGTTTTAATAAATATGTATAAATATGTATCTATCCCAAATTACAGATTTATAAAGCACTTAAGATCATTGTGCTACGGACGGACAGACGCGGACGTGACGAAACTTTAAAGATTCCGTTTTGATTACGGAACCCTAAAACCAGTGTCTGTATGATATCAATCAGTTTTTTACACACAACCCACATGAGTTACGACAACCATAGGCTTGTTCAATTAATTCTATATTTAGAACCAACGTTCAATAGCCCGTCGATTGTCTGTCTTATCATATTTTTGCGATTAATATTGCCTGTACGACTTAGTGACGCCATGAGTATAAAAATAGCGACGGAAGTAGAGAGCTGTCAGGCGTAGATACTTATGATATCCGAAATGAATAATATTGTTATTAATTGGTCACATGTAGGTGTAAGCAAAATTGTTATAAGAAAAGTAAGCTAAAATCTTGGAGTTTTTTTATGCCTTGAGCAGGTAAACGAACAGACGGGACCTGATGGTAAGTGATCACCGCCGCCCTTGGACATTAGTAACACCGAGGGCGTCACCAATGCGTTGCCAGTCTAGAAGGAAATGATAGACTCGCTTCTTGAAGGACCCCATGTCATAGTTGAGTATAATAATTTATAACTGAAGTTGAATGTTTAAAAATAAGGATTACCAGACGTAAGACGCATTTCGTGCTGAGGGATTTCTACCCTCTCTCCGTCTTTTAACCGAAGGCAACTAATATGGTGTATGTATTACCGACGATTATAAAACAATCTTCTTGGAAGATTCTTGTCACATCTTCCAGGATTACTAATGGTTGAAACGATGGCTTAGTTCAACTTTTAAAGTTTTTTTTATGGAAATAGAATTAACTTAATGTAAATTTTATGGAAATACAGTTAATTATTTAACTTCAAAAAAAATAAAGGAAATTAAATTTTGTTCTTCAAATGCAAAGTTTATTAAAAAGTTAAAATAGTCGCGTGGATAGGTAGTAACTTAATAAGTACTGAGTTTCTATTTACCTAGTAATAAATATGCAAGATTTAAAGTAGTAATATTTACTTATATTATAAAGAGGCAAGATTTGATTGTTTGTTTGCATTGAATAGGCTCCGAAACTACCGAACCGATTTGAAAAATTCTTTCACTGTTGGGAAGCTACACTATCCCCGGGTGACATAGGCTATATTATATATTTTTTTTCCGGTTTTTCCGAAGCAAAGCCAGGGCGATTTCCTAGTAAAGAATAAGTATGGTTCTAGAACGTAATACTAATTGATTTTTACATTATAATTGTATCATTGCCGGCATTCATAATCATGCGCGTGGCATTTACCGATGGCTATATAAGGCGGTGATTACCATAATTGTATTAACATTAACGTAAACAATTAATCCTCTTAGTGTACTGTTAATGATGTTAATATCATAATTAGATACGTTTCTGACATACGTAGAGTAATCCTACTTATACGAGTATTAAGATTTATGTAAATGCGAACTTTAGTCTGTGACAATGTATGGAAGTTTGTTACGTTTTCACGCGAAAACTGGAGAAATTACTGAACGGATTTTAGTAAAATTTACCACCCAGGTAGACCATGATTTGAAATAAAATATTAGGTACTTATAACCCGGAAAACGCGGGAAAAGCCGCTGGCGGGCGCTAGTTAATGTATATAAAGCACAGAGGGGGTATTCTACGGTGTTGATTATGAAATGGTATTCCTTTTACTTTGCTCCATGATATATTTCCAGTTTTCCTAACAACACAACTCGCATATCTCAAACAAGCGAATTCTGCCAAACGAATCCAACGCCAGCTTTTTTTTGTGGGACTTAGAGGGAATAAACGATGAGTAATTACGGTTTTTATTTGTATTTCGTAAAAATATTATTCGTATATTATTCTCATTATTCTCTCTGTAACCTCCCTCAGTGCTCTGACGCCCCTTGTCCGTCTCAGAGACAGGTTGACAAATTAAACATAGCTAATTAGCTTCCGCGTCCTTGACATGACACTGTAATTGGAATGGAAGGTTTGGAAGTCAAAATGAAGCCAGTGTTTAGGAAAAAATAATAAAACATTATATGGAGTTTTCCGGCTTTTCTGTCATTTCTTTAAGCAACGTTTATTTTATGATTTCCTAATAATTTAAGTTCCTACCCTATACCCTGTTCCACATAATGGTCTATCTGTGCGCTTTCATGAAAATCGGTTCAGTAGATTTTGCGTGAAGAGTACAAAACATCCTCAAAAACTTTCACATTAGGATTATATCCAGCTGTAAAATCATAATAAATCAATGAAAAAATCACTATCAGGAAAAAATGTCATCTCAGCTATTCGTCTTGTCGATTAATTCAGAAGATAACGTGGATACCTTTGAAAGAAGGTAAACAAATGTCCCGATATGTAAAAAATTCTTATATTAAATTATTAAATTATTATCTTTTTATTTTTGTATCAACTGAAAAAATAATAATAATGTTACCTCGAGTTCCCTACAATATATCAGTCAAAACAGCATTCAAGTTGGTTACGCCGTTTCTCAGCATCTCTACCACTAGGCCCGTAGATTAGCGGGTTCAACTTCTAACACACAGACAAACAAACAAACTAATTTTTCAAACACGTAGAATAGATTTTAGGGATAGTTATAATAACAAAATCCGAAAAATATTGTAAATTTATTTTGTTCATGAGAAAAATATATAATACTAAGTAGGTACCTAGCTATTTTATTTCGACGCGTGTTCGGCTATGTGTAAAAATCACATGTGTAGAAAATCTGTATTTTCCGGATAGCGCAAAGCTCCGAGCCTCCGACGTGAAATGGGCGATACTCCAGAGTCCGATAGGTATCAAGTTCACCTTTTGACCTTGGAGAAGCGATCTCATTCCCTTGATTCCGTATTCGTAAGAAATAAACTTCGTAGGCATTTTTCAAATTTACAAAAAAAGATTTAATTCATAAAAAAACAGTTTTACAATTCATATGATCGTAGACAGGGGTTACAGTTATTAAAAAAGTTGCCACTATTTACGCCTCGGTAAAACTCTGGATACTAAATGTAGTATGGACTTTAAAAGGCTGTTAGATTACATAGATAAATAGATCCCTCAAATGTTTGACGTATGAATACATAAACATGCTGGGCAACTGAAAATAAAATACAACGTTTATAAAACGATACGAAATATTTTATGTGCATTGGCCGGACTAAAATGATGTCAATCGTCGTTGTATTAAATGCCAATGATATATTTTTATTCATAGGATAAAGTTCGAATCTCAAGTCTTACATCTCATGATAACCAAACCAAAGAGTGGTTCATCTTTTTTTTGGATTTAGAATCGAATATAATAGAATAGAATACTCTTTATTGTATACATCAAATAGGTTACTACATTAGAACATAATATAAATAACATGTAGTACAAAAGGCGTTCTTATCGCTATAGAGCAATCTCTTCCAAGCAACCTTTGGGCAGAGGACATAGACATAAGTGTGAAAAGGGTAATTTAGGTACCTATTTTACTTTTCTTTATCCCCCAGAATACTTTTTAGTTAATTATACTGTAACAATAGCTATAACTGACGACATTAAAGACGGCAGGGGTCTTTAACACTATGTAGACAAGTCTAAAAAGTTACACGTGTATTTTTCATAAGTAGGTACGTTTCTTAATTATTGCCAACTTATTTTTTGGAATCATACAACGTATAAGTTACTAATGCGTCATGTTATGAACATATAGGAAAACTTTTGCATTAATTATCTCTGTTGTCTTTATTATATTTAAAGTTATTATTACTTAATTACGTAATTAATAAAGACTGACATGGCATAAAAGAGTGGGTGAATTTGACTTATAGGTACTCAATCAATAACTGTCGTCAGCAATTAAAATTAAAAATAATTTATTCATTTACATATAACTGATACACTTACGCACGTCATTTTTTAATCCAGCATCAATAAAGATTATCATCCATATAACTATGCTCCTTTGAACTGTAGGTAAATCTTCTACAGTCTACACTCTACATTACTTCGCAAAACATTTGCAAATAACAGCACTTTGCAAAACCAGTAATTCAATATCGTGGCACATTACGCAAAACCTTTGATTTACTTATGGTGTGTAATATGATCATTAGTACTGACTACAAATTATATCATTCAGATATTAATTTACGCTGTGTAGTATACCTACTCGTAAATGTTATATTGTATTTACTTATCGATCATCCGGCGGCTTTGCTCCCGTTTTTCGGGACTCAGACAACACTCAGTAATGTCGTAAATGCACCGGTACCGGTGTGGAGGTCTACAAGTCTACAACTTCTACAACATTAAGGGGCAATCCATAAATTACGTCACATGTTAGGGGGAGAGGGGGGGGGGGTCGATGTAGTGTGACATTGTGTGACAAGGGGTGGGAGGGGCTCTAAGTTTCGTGACGTCACATTTCAAAATCAACTAATCGTAATCGAACTGCTGTTTTAATTTAATAATTTCTAGGTGTAAAATTTCATAATATGTGACGTCACACTTGGGGGGGAGGTCTCACAAATGTGACCATCACTTTCATCCGACATAAATTAAACCAAAAATACTTTAAACACAGTGTTTTATGTGTAATACTTTACTATTTCGAACACTAAAAAACCCCTTTGACCCGTTTCCGTTCCCGTGTCAGTCTTTAAACACCATAAAAGAAACATTTACGTATGTGCGTGTATTTTCAGTATCCATTTCATTTTCTATTCTTTGCGTTTTCTGTTATGACATGACCCTATTGTAGGAATCGTTTCCGAAGCCTGGGAATACTTGTTTTAGTAGCGTAGGTCTAACATGGCTAAAATATATTTTACTAAAAAGAATAGTATACTGTACAACTGAGCTGTTGAAATAATTGTAAAGTTCTGTATCTGTTTCGTCCTTGTACAAATTGCGTAGGCCATGCTTCCTTGAACTATGCCAGTGTATTTCAAGTGGGAAGCCTCCAGCATTGAAAGCCTTATTGCAAACTAGAAAACCAAGAATAAACCTCAATGTTTGTGGGAGTAAGCCGATTAGACGTCAGTGGAAGATATAAAGTTTGATACGTTGTGAAGTTTTGAAGTGACGCAAAACCCATTTTCATTGTCAGTGTGTTCTGTACTTGGGAATGTAGACCATAATAATACTGCTTCTCTAGCTAAATTATGAAAAAAATGTAAAATATTTTTTTTCTCGGCATTTCACCACACAACATCAGGAAAACAAAAAGATAAACATCTTAAAAGAAATAAATCAAAAATCAACAGAACAAAAAGTGTAAATAAATTTAACAAAACAAAAAAACTTCAATAGAAACACACTTTAACTTCTGAAAGAGATATGTAGATACTTACAAAAAGAGCGTTTAAGTATTATTTATTTTGTTTCCCATAGATGCAGCTGTTGAAGAACTTGAGAACCTGAAAATTAGGCGTTTGAAAAATTGGGTTGAAGTTGAAAAACAGATCATTAAAAATGTGGCCAAAAAATTGGTATTAGTATTTTGTGTATAAATCATGATAAAAAATTTCGTCTTAATACACATAAAGTACTTGGAATAGCCCTTTTCAATGATAAAATCACATAAAATGTACTCAACAGTTACGTGCACGCGTGTCAAGTGCGATATTGACGTAGGAAGACAATGGGACGTAGGGTTACCAGATGCAGGTTTGTCATTTTCGGGATAATTCTTCTTGACCTTGATTCTAAAAACTTGCCAATCTTTATGTCGCTACTGTTACTGTTGACGCTCCTTTCATTTAATTAATGTCAGCGCCCTTTTGACGTTATGGAATCCGGGACAGAGAAGTCTTAGTGGAAACGGGATAACATGTATAATTCTGGGACAATCCCGGATTTCCCGGCCATCTGGCAACCATAGACGTAGGACGTATGAAATCTAATATGGCCATTATCATGACCGCTGTCAGCTATCGTGACAGAGTTTTCGCATTGGGCCGTAATATATGGAAATTATCGTATGCGATACATGAAGACGTGTTTATTGTATAATATGTCATGCTCGGTACGATATTGTAATGTCTGCAAAAGCTGAAAGAAGTTTTTAAAAAATACCGTGTTTGTACAAAGTCAGTAGAAGTAAGAAGTCAGTAGTGTCAATGTCGCATTCTCATTGGAAACTATCTTCATCCTGTGATACAATACAACTTTCAAGAGCAATTTAAAAAACAAGATGGCGTGAGATAATCAGAAGATTGTCACAGAACTTGAACTGCGTTAATTTAAAAGAAATAAACCTAAACCTAACGTATAATAAATAAAGTAAATAAGAAAGACTGCATTGGTTGTAATGATTTCATCTAATTTTTTTTTTACTCTGTTTTTTTCTTTAGCTAATACGAGAGACCGGCCTCGCTTAGCTTAGGTTTTCTTATTTTTTTACACCTTGGGTTACATTATTGGAGTTTTATTAAGTCGCTTGTAGCTTTCCAACAGTGAAATAATTTTTCAAATCGGTTCAGTAGTTTCGGAGCCTATTCAATGCAAACAATCAAATTTTTCCTCTTTATAATATTAGTATAGATAACAAAAATATCCATCCCAAATTACAACTTAATATCGCTAAGTGTCTGCGCTATGCTGCGGACGGAGGATCAGACGGATGGATGGATATATGAATGAGCAAAGCATAAAACATCAAAGAATTTCGTACCTGCGTTGCTTGCTACTGATTTAAAATCATTTGTTATGACAAATGACTGCTCAACATTACGCAAACATACGTGATTCAATGGGATGGTGAGTTATACATGCAAAATAGTGGTTCTCTCACCTATGAATTGTTTATGTTGGCAAAGAATGTAATGAGACGAATGACTGCCAAGAAATATTATAGATTTCCAGTCATGTTCTGTCATGTCATGTCTCTAACGAGTACATGTTTTTAGTAAAACGGTATGATTGAGGATAATTCGTTTTTATTTTATGACTAAGTGTTTTGTTAAAGTTTCTTGTATTTAGATCTCCTCCATAGTATTTGCAAAAAGTAGATAGAAAAAAGCTATTGAACATAATAATTAAAAAAAATTAAAACGAATTATACACAAGTTTTCTTAAAAAGATAACATAATAAAAATGAAACGAAAAAAGTTTTTGTGTTTAGTCATTTAATTGAGATCAATAATCAACTCTAGCCCATTTTTTTACGATCTACGGAGACCATTCTTCTGTTGCAATGTACCCCAGATCAGATATCAAAAACAATTTTTTAGCTTGCAAATTAACACACGGCATGCAACTAACTTTACCCATAACTTGTGGAAGCACGCATTTAGTCGAATAAAAAGAACACGGAAATTTGAAAAATTGCAGATTTTATTTGAATCGTTTCATTGCACCCCGTGTTTCAAAGAACCCCACTTATCTCTACATGATTTTTTTAGTTATATAACTTAAATGATTAAAAAAAAGACACATTAACGCAATCTAGGTATTGTTGAATGTCTTCTTCAACCTACATAATTTTTTACTGTATCAGATCAAAAGAAAACAACATTAATGACATCGCAAAAGAACAAACCAATAAGCAATATGAAAGACGTAGATTACTCTCTGCTTAGATTTTAATGATAAAGAGACTGCCTCATTTTAGTCTGTTGCAAAAGTCCTTTACTAATCCACCTTAGAGAAGCAATCACAGTATAAAAAAGACGCCAAGCCTCCTGAATTACGAGGAAAGATCATTGACCTGAAGTGGGATACAATTGAGAAAGCCCATAATAATAATATAAAATAATATGAGCGGCCATCCTGAAAACTATACCTTACATTTTACGGTTCCCTGAATTTATTAACCTGGCCCTAATCTCTAGCCAGCTCTACCGAGAGAAAACATGCTTTGGAAAATTGAAATTGTTTTGGGGAACAAAATATCACTGAGCTTAAACAAATCTGATAAATTTGACAAAATATTTGGCGCCATTTGAGGTAAAAACTGGAGGTTTTGGAATGAATTGTCATTTCGAATGCTAAAAGACCGAGTTAATAGTCGATTATGATTGAATTGATTTAATGTTTCTTTCAAAATTAATTAAAATGCAATTGACCCTTCATTTTAATCCAAATAAATTCTGATTAAAGTAAGTTCCCATTTGAAGTACAGCTACCTCATGACTCTGAGTTGGGGTGTAAGACCAACGTTAATTGCACTTTAATTAGCACTCACTTAGTGGAATGCCACACATAATTCCATTTGGACATTAGCCTCTATATAGCATTTCTCGTACTACGCTGTCTATTACTACTTACCAACTGAATATATATATTTAAATCTTAGTTTTTCAAGGCTGAACAATACGTACGAACTCGTGTGGGCATGGGCGTAAAGTTTCGGCTATAATTGTATTCAACCCCCGTAATCAGAGAGATACTTGTCTAAGAAGCAGCGTTATGCAAATAACGCATTTCGCAGTGCGTTCCTTATGTCGATTTCGTTTATTGCCCGTGGTCCGATCGTCGAGTTCTACTGGTCGATCCATGGGCAATTTTTTTTGCCATTTCACTCTTTAGGGTTTTAATGACACTGCGCTTGCAAGCACTGGGAGACTTCACAGTGTTCTGAATGCGAGCATAAGAGTATTAAACTGTACCTTTGTAGTACCTATTAGGTTTTTCTGTAGCAAACATAAGAACTCGTAAAGACCTTCTCGTTATCAGTCAAGATGTATTGTTATTGCAGTACAAAAGTCGATACTTTTACCTTTTCTTTTGTTAGCTTTATTTTTCTTAGAGCTGTTTTCTTGAAGTGAATAGGTTGTATTATTATGGGATTTTTAACAATGACAATACATAACATGTTGTACCTGCAACTATTAGGCTAAACACAATCCTGAAGAGATCTTTAAGGGTATACTTTTGTTCTGAGGTAATTTCTTTAGTAGCTTCAAGCCCTCTATAAATCCTAACAATTTACCTGCCTTATAAGATGCGTCACTTGAATTCCGCAAGCAAATGTTGCGGGTTAAAGCCAAAATGACCAATATTCCCCTAACCTAACCGCTTGAAACTTCCAGGTGAATCCGATCACAAGAAGGAATGATACTTTAGTTATTTATTCCAAAATTGACCACTTTCAGACACCAGAATATCAAATGAATAATGGATAGGAAATCACCAAGTGAGATAGAATTTTCATTTATATTTCAGTCTTTGACACTTCATTTTGCGTCACTCGGATGAAGAAAAAATCTGAGGACGTTACTACAACTCCCATTACTTTTCAAATGAGATGCACTTGAAGATAAAGCTTTTTCTGACGGGATTGTTTTATATCAAAACGTTTAAATATAGAATTTCATGACAACTTTCTTGATAACGGACACTTGCAAGCAAAAAGGATTCTGTATTTCAGGAGAGACATTTATTTGGGAGGTAAATGTAGTTTCTTTTTTGGGGATTTATGCTTTCGGATAAAGGCAAAGGGAAGACGTAATGTTCAATTTTGTTTTGACTTTTTGTGATATCTCCCATAAATTTTCCATGACCCTCGAGTTGGCTGTACGAATGTGGGGCGATTTGTTATTTATCATTTGTTATTTATTCGGGTACTCAAAAGTTTGTCACCTAGTTGGTCTTGATCATTGTATTTTTGATCCAAACTCATATTTCTAAAATGATACATTTATTTTTGAGAAAATTTTGTACTAAGTTAAAACGCAATACTTTAATCAATTGAGATCCTTCTCATTGATTAGGTTATTTAACGGCTATAGGTGTTTTAATATTAATGTTGAAATTCACATCACATTAGACGATCGAATGATATTGAAATTTGTCTAGCTAAACATTACCTAGTTTATCATTAAACGATTCATCGTAAGTGTCAAAGTTGTGACCTCGTATTGAGAGATTGCCCTTCGCCCCTTATCTTACTGTACTTGTATAAGTGATTCAGTACCCTGATGACCGAACTTTGCTCGGTTTAGTGTTGCTTAACAACGCCATCTATTGAAGTAGTTTTAGTGTTGCTACTCGCCAATAGATGTCAGGAAGAGTCTATTGTAGCAGTTTTTCATTGGCTGAAAACACAGATAAAACGACATTTTCTATAAATTAATCCTAGATCTAGAATAAGCTAGATCGATTTATCGCCCAGGGGGTTTCTGCCCTGCATATTAAATTTCATGAAAATCGTTGCAGCCGTTTCCGAGATTCAGAAAAATTATACAAGAATTTCTCGATTAAAGATAGATAAATCTAATAAATAGATTGTTTACATGTGGTTTTGCACTGATTATGTGTATGTCCTAAATTTAATAAAACGATTTTTAAACTTTAAACATAATTAAGTATACTAGACCCATACTGATACTAATTTATTAATGAAATTTAAGTAATGAAATTTTTATTTTTATTCTTCATCAAAACTACTTTTATTGGTGGTCTTGTATTTGTGTGGCTTTTACCCATGGCCTATTACTGAGTAAGGGTCTCCTCTGAAGAAGGCCTAGAGCATACTCCCTCACGCTCTGTTCAAGTGAACATTATACATAGTATAAGTGATTATCTATAAATGTATGCATGCTTGTGTATATCCGAATGCGAATGAATTAAGGTATTTCGTATTATAGTTAAGGTAAATTAGCAAGCTAATTTTGTAGCGCATAGAAAGGAAGTAATTATATATCAACATAAAATGACCTCCGAATCCTCCGATGCATTTACAACCGACCGGTACGTGTATAAACTATAAATATCCTTTTATTATTTACGACAATATTACAGTATAACTGCATTCATTCCATACAATTATGAACATATAGACAAATAACTCAGCGTGGGTGGGTAAAACTACATTGTGAGGTAATGTTATGCGGAAAATGCGGTGTACGGTTGTTAAGTTTTAGTCACGGATGATTCTAGGAGGCAGGGAATTCAAGGCAAGATTAATTTACCAATACTATTACGATTAAACTTGACAAACTGATTGATATTATGTCAATTTTATTACCTGGCTACGGCGTAGCCAAAAGGAGGGTTATGCTGAACGCACATAATATTATGTCCGCACCGTACGGGCGGAACGCGCCGCATTTGTTTGACATTTTATGACACCCCGATGCGGATGACATAATATGTAGGCGGCCCCAGTGAACGATGTACGTTAGTATATTAGTTCATTGGGCGGCCCCATAAATTATGCATCGCATGCGGCGCGTTCGACGCGTACGGTGCGGATATATTATGTGCGTTTACCATTATGAGTTTATGTATGTATGTACATGTTTATTTACGTATACGGTATGTATGTATGTACAATACAATAAAATACAATATTCTTTATTGTGCACACTAGAAGTACATAAAATATTACAATTTTAGTATTATTAGACACAATAGGCGGTCTTATCGCTGTAATAGCGATTAAAAGAAAAATGTATGTATGTATGTATGTGTGTATATATGTATGTGTACCTTTGTATGTATATATGCATGCATGTTCATCTGTTCCCACTCACATAATTTTTAATCTATGGAACGTAAATCAACTATGTACCTAACAAGTAAAGTTGTGTAAACTGTACTCGTATGTATTTATTACCTCCACTTTATGATCTATTTATAGATGTAGCCTATGCGGAAAACCCTAAAATATTGTAATAGCGATGGAAACATTCGATTGATTTGGATTTATTTATTTATTAGATACATCACATTTATTTGAATGTGACCTTAAGTATCTGACGATGACCGTTCTAAAAATAACTTAAACTTGTATAATTGATTCGTTGAATATAATAAAAATATATATAAATGATTTTCTGCAAGCGAGTCTCTCAGGAAACATTGGGTCTGGTAATGCATTCGACTTTTTAGTGAAGGAATCTATGTAGGCTAAGAGAAGACAGTTTCTGCCCTTTCGCCCTCTGTTTGGCATCCAATTTTATTATTTTTTCGGTACCTATTGGCGAGTTTTTGTATGAGGAATAAAAATTGGTTATTATACCTTATATGACCACCATAAATAATTTGTATGGAATAACAACAACAACAACAACAACAACTCTTTATTGTACACCAAAATACAGTAACATCTTATACTATTAATAGATATAATGGTACAACAGGCGGCCTTATTTATTTATTTATTATTTATTTAAACTTCTGAACCAAAAAACAATGTAAGAGGTACAAAGGCGGACTTAATGCTAAAAGCATTCTCTACCAGTCAACCTTCGGGAAGTATGAGAAACATCAAAGGCGGTATTGTGAAAATAATGAAGAGAATAACAAAATAACATAAACTAAAAGGGTACTTAAAAAACATAAAATAAAATATATATGATATATATATAAATATATACATATATAAGTAAGAAGCTTATCGCTTAAGAAGCGATTTCTTCCAGGCAACCTTAGGGAAGAGGACACTTTAATAAAGAGACAAAGTAGTGGTGTACGAGTGCTAGTGAATGAATGAAGTTAATATACAGAATATAATATAATAATAATAATATACAGAATGTTATATAATATAATATAGTGAATATATATAATAATAATATACAGAATGTTATAAAATTAGAAAGAAGGTAACATAATAGCAATTATAGCGAAATGGACTTCAAGCTTATGACGAAAGAAAGTACGCTTTAAGTTTGCTTTTAAAAGTATTTATTGATTGAGCACGGCGAATAGGCAGCGGCAATGAGTTCCAAAGTTGAACAGCCCTAGCTGAAAAAGATTTAGCAAAGAAGGTAGTAGAACACTGTGGAAAACTTAGGGCTAGATTAGTAGAAGATCGTAGAAAACGATCGTTAGCAAGATGTCGATAGTAAAAAAGTGACTTTAAGTAATCAGGTGCAATAGGATTGAATAGCACAGAAAAAAGAGAAGTAAGAATATGAGTATCCCGGCGAAGGCGGATTGGGAGCCACTTGAGCTTTGTGCGAAATTCGGAGACGTGGTCATATTTCCGAAGATTAAATATGAACCGGATGCAAAGAAATAGAAGAATATGCGTGGTCTTAGATATAAAATTAATAAATAGGTAGGTTGTGTGAGTATAAATTTTCAAAAAATATTATTATTAGAAAGTTCTAAATTCTGACTTGTTTGAATACAGTACATAACATAATTTCGAGATTCTCGTTGTTCACACACTTCTAGTAACTATTTGTCAAACAATAAATCTTCGTAGTCAACCAAACTTGGCTCAAGAGATCAATATTTGATTAGGGTTGTGTAAAAAACATAACATGAAAAACAACATAACATTGTTTTAGTACTCAATTTTTTATTTTTATATCTGCAACAAAACTATCCTTATTAATTGAATAAGATTGCAGACTACATTATTCCTAATAATTCTAATTCACTAGCAAAATTAATTTTTGTTCTATTTTTGCTTAACATAAAGTGAATGAAGTAAATGGCACAGTCATTTGTAATGTCAATTAGGTATGCTAAAGCTGTAATTATTTATTCACGCAGACTTTACTCGTTTATAATTATTAATTACCGAGCTCATAGTCCTGTTCGAGTTTTTGTATGACTTGAATCTAGTAAATTCCTCTGACTAAATAATTTATATTGGTAACCACCCTTGCTTTGCTACTGAAAACCTATGCTTTGGTCATTCTCACTCAAAAAAATAATTACAGTCTAACCGTTAGACGCTATTTTTTGTAAACCTATTGAAATAAAACACCTTAAACCTTACCCCAAGCTTACTTCAATATATAAGTAAAAGCCGCATCCATATATTTTTGAAATCGATTGAAATAACTACACTGAATGTTACCGATATATATTATGTATATTACTATAATTATCCTATTATTTTTAAAATAAAATATTTTTCATAATTTTAAATAAAGGGGGAGGGAGAGGAAGAGGGAGAGGGAATTTAATGGTCTCTGATTTGTTAAACCTCCCAAAACTATACAAGTTAAAATAACAGAGTACATTCACTTATTGTTAGCCGATACGAAGTTGGCCGAGACAGCTAATAAATAAATAAATTAGTTAAAACGCCATCCCAACCAGCCATCAAATTGGTCTTTTGGCAGCCCTTACAACTAGATGTGTTTATGAGAGTCGTTTGGTATGCTCATGAAATGAAATACATCCGTCCGTACTTTATTTTTTTCTGTCAAATAGATATTATTACGCGTATACGAGTACTTACGCGTTTTTTATTTGTCTTTGATGCTTATCTTCTTTAAGTATCGGTTTTATTTCTTGTCAGGGATATACAAGGGTTATAATAGTTATAGGAGAAGATAAGGTCATAGCCACTGATTATATGAATCGCTCACAACTTTATAAGTAAATAGTGGGATAAAATCGCGCATAAACATGTTGGGTAAGTAGATGAAATTTGTAAGTCATTAAAATATGATGTTCATTGAATTGTCGAAGAACTAAAATTAACTAGTACAATCAGAACGTTGATAATTATGTTTCCCAGAATTGCATAAAATTAAAGTCATAATAAAAATAGTATTATAATGTCTTTAATGATTAAAACTAAGCCCTTGAAGTACGTACTTCCGTACGTACGGAAGTATCTATCTACTTATTTTCTAGTACTAACAATCCCTTTTTCGAAATCTGTTCCAAATAGAATTATCCATACTTATACTTATTTTAGTCTCGACTCTTGATCTTTGCTTCTATAATCAGATGTGTACCTAATGTGTGTAATAATTACAGTACACTTAGTTATTAATAGTGACTCTGAAAGGTAAATCATACGGTAAATTGATGGCATAGTAAATCGTAAGTCATGAGACATTCAAGCATAGTTATTGAACTGATAAGCGTCATCCGTGGTCATTGATGACAATGATCTTAATTGATCTTATATCCATTACCGTTATCTTAATGAGCGGTATTTGTTATCTTTTACGTCAATTCTATCTGTATATCTATGTATGTAGATTATATGCCCTTCACCTGATAAGGGTCGGCGCGGCATCTTTCCTCTATTCAACCCTGTCATTATCAACTTGGGTTCAACTCATTAATGGCCCAATAATGAGCACAGGTCTCTCGCCTTGAGGAGGCCTAGAGCATGCTCCACCACGCTGCTCCAGTGCGGATTGGTGGAGTGGTCATATCAAGTTAATATTAATTATTCAATCTAATTTGCAAAAATCAGCGGTTATATGATGAAATATACTTTGTTATATTATGTACGATGGTATATAATACATATTTTAAGATATACGTCCCATCTCCCTTCCTCCCATAACGGAAGCATGTACTTCAATAATTAAAAGTATAACCAACATACATACCAGCAAATGTTTCGCCTCGAACCGGAGCATCATCAGGGTAAGTTGACTCCACGATGGTTATTCGCAAAGATCTTTGCGCGGATTATTACAAAGTAGACTAATAGGATTCCGTATTCCGCTGATGCAGATGCTATTAACTATATTAAGTCAAGTTCAAGTTATTAGTGGCTCTATTGACCATATCGTTTTCCCATGAAATATCTCACTTTATGAGTTAACTCCTGATAAGGTCGAATTGTAAATCGAATCGAATTTGATACGAGCTCATTTTTTGCGGCCAATTGCAACAGTTTGATATGTGAATGCTTTTGACAGAATATAAAATGAAAAACTCTGAGAAATAAGTTAAGGCTATTGGAGTTTATGTCCATTACGTTAAATAAGTCTGTATCGCTTTCTCTTTTAATATATTTTTGGAACAAATATTGTTCCACTACTGAAGTCACGATAGCCTCAAAGGATATTTTATCATTTTAGGGCGTCCAAAAAACCAAGGCAGATCCCTACAAGCGAGCCTATTATGAACTTCTATAAAACCATTCATGTTCCAGGTAATTCATTTCTCGGGTTTTAAACGATGTATGATTGGCTCAAAAGTGTCACGTGACCGCTTTCGTAACACGAATTTGACGTTTAAAATGGAACTTGGCTGTAATTAAGAGCTCATAAAAGACCGCCAGATCTGCATAAAAAATTGTCTACTATTTCAAGGACAGCATTGTTACTTATCTTTACCATAATATACCAATATGTGTTTATGTGCAGATGCGCTTCATATAAAATTTGCACGTTTTCATATAAACACCCACTTATCATGTTTACTTCAATCTATGAGTCGACGCACTGTATTCGTAGTTATGCAATATACAGCGCAGTTGACTTCTTGATAAGGAATGCAGTGTATGGAATATTGGAAGTATAGAATAATCAGTATTACTCCAAGTTATTCATACGGTTTACTCGTAAATATAATGCACGATAAAACAGATGATGGTAATGAAAACTCAAATATGAAGGTTACATTTCTATTATCTAACGCTACATCATTAAGTTTATATCTATTTATAAATAAACACACTGCATAATAAACTGTCATAAAATGTGTTGATATATCAATACTAATGAAATGAAATGAAATGAAATAAGTTTTATTCGAAGTAGGTTTGTTACAAATACTTTTCTTATATTGTTTAAGTATAATTGTTCTTATATTGTTTAAGTATGGTAAACTCAGCTAATTACATGACTTGATGCCCATGGTCCAAGCCTTGTGTGAAATATAAATAAATACCTATAAGGTTTTTCATTATAACTAAAATTTTATTACGAATTGATTCGTCGGTGTTGTTGTAATAAGTCTGTATGTATAAAATTCACAGAACAATAAACATGTACTCGTACGTAACATTCAGAGTACGATTTGGATGCCCGCAAATCTCCCTATAATGGTCGTAGCGCACATATCAACTCGGAAAGGGATCGGCACCGGATCGTCTCGCCGTCAACCTAACGTAAGCTCGGCTACGGCTAGGCGACGCCGCGCTTACGGCTCGCCGGCCGCTGGTTGACGGAATGAATGACAGCAGTTCGCCGACGCAGCGGTAGCCGCGGCGCGGGGCGCGCACGAGGAAACGGAAAGTCGACGGATAGCGTACGGTGAGACGTAAGCGCGGGTACGGCAAGTCGTCCACGCACCGTACCGCGGTTCGTGAGCTTGTCTCGAGGCGAGGCGATTACGTTACGAATCCGATAAGTGTGCTTTACAGTAGGGAGTTTCATACAAAGAATACTGACATGCAAGAGTTGATACGTTTACGTTCCGTTTACGAGTTGATATGTGTGCTATGACCATAAGAATTTTCATAACTTAAATTATCGCCGTACTCTGGAGAAAAACCGCCCCAAAATTTACGATACATGACTAACCTAATAATAAATTTTCGCTTTGTCACATTATTTTCCTTTGTGGCATTGCGGAGAAAAGAATTCTACATTTCATTTATGATTTTGATTCATGACAACCGAGTATGCAATAAGTAAGATACATACAGTACGTATTCAGTCGCACAAATCGGTGAAGTGTGTATGCAGTGTAATGTATGACTTTTTCTATATTTAGTAGGTAAACATAAAACTATTGCTTTTTGGGAAATTGTAATATCCTTCATTGACTCTAATCTTAGCTTTTTGCTCAGCTTTTAAAAAACATGGAGACTAAAACCTATTTTTGGAATTTTGAAACGAATTCTTATTACTGAAAACGTGGATATAAACTTTTAAGAATAGGTAGGTATAAAGCCTTAACTTTCTGAGAGGTTTGAGATTATTTTTATCCCTGGAAATGGGACTAAGTTCCTTGTGTTGCTAACTCAGTCCGAGTTGCCGCTGGATAAAAGATAAGGTTAGTATGGAGATTCTGCTAGAGGTTATTCCTAAAAATGTAAAAAGGAAGGAAGGAAGGAAAGGCGAAAACTTACTCGCGTAGGCGACGCTTGAGATTGTGCGATTTAGGAGGCTTCATGACTGTATTCAAGAAAATCGTTGAGAACTTTCAAGATTTTTCTTATCAAGCCTTGAAGTTTTACTTAAGAAAATGTCAAATTCATGTAATAAATATCTGCCTGCTTTCCTACATTCTCCGATTTGACACATTAGTTTAAATACAGAAAAATCATCTCGTCAGATAAACATTGTAATTGTATGATAGGCACTACATGTACAACAATTTTAAAATAATTTGTATGTTTGTCCGTTCATCTGTCCGTTTGTTCCCGCTAATATAAATTCTGATACTGTTTTCGCTGATGTTGAACTTGAGCTTGGAGTAACTTTAGTGATTCATTTATTAGCGGTTCTGAAGTTAAATGATTGTCATTTTCAAGAATTTTTTTGAGTGTGGAAACAAAGGTATACATTTTCTAAAAAAGAGTTTTCAAGAGTTATGGAGTTAACAAATAAATTCCTCCAACGCTACGAGTTAATTAAGCAATAAGTGTAAAAAATGTCCCTAATTAAGCCTTCGACAAATTCCGTGATTTTTCGACAAAAATTCTGTTTGATTGTTGCACATACGTGGTCGTAAAAGCAGGTGATTAGGGCGAGGATTACGATGATCTTTACGAGGCAACATCCAAAGTTTGTAGAATTTTATGTGAAACACGTGTAGCCTTAATCGCAAGGCACTGGTAGAGCTGACACTTCAAGCGTCAGTTGGGGATGAAGGGCCGAAACCCTCAGACAATAATTACTTTAGAAAATGTACTTAGATGAGTAATAACAGGTACAGTTGAAATATGTTTTGATACAAGCTTAAAATAACAAGGGGCTTAAACTTTTATGACGAAACCTTAACTAACTCGTGCTTATTATCCCATGGGAACAGGTCAATTTTGTGGGATGAAAAGTATCGAAGATAAAAACCATGATTTATGTTACAAGTCTGCCAAGTTTTATCTGAATAATAATATATTCAGTGGTTTCTGCGTGATACTTGCACAGAGAGAAAAAAACAGTCAAAATTTAAGAATTGCTTTGTTGAAAATAAATGTAGGAAACATTTAAATTTCCAAAAAATATCCGATGTACCTAAATAGATATTTGACCACGTAATAGCTAATTAATATTATATCATTTCAAAACCCGCCTTCTATCAAAAAACCTATCATGATATACCTTTTTGAAATCCTTATGGTGAGCTCTTTAATTTGATACCAATATTGCATTATTCGATGTATTTTTATTTTTTGATACTTCAAACAATGGCATCTCCACAGCCTTCATATTTGTTTTTTTATTTCACTTACCTATGGAGACTTGGATTATCTAGACGAATCTCTAGCGATATTTTAATTATATAAATTGGTTCAGCAGTTTGGAAGATACGAGGTACTAAAGAATATTACATGCGTACATACATACAAACATACAAGATATGCACGAAAAAAATAACCCTTTCTGGCAGTCGGTTAAAAAACCTCGAGAGAGGATTATTATTAGCCTGTTTCCTATTCATCATCAGAAATTATAAGACACATTTTCTCTTTGCGGACACATTTAGAGGTATAGGTATTTCGGACATTGCTTTTCCACGTAATTCTGTTTCCTTTTGTCTTATTCGTGCCTTGTGGGACTAACGGCCGGGACATCTGTGTTTTTGGCAATCGCCCCAACGCGTCTAGACATTGCGTTAATTCAACGGCTTGTCGAATACGGAAAAATCGGCTTAATTTTCGGACATGACCTTGTAAGTCCAACCCCGAAAATAAGATATTTTGTAAGTAATACTGTCCAGTACTTTACTTTCTTATTTGTTATTACACTTATTATTTTGCCTTTTAAATTATTTAGAATGATTTAAAAAATAGCCGTTAAGAAATATACTGATTTGCAAAGAGCCTTCTGATCCTATATTATTAATCGAAGTAATCCTTGATAGATGTCTGTTAGTTTTTATTTTATAATCAAACTATTTGTAATCGATCGTCAAATTCATTTTCCATTAACTGAGTCGACATTGAATACGAAATTGATTCGACCAATAATTTAGTTATTTTTTGTATCAGAAAAACATCCACCGAATAGTTGAAGAATGAAAGATGAATAAACATGTAGTTAAGTAAACTCAAAGTAAAACACAATGTTTATGAACCATAACTGAATATTTTATTCGCATTTAATTTGGTCGGATTATAATGCTACATTCAAACGGAGCATGGTCAAGGACAGGGTTAAGGTCGTTTTTGGTCAGTAAAATTTTCTGCCCTTCCCAGATCTGGAATAAAAAATGGGGAGTCTCCCGTTCGAAAAATGACATTGATTAAGCATTCAAAGTCATAGTCAAGGTTAGGGTCAAGGTCGTTTTTGACGTAAAATTTTCTGCCCTTTCCGAATCTAGAAAAAAAAATGGGGGTTACAATTTGAAAAAATGAAGTTGACCTTGAATTGACCTTCAAAGCCACGGTCAAGGTCAAATTCAAGGTCATCATCGGTTAGTCGAGAAAAAATCAAAAACTTTTGTACGAAATATTATCTTCCAAAATGCATTCCTGAGGAGTTATTCAGGGGGTTTCCATACTTTTGGACCACACTGTATATCACGAGATAATATAAAACATTGCATTTTATGTATCATTTTTAATTTTGAAAATCCTATTTCAATGCTACCAACATTATAGCTAACTGCTTTGCTTGGAACGCATTATATTCGCGTGACAACCTAGACACCCCATGTACATTGCTTGAACGCACTTGTATGGAATTCTATCCTTCTGCGTGTATCTATTTTGTGATAGCGCTTCCTACACCTTGATCTATGGTTTGACCATGAAACATACTCCAAGGAACCGCAAGCTTGTTTGTTAGATACAAATGTACATCATACATATGCAATATTAGTTGTGTGGCTACTTTGGTTTTTGTATCGAACCTGGCGGTGTATTATGAACTCTTAATTCCAGCCATGTTCCAGTGTAAACGTTAAATTCGTATTACCAAAGCAGTCAGGTGACTTTTTTAGCCAATAATACGTCGTTCAAAACACCGATAAATGAATTGCCTGGAACATGAATGGTTTTGTAAAAATTCATAATAGACCTGCTGGTAATACACTAATTTCTAGTTAATGTACTGTCTGACCTGTGGTCTGACGTGTCTGAGGGATACGTGACTTGACGGGGTTAACTGATATTGTGCCGTCTGAGATACTTAATATGCCTATAAGAGTGAGGTCAAAAGAGCGCAATTTTTGAGCTGTGAGTCCCGTAAAATGAGTCTGCTTCATATTATCGTCAAAACTAAACGTCAACAATTTGCCTCGCCATCTAAAACCAAGACCTTTAGCACAGCCTTTAGTATGAAACCTAATGCAGCGAACTACTCATTTTTCGCGACTCAAAGCTCAAAATAATACGCTTGTTTGGTCTCACTCTAAGTAATTTGACCGCTGAGTATCACTCATCTTATACTGCGTCGATATCACTTCTGATTTAAATATTTTGATTTTTTGCCTCAAAATGAATAAAATCCTATTAAAATAATATTATTATGAATATGAAAGTTTGTAAAGATGTTTGGATGTTTGTTCCTCAATCACGCCACAACGACTTAACCGATTTGGCTGAAATTTGCCTATACCCTGGATTAACACATAGGCTACTCTTTATCCC